>JADRCH010000010.1:8513521-8542915 GCA_019843965.1 Rhynchomys soricoides | reverse complement strand
TATATACAGTTTATGTGTGTATATATAGTTTATATAAAAACTATAAACATAAAAACTATATATATTTGTAGTCTTATATTTTGGGGAAATGCTGGAGATATATATATACACACACATAGCTTTAGTTGTGGAAGTAAGTAGTTTCTGACCAAACATAATACAGAAAGTTATATATATATAAAATACATATACAGATATAAATAGCTTTTATGTATAGAGATGTTTATAGATGTCTTTGGGGTGTAAAGTGTCCCCCACAGGCTCATGTACTTAAAAACCTGGTCTCATGTGACGGCACTGTTTGGAGAACTTGTAGAACCTTTATGACATGGATTCTGGCTAACAGAAATGGACCACTAGGTGTGGCTCTTAGGCGTGGATATACCCTGACAGATTCTGGTCCCACTCCGTTTCCTGGTACACAGCTGCTCTGCAGACAAGCTTCTGCCACATCTATGCTACAGAATTTCTCTGTGATACTATGAGCCAAAACAAATTCTTCTTACCCCAAGTTGCCTCTGTGGTCACATCAACAATAAAAACAACATACATAAGCATTTTATTTTGGCTTACAGCTCAAGGCACAGTCCATCATGGCTGAGAAGTCAGCTGGAGCTTAAAGCAGCTGGTCACACTGCATCCATACAGAATTAGATGAGAACAACAGATGTGTGCACTCAGTCCATTTTCACCTGTTTAGATGGTTCAGAATCCTTCCTAGGGAGCAGCTCTTTTCACTTCATATAACCTAAGATAATCCCCCCAAAGAGTCCTATCTTCCAGGATTAGATCTGATTCTAGATCTCAAATTGAAAATAAAATTGAGATTAACCACCACAATCTTCATATTATATATGTTATCATATGTTTATATATACACACATGTGTACATACATGTGTATGTGTAGGTACGGATATATAACTCTGAATTAATAAACTGTCAGAATCCAAAGATATACAAACACACACACATGGAGGGGGAGGGGATGGCAAGATGGGGTCTTATCTAGGTGGACAGGAACCATGAAACAAGATTATGTAAGGAAAGGGCAAAGACTAAAATGTACCTTGTAAGTCATGCATTATATGCCCCAGGGCTCAAACAGAATACTAGTCAGGAGATAGAATAGGCACCTTTGTCATGCAGGTTGCTTTTTGAGATTTTTCAAATACATTAGACAGAGCATGTCTCAGGAGATAAGTGGACATGAAATACACAAGATACTGTGTTCTGTAATGTAAAGCCCATACAATTAATATAGATAAGAGCAGAGAAAGGAAGACTGCAGTAATTCCTGAATAATGGAATTAAAAACAATTACATCTTCCACTGGATGACTAGTGTGAAGGAAAACGGTAGGCAAGGATAGTGGCTAAAGGCCTGAGAGCTAACCTAAGCTACAATCTTAAGAGAAACACATTGTAAATAGTGACACTAAGTGGCAAACACAATGTAAACAGCCACAAGAACCAGTTCTTGGACACACCCTCTCTTACACGGCGGAAATGAGAGATGGTCGAACAACCCACAGAGAAGGAAAAAGCACTGTAAAGATGCAGATGCAAATTATATCTAGGCAAATAATGCCCAGCGCAGCACCTTAGCAACCTGTGCCATGGGTACCGGCAGGGAAGCTTTCTATACAAGTAGGAAGACAGATGATGGCAAGAATTTCAGAGTCTAGCACAGACAGTTAAGAAAGTTTAACACAGTCCCTCCCACTCAATAGAATTCAGTAAGGCAAATTGTTCAAATGTTTAAATCAAACCTGGTCCTCCCCCCCCCCACTATTAAAAATTATGGTAAAAGATATTAGAGAGAGAAACAGAAAGACCTCCCAAGTCTGCTTAGCCTGGGGTAATGTCACTGACTTCTGCATTGAAGTAAGAATACAAATAACATTTCATTCCACATTTGAGGTGCGCTGTCTCTGTGATACTTTGCCTGAGTTTTTGAGACTATGTGTTCCAGATAGTCTAAGACAACAGACAAAGGCCAACAGGCTCTATCAGTCACGACGTAAGTGAAAATAGATTTCATGTATTAACTTTCAAATTTGATTTGTTATGAAAAAATATAGCTTACCCTAGCCAACTAATACAGAGCTAATACATAACATTCAGAAGCCAAGTTGATTCCTCCAAATAATATATACTGAATAACCTATTGTTAAATAATTCATTTCACAAGACAAATCACAGAAAAAGTGCTAACTCGTTTGTTGCTGAAAATATTTTAATAAAATCTATCACATATTCCAAACTAAGAAAAAACTTTCAGCAAAATAACTACTATGAAGATGCTTGTTTTGCTTTTTGATAGGGTCTCTATATAGTCCAGGCTCACCTCAAACTCACAACAATTCTCTATCATCCTACCAAGTGCCACGACTCCATCATGAGCCTCTGTGGCCAACTTACAGTATCCATCTAGAACGAATCACTATTATTAATTATAACCATTGCACAATTTCTAACCTATGGAAAGGAAAATGATGCCTGCTAGCGTCCTCCCTGCTTAGCACTGTTTGGGAAGTCCCAGTAAACTTGAAATAAAGGTAGAAGGAATAGGAAATGAGATCAATGTCATGTGGGTCAACTTCCTGGAAAACAACCAACTGAGAAAAGAAATAAATGGAATCCAGTAAGGAAAAATGATAAAATACTTAAATAAAACATGTCTTTTATCATATTATCAAAAAGCTATTAGAAAATATATTAGAAGTGCCTCATTCATAATAGCAACAAAATATAAAAGTACAAGAATTGCAAATTACAGCAATCCTAAGAAAACAATGTTTCAAAAAGACTTAAACATTTCAAAATAAACATTTCACTACATATTGATTTTCACGTTTTAATTAAAACAAAAGTTCAAAGTCTTAGGAATTTGATAAAAGTAATTTCCTAATATAAATATATTCATTTGGATCTTCAGACTATCACAAACATTTTTAGTTATAGTTACACACCAGTCATAAAGACAGTGAGCACAGAATACATTCTGGGTCAGATGGGCTAGAGAGGTGGTTCAGCAGGTAAGGGCACTTGCAGCTCTGTCAGAGAACCCAGGTTTGGTTCCCAGCTCGCACACTGCCCGTGACTCCAGCACCACAGGATCCAATGCTTCCTCTGGCCTTTGCATACACTCTCATACAATCTCTCCCTTTCTCTGTCTGTCTCGCTCTCACACAATGTCATACACACACACACACACACACACGCACACGCACGCGCACGCGCACGCACACGCACACACACACACACATCTTAAAACCAAAACAAAACCCAATAGATCCTATTCCTCATAAGAGAATGATCAAAACAAAACAGAAACCTAGGTAGGATTTTCTATGCAAAGAACTATTTGGTGCCTGAGCCACCCCACACTGGTCACAACAGGTTCTGTCCAGCTGTAGCTACTATAGAAGTACAACCATGGATACCATGAAAGCCAAAGAAATGTGGTCTAGGCTGTATAAACTCAAGTTGTAAAGAAAGGTGGTTATAAACACTAGGTAAGGCCATATGACCAGCTGTAGAAATAAGGCTTAAAACTGATGAGTGTTTCTGGTGTAGTTTGTTAAGAAAGAGTTGCAATAGATATTTGTATTTTCTTTCCTCAATTTATCATGTGATATAATATCAATGGTTATATTTAAGTTTGAGATACTAAAAGAATTCTTCAAGGGACACGGCCACCGAGCCTAAATTTGCAATGCATTTGTGGTTATATGAGACACAGGTACATCATGCTAGGTGTGATTACGACTTGATTAAATTATGTCAATGTCTGCAACTGTATGTGGAGTAGTTCTATCATGTTTAGGTGTAATAAATGACCTAATTATTGGTTTTATTTGGAAATTGATAATCATGCCAAAGAGTTGACAAGGGGTGAACTTATGATAGCTATTCTTGGTTGTCAACTTGACTACATCTGGAATTAACTATAACCCACAAACGGAGAGGCACATCTGTGAGGGATTTTTTTGTTTACTTTGAAGTAGGAAGATCCACTTCTAATCTGGATCTTTGAGGTGGGAAGACACATCTTTAAAAACTAGATCATTTGGGCTGGCAAGACCTACCTCTAATTTGGGCCATGCCTTCTGCTGGAAACCTATGTTTGGACGTGGAAGAAAAAAGCTTTTGCTCTCGGCCTGTTTGCTTTTGTCTCACTAGCATGTCCATTCCTTCACTGGCATTAGAGCCTACTTCTTCAGGATTCTAGTGTATACTGAAGAGCAGCTAAGATATCCAGCTTTGTGGACTGAAGAACTGCTAGATTCTTGGACCTTCTGTTCATAGGCAGCCGTTGGTTAGATTAGCTAGTCTTCAGCCTATAGGTCATTCTAAGAAATCCCCAAAATGCAGAGATTCATTTGGTAAGTTCTGTTACTCTAGAGAACCCTGACTAATATAGTCATGTAAGGATGTAAGGTCTTTATTCCAGGAAAATACATGAATTTATTCAAGGTGGAAGGCTCATGATATCCTGACATGTTCATCTACCAAATGTCTTACATATACACATACTTCTATATACCCAAAATATACGCTACAAATATGCATAAATGCTTGTATGTGTGTATATATATACACACATATTTATGTATGTGTGTATATATATACACACATATTTATACATAAATATGTGTGTATATATATACACATATGCATATATAAATAAGCTAAAAATATTAACAACTGGTAAATATAGGTAATGGTGCATGAGTGTTCAACTTCTCCATAATTTTGAATCTCTCAGATTATCAGTTGAATAAAAGTATGGTTTATGTCTGTCTGTGTTCAAATTGGACAGGCATCTACAACTAAAGATGTCCACATAAGGTACAAGGTAAACACAGTAACTTGAAATACAGAATTGAAAATGAATGCTGCTAGAAGTGGATATAGTGGACAGTGAAAGGTATATGGGTAGGTGTGTATGTGTGTGTGTGTGTGACAGCGGGAGACAGAAAATGTATCTATGTACAAGCATTGTAAAAACTACTTAATTCTTCAAATCATATGCATATATAAACCTCCACGGATACATGAAGATTCCAAAGAACTGACGTTCCTTGAGTTGAGTAAGTTCTATTTCATTAATTATTATTAATTATTTAATAATTAATTTATAATAATTTAATACCTTACTTAACACTACAAATAAAATAAGGTTGGCTACCATGGAATGTCGAAAATCAGACTTACATACAGGTTTGAGTATGTCTTATCTGAAACACTTGGGAAGTGTTTGAAGATTTTCGGATTCTGTTAATTACATTTGTTGGGTAGGCATCCTCAGTTTCAAAATCTAAAATCCAAAAGTGCTATCCTCTAAAAATCCAAATTCTCTAAAAAACTGAGCAGTAGTTCAGAAGTTTAGGATTTTACAGCCCTTGAATTTTGATTGTTACTTTTAAAAACACAAATCTGCTCTTGGCAAGAATCTTCACTCATTAAAGGCTTGAGTTTTTGTTGCTTGGGGTTTTTCCCCCTTCCATGTAGTTTAATCTGGAGGAGAAATGAAGCTCAGCCTAAAGTTATAATTCTCTAGGTAGATATACATTTTACTAAATATTAAAACTGTCTATTTAGAGTTTGCAAAGGTAAATTATGATAGTAGGGAACATAATGCTTAGGTGAAAGAGTAGACTGTGGTTGCCTAAAATGTGAGCAATGCTGCGGTTATTTAGCCTGAAAGATGCAAAAAAAAAAAAAAACCAACAAAACACCCTTACATCTCTGATCAGAATAATAAATTTCTGCAATCTTTGAAAGGACAGAAGAGCCAGTAATTAATAAAGACAAGTGTTCAGATTTATTTGGAAATTCACAGTTTCTAAGGTACTACAGCTCTGTAGTTACATCTCTAAAACCCCCTTCACAACACAGTGACTTCCCACTCTAGCCCTGCTCCAATCTGGACTTCTCCAGGGCCTGCCGTACCATCAGGCCATATTGCTCTGGGTGGCTAATTGTGCAGACTGGAAGGGGGGAATTCATTTCCTAACACATAGTTAACCTAAAGCAGCAACTTAAACAAAAAGGCCTTAAATAAATCACATTACACACAATACCAAAGAAGGTATTAGACAAATTTAAAAACAATTATTAACCAAAGTGCTCAATAAGTTATAACTTAAACTTTACAACACAAAATGGTCAACTCTCTCTCAAAAACACTTATTACTTTCACTCATCCCTGTACAATCACACACCAAGAAATCAATTTACTCAGACAGACACTGCCAATTACTTAAGGGAAAAAACAAACAAACAAATGAGGACAGACGCTGAGCCCACATACATACATATCTGCACATTGTAGCCAACAAAAGCAAACATGAAGGAATCATAACCCTGCTAGACTTCACCAGTTAGACTTAATCAGGCCTGACGTGCTCACTGGCTGGTTCTGTGACTGTACAAAGGTAGTGACTGGACCATGGAAAACCTGGTCTCGGTGGTGTGAAAATTTGGAGGAGTAGTGTTTACTGTGAACATTTACAATGCAATGTGAAGAAATCACAAATAGTTAAGTGTGCTTAAAGGTGAATTTATAATAAATTTGTTTCAAATATCTATCATTTCCAAGAAAATATCTTACCATTTTACTGAGTTAATAATAACTCAGGGGGAAAAAAATAACCCAATCCCATTAAATTAAATGAGACCAAGGATAAATTCATCACCTTTTATCTGAAAGGGCTTTAGAAAACTTGGGCAAGTGTTTCTTTCCAGTGAGACTACTGAGCGATTCTAAGTTGGAAGTCTTTAGGATCTTTATGCAAATGACCCACATTGCTGCGCTTCAGGCATGGATACCTTAAAGCTTTGTAGTGTTTGCAGTTTCAAAAACCTAATAAAGTTACAAAACAAATCAAATGACAGAAAAAGTTCTCCCTCCTCTTACAGTGGCATTATAAATAGACAAAAGGCACATAAATATGGGAAGGTGCAAGAAACGGGAACCAAGCTGAAGGGAGGGGTGTAGGCTTTCATCCCTAGCCACCTAAGGAACTGGGCTTCCAAACTACTTTTGTCCCAGTAATTATCTGTGAAAACACATCTTTATAAAATGTCTATCATCTTCCTTATAGGAGGAGATCAGCCTTGTAAAACTGTAGTTCATCAGCCAAGATTGACACAATCCAGTCTACTTTTTTAAAAGGCAAAAAAACCAACATAATTTCTGAATACTTTCCCCAATATTTTAGCCCTCCCCCTGAACCCTTCAAATACCACAGGCTGTTCTTCAAAGAACAACAAAAAAGTCCTCAGTATAAATGTTCAGCTCCATTTAGATATGTCCCGAGACTGCTGTAACCCCAAATGCTCCCACGGTGATCTCCTTGTTTCCTTTGATTATGTCATGCAGGCTCGGCAATGACCCCGACTTAGTCTGTATAAGAGCTTTTATTAACTTTCCTTGGTCTTGGACTTTAGATCGCCTTCGTTTTAAAGCCCTCTTCTCAGTTTTTGTCTTTTGGGTCTGTCCATTGCACAGACTTGTACAAGCTGAAATGCCACAAAAATAGGACTCTTCTGACTGTGATGAAGTTTCTGAACTTCCCTCAGATGGAGGGCCCTTGTAAGAAGAGTGATAAACTTCTCCCATATTAGAAAAATCTCTCTGGTTCGTAAAGGGCTTTCTTCCTTTTATATCTCCATTGGCTATAGGGTGCAATGGATCTGCAGGCTTTATTGTCTCAATTTTTTCAGTTTTGTACTTGCAACGTTTCTTCTATAACAGAAATAAAAGCACAGAAATTATTCCTCCTTATTAGATATGAGATCTAAGAGGAATGTAGCATTGCCTATGAGAAGTTAAAAGTCTCTCTCTCTCTCTCTCTCTCTCTCTCTCTCTCTCTCACACACACACACACACATACACTCACACACTTTGCTGTGAACAGTATCGCTTTTTGTAAATGGTACTCAACTCAATGTTTCAATAGCTTAGAACAACTTCTGCATACAGAGTTAGGTAGAGACAACTAACATCTGAATACCTCTATGTGTCAGATGTTATACTGATTACTTTCATACATGTTAGTTAACCCTGAGAGGTTTGCCCTTGGTTCCTACATGGAAAAAAAAAAAATCAAACTTTAAGAGATTTGGCTCCCTGCCTAAATTACAAAATAGTAATACTGGACATTAGGATTAAATCCAATGCTACTTTGCACTAATCTAAGTGCAGCTTCTGTGTGTCCTCGTTTTTTAAACAGAGCTATTACCACTGCTAGGTTGTAGAGAGGATTATATAAACAGTGCTTGCACTGTGCCTAGCATGCATGAGAAGCTCAGTAAATAATGACTAACATCCGAGGATCAGCACATTTTTTTTTTTAAAGGGATGGATAACATTTAAGGTTTTGCAGGCCTCATGAATGTCTCTTTAATAAATATTTAGTTTTATTTTGTAATCCTTTAAAATTAGGAATATTCTTCTTGGCTCCTATTTCACACAAAATAGACAACAGTTTGACGACTCCTCTAAAGCATTTATTTATACCTATCACCACTGAAAATGAACATATGGGAACTGGGAATGCAATTTAGTTAGTAAAGGGCTTGCTTGTACCATAGGCATGAAGCCCCAGGTTTGACCCTGAGTACTGCATAAACTGGACGGGGGATGTCTGCCTGCAATCCCAGCACCTGGACTCAGGAGGTGCAAACAGAGGCTTAGAGTCATTCTCAGGATGCAGCAAGTTTAGGCATACTGGCATACACAAGACTTTCAAACAAACAAAAACAAGGCAGGGGGTGGGGGGAGAAAAATCAACATTCTGGTTGGGGATGATGGCTCCCATCCATTGTCCCAGCCCTTGGAAGACTGAGGCAGGAGGACTTCAGAGAGTTTGATGCCAGACAGGGTTGCATACTGTAGTCCAGGCAAGCCTAAGCTACAGTGTGTGTGAGACCTTGTCTCAAAAAAAAAAAAAAAAAAAAAAAAAATAAAAATAAAAAAAAGGCAGGCCAACAAGATTGCTTAGCAATAAAAGACACTTGGTGCTAAGAACTCAGGATGGAGTAGTAACTCCTACAAGTTACCCTTTTGGCACTGACACACTAAATGTAAAAATATCAACAACCACCCAAAACAGCTAAAAAGAAAAACAAAAAAAATCAAAATAAGCAAAATGCCAAGGAATACACATTAACATTGCAATATTTGTTTTTCATTTACTACCACACAGCTTTCAATAGACTTGAAAAGAAAAAGAATATTACCTTTTTCTCTGGAGAGAACTTGAGGGGCTCTACGATGTACAAATCATTCGGATCTACTATAAGTAAAGAAACAGGGTGTAAAATGAAAAGTGGATTATGCTATGACTAAACACTCAAAACAACATTAGAGATTATTAGTGAAATGGATGACATGTGTCAGGATAACTATTATTTCTACATTGAAAATTAGTAAGCCAGAATGGTGAGCTCTGAATTTGAATTTGGTCAAAGTTATTTGAAGGTTGGTCATCAACCCTGAAGACAACCAACATTTACACAAGTATATTTCTATTTTACATTTTGAATGAACAATTATCAATTGATACAGGGAGGGTCGTTCTCTGGGACCAGATTAATTCCCCACCTGATGAGATTTAAAATAGCATTACTAGGTTAGTCAACACCAAGCCTACAGGTAATCCAAAAGATAGATGGGGTCAGACAGGCGCATTAATGTTGTGTTGGAATCACAGATACCAGTTAGAAGAACATGAAGTGAGAATTAGGAATGCTTTTTTTCTAATCTTTTATAGTTCTGATTAAAACTACTTAACTCTAAAATACAGAAATAGTTTGAACATGGTACCCATGACCATCAAACTCATGAAAAAAATTCTGACGTGATAAGAAAATCAGATCTAGAGATTCACCTCTTAAGTTTCAAAAAATTCTGTTACTCAAAAGCACATTCAGAGCTCCTACCTTTCCCTCCAATGACAAGCACAGATCTCTAAACAGAGCTATTGAACTTCAGCCCTAGGCAACTTGTTAAAACAGCTTGTATTCTAACACAGACTAATTTATCATAAAGCTATACATACCAGAAACTTATTAATAACATGACCCCATCAATTACAACTTGTATTATTATTCTGATCTCAAACATGGGCAATAAAGACACTATATTTAAATGTATGTGTTGAAATAGTAAAAAGCTGGAAAATACCTCAAGAAATACAAAACAAGACTTTTAACAAAACACAAATCTCCTTAAGAACAAACACTGTGGTAAGTAAAATATAAAACTCAATGGATATATTTAAGAACAGATTAGATACAGCTTTAGATGCTGTGGCTTAGGAAAAAAACAAGCACTGAAAAATACATAAGGAAGCAAAAGCGGATTGGATTGACAGCATGTACTGCTCCTGCAGAAGGCTGAGTCTGGTTTCCAGCACCCATGCCAGCAGCCCAGAGATCACAGCTCCAGATGAGCTGGCTTCCAAAGGCACTTGCATTTACACTCACATAGCCATACATACATGATTTTAAAAGAAAAAGACAGAAACTTGACAAGATAAAGTGCATACTTCAAATGAAGGTGGATTAATAAATGTATTAATAAATAATACATATATATAATAAATTAATAAAGAGATGGAGGAATCAGGATAGATAATATATCTGGGGGAAATAAATTATCAGCTACGATTTTCCATTACTTAAAAGATACCTATCTGGAGATCTAAAGAGCCCAACAAATCCTGCACAGGATTAAAGAAAAGGGAAAATAGTAGTCCAAGGGGCTGGTATGGTAGCACAGAGCCCTGATCCCAGCAAAGGCAGGAGGATCTCTGTGAGTCATGAGACCAGCCTGATCTACACAACGACACAGTAAGTTCCAGGACAGCCAGGGCCACACAGAGATCTTGTCTCAAAAAAAAAAAAGATCTTAGAAAAAAAGATTTAATACACACCAAAGAACTCGGTAAATATGCAGTCAAATTTAAAGATACAATAAATATAAAATGTAATACCTTGAATTAGAATTAAGCAGAAAAACTAAAATTGAGTAAAACAAAATAAAAATGAACATAACAGAACATGTAAATTAAACAGGCTAAGCAAAGGCTTTAGTAAGATCACTGTACTGGTTCTGACAGAGGACAAAACGCTTCTTAGATTAGTACCTGTACCTCCCTCAGGTGGCCAGCGACTGTGTGACCCCCAGCCTACGTGTTAGAATAGGGAATGAATATCCCTTCATCAGCCAAACAAAAAGCCGCGAACTAAGACAGGAAGAAGGAAAGCACAGCAGACTGCTGCTACACCAAACGCTCACTCTGCAAAAGTTCAGATGATGGAGTATGTGTTAATACACCCTAGCATTCATTTAAGGGAAAATGGGTAATTTTTGGAATTATAATTAAATATTATCAGAAAACTTCATTCCTACAACTTACACTAAAGACCCTAAACTACTCTTACAAAGAAACTTCTATACCCATGTAGTTTTACTAATTCAAAAGAAAGCCCATGCTCCATAACTATGAATTATCTCAATAAGACGAAACTTAATAAGAAGAGCAGAAGAATACGGTAAGAAAAAAACAAAAACAAAAAACCAGGAGTGACATCTAAACAGTAAGATGTAAATTTCTTCAAACAGATATAATTCTTATCTTGCTTATGTATTTTTAAAAAAAGAAAAAATAGACTTTCATAAATAAGCAAAATTGAGGGAATGCTGTTGTCCACAGACCTGCCTTGCAAAAAATAATAATAATTCAAAAAGAAGAAATAAGAAAAAAAGAAAACAATTTTTTTCTTATCCTTAGCTGGTTAACAGACAAGTATATTCAAATTAATATCCACATGACTTTATATCTGTGTATAAGCTATGCATGTTTATGCATAAACAGAATAAATGACAGCAATCTTGCAATGCGACGGGAGGCAGGATTTAGTCTTAGTTACTTTGTTGCTATAACCAAACCTGTGAAAAGGTAAGGCTTTATTGTAAGTGGGGGTAGGTTCCTTGTAAATGTATATGGTAAACAAGCAATCATCACACCAACTCTATAAAGAGTTATGTTAGATATGCTAACAAAAAAAATCAGATAAAATACTTATAATCAAAAAGTGTAAAAGTAAATAATATAGAGGACAAAACCAGAAACAAATAAAAAATTTAACAAATGGAAAATAATATAATATTCTAACTATGTCAAAACAATTTCTAAAATCAGTAGTCTAAACAAACTAATTTAAGGAGACTACCAGTCAATCAGGTAATGAGATCCAACTATATATCACCTAAAAAATTAATTTAAATGCAAAAGAAAGAACAGCTACATTCATTTGAGACAGAGGAGACTTTAGACATGGAACAAAATTACATAATGACTATTAGACTACAATACTCCAAGAAAACATAATGATCATAAATTCATACACATTTAATAATAGGGCACTACAGTATGTAGAGATATGGTCAAGTGATTTTTTTTTTTAAACAAGGATGCTTAGACTACTCTCAATGAGAAATAAATAATCTTGTCAATAAATTGTGCAGAGATAAATGGACCCTATGTCATATACAAAAATTAACTCCAAATACATTACAGAACCAAACCTATAAAACAAGGGGGAAAAAATGTAAGTTTTAGGACTCTGGACCTCACGAAGTCTTCCTAGATAGGATACAGAAAGTACAGACAACTAAACAAAATGGATAGTGAAAACGCTACGTGCAGAAAGGAAGATCTATGAATCATGCATTACATTTATATGCTAGTGTATGCATATAAGTGTATTTATATGTACACATGTACATCTATATATGTATGTATGTATGCACATACATACATATATATACATACACACACAATGAATTAGAGGAATGCAAATTAAAGTCACAGTAGGCTATCCCACAGACATCAGAATAGCTATCATTAGAAGGAAAAGCAAATAGTAACATACATGCGGATATGGAAACAATGGAACACTGTTGCTAGGCTTGTAAAACAGTACAGTAAAGGGGAAAACTGGAGACTACTCAGAGAGAAACAATACTGTCACATGACCTAGCTAGCCCATTTTTGGTTATATATGCAGAATGACCAAGAGGGGACGCTACTTAAATCAAAAGATGACCAGAAGACTGGCTCACTGGGAAAAGGCACCCGCTACCTTTTTTAAATTTTAAGTTGTTGCTTAAAAAAAGAAAACAATCTAACATGGTTCCTCCCTTCTAAGTTAAGAACTGAAAATAGCAACAAGGTGGGAAAATCTAAGGCAGACCAAGAAAACGGCTCCAAAAAGAGCTTTAGTTTTAAAAGGAAGGATGGACGGACGGACGGACAGACAGGCGGACAGAATCAGGACTGAAGTCAGTTTCTTCCCACCTGCTGTCCTCACCTACTGTCCTCAGCTTTTTTTAAAAGCAAGGTTAAGTCAAGATCACATCATTTTCTAAAACAGAAGCAATTCTATTATTGGGGGGTGGGGGAGTGCTAGTCTATTTGTCTTTAAAGAGTTAGAAGAAAAATATTAAAATGTTAGTTCACTTAATTTAAAATGAGAACTGATAAAACAAAAACAATCTCAACATATCTCACAACTATATGAATATACATCAAAGAAGAAATGCATATATATACACCAATCAGAATGAGTACAAGACCCAAATTACCAAAATGTTTACTAGGATGTAGAACCCTGACAAAGCTGGGGGGTAAGCACCCAAAGCTGATGGAGGTCATTCACAGAAACCCATGTGTTGGTATTCACTGAGGCTGCCATACATCCTATGACCCAGCATGCCCACTGCCATTCCTGTTGGCAGATGCATACATATCTTAAAGACATGAAATGAAAATAAGAATAGTCCACAGGCAAATGTGTTAATGTGCAGCATCTGTCCAGTGCAATACTGTACTAGAAATAGAGTAAATAGCATGGTGACTCACAATAATTAGATGTTAAAATACTGTCTACACTGGGAGAGGAAAACACACAAAGCAGCTGAGGTGCTAGACTGCATTCTACTTTTTAATTAGGATGTGGTTTACACAGGCATACTGAGTTTATAAAACTTCTCTAAGCTTAGTAAAGGCACATGGAGTGAAAGCTTACACTAGTGAAACCAGGAAAGACTATTTGAAGGACATTATAACAGAAATATTTGGCTTAATTACTAAAATCCTAAAGAAAGGGAAAATAGCTAGTTATTTACAAAGCACCCTTAAATGAAATATATAATTATTTCACTATTGTTATAAGAATAAAGTTTTAAGCTTCTTAATAAGCACTAATCAGAAAGGAACTAAAGTAGGAAAATAGTCACTCAGTATACATCTGTTTATCCAAATGTTAACATGTCTTGAATGGAACCCAATTATAAACTCTGGGGCTATGAAAGTGCCTCGAAAGTCCTAAACTAGAGATAAAAAAGGGTCCTACCTGCACAAGAAGAGGAGGTAGAAAAGCACAGGATGCTATGAGAGCACATTGAGCATTCAGGTTTTCCATAGCTGTTGAACTTTCTCAAACATCCCTTTCTAAAAAGAAATACTTCTAAACAGGAGCATGTGCAAACAGAACTACCCATTGCTAATTAACACTAAGTCCCCCTCCCCACCCTTTGGGCTTTCAAAGAAACAACGGGTTTTAAAGCATGAAAATGATAACCTGGCTTTGACTAGCACAAACACAAAGATATCCGATTCATTTTTCTGGTTGCAGATGAAAACACAGCATGTACATTATACTTATTCCAGAAGCCAGTTTGTACACGTAGATCATATCCATAAAAATCTACCTTCTTTGCCAGTAAACTGCAGAGATTTGGATCTGATGAGGGGAAATGATGTTCTTCTTTTCAAATTCATGTCATCATAGGAAGAGAAACACCTAATATATTAAGAGAACAAGATTACACACATGAGTGATACATGGGATCTAACTTACTGTGAAGCCTATTCAAATGGAGGGTTT
Source organism: Rhynchomys soricoides (assembly GCA_019843965.1). NCBI lineage: Eukaryota > Metazoa > Chordata > Mammalia > Rodentia > Muridae > Rhynchomys > Rhynchomys soricoides. The sequence goes on along the minus strand of JADRCH010000010.1, from coordinate 8,527,945 downwards.
GAGACCTGCATAACAAATGGGACACGCCGAGATGAGCTCAACGATCACTGCTAACATAAAACAGACCTCCTGCAAAGATCTTATCTGACAGCGCTGCTTCTCTTCCACCCCTGAGTGCCACATTTGAACATCTTTCTCAACCAAAACAATTCAAAGGTTTGATGCAGTTATTGTCAGTTTCTTTTGATTATTTAATAGCACTATCTCCATGTATATCTTGCTACAAGGATGTTTTTAATATTTTGGTTTCATGTTCCTTTATCTCCTCAGCATTTCTTTGAGAAAAACAAAACAAAACAAAGCAGTGATGAAGAAAAGAAGAAAATTGTGAAGTATAATGTTAACCTTACCTTTTGGGGCTTGGATACTGATTACTTTTAGGAAGTTTTGAAGTGTAATCTCCATCAAATTGAGAAGTATTTCGACAACGTTGCATACAGAGCATCAGTCCCAAGACAACACATAAAACCAAAGACATGACAAGGTAACTCTGACGATCTGAAACCTGAAAAGATAAACATAATTATAACCATGAACTACTTTAAAGACTAGACAGTGGGACTGGGACCTAAAATTCAAACAAGCAACTTTAAACAGTCAGGGTGCTCTGAAGCCATAAATACAGAGCATGCTGCTTGAAAACTAACCATAGACATTGTCTCTTTTTTGTTCTCTCCCCGTCTAACTCCTCCTTGAACTATGAGAGCAGTACAGTAACCGTCTATTGGCGACATCCAGTGTGTCTTTCCATCTGCATTCTCTCCCTGGGGATAAGTATGCTAACACAGCGTTTCCCACTATATCCAACTCAACCCCTACTCAGCTATCAAACTCCTCAGACTCAACCTTAATTTCTTATCCCCGCGGACCCAACATTTCATTAAGGTTTATATTTCTACCTTTTTAAAAAATACTTAATTCAGTTAGCCTCCTGCTATTTTCTACTTCTAAAATCTCAGTTAACTTCCCCCAAGTCACTGCAACTGCCTCCTCCTAGGACATTCTCTTTCTGTTTCTGCTCTTGTCCCCCAACAGATAATTCTCGGCAGGGCAGCAAACAAGGAATCTCTCAACACGTTAAACATCATTGAAGTGATCCAGATAATTTCTTTGCTTAGTAATTTCCAATGATTTGCAATGTTCAGAATAAAAATCAAACTAAATAGCTTTTTCCAAAAGATCTGACAGAATTAACATAATACCTGCCGTATAGGAAGACCAAATCATGAAAGTCAGGCTTTACCAAACTCTCAACAACACAGTCCCCAAACAATAAAATAATGCATTTTGGTGTTTTAAGAAAGTTCTACCTATGTAACAGTTTTGTTTGGTTTAAGCTTTGAACTATCATGTCATGTTCATATTTACAAGCTTGCCTTCTGACAACCGTCCTAGGAGCACTGTCTTACAAGGTAATTGAACAATTACCTCCCGTTTTAATTCTGCTACAGTTGCTGATAAGTTTGAAACAAGCTGTGTCATGTTGGTCAGTTGTGCCTGTAGCAAATGGATGGCTTCAGTTTGCCGCTGATCCTATAACAAAAGATCATTTTTCTTTATATTTCATCTGTACATTAACTAAATTATAGATTTAAGTAAAACATGTAATTTGGAAAACCCACTAAGTCCTTTCAAATGTATTTTTGCAAAGATCTTAATGGAGAAATACAAATTTTGATGAAAAGTTTTAAAAAACATAAAATACATAAGAATCTGAGATTGTGCTCAATCCTCCCCTCAAAAGGAACTATTCTGTCACTTCCTGCCAGGATGTGGAATGGCATGTTAATAGAAGCGAATGAACTGCTTTACAACTTAGTATTGAACTAGTGTATCACCAGATACATACATGCTCCTCTGACCAAGTGTTTCTAAAGCAAAGCAGCTAGTAGAAAGACATGCTGAAATTTTTTTCAAGTTAGTTTCTGGATATAATGTATTTTAATATTAAAAAATTATCTTTCCTTTCATAGCAAAATACAATGGAATGCAGGAAGTCATACCTATGTCATCTAATTGATGCTACACTACTATGAATGAAAAGAAGGTCACCAAAGTCACCTTCACTGGGTATCAGGCAAATGGCACTAAAATTTGAGTCTATAACAAATCTAAGGAAGGAAGGAAGAAGGAAAAAAACCAGGCAGGACAAAGTCCAAGAACTTGAAAACTCTAACTTAAGACCTGATAGAAACTACATAACCCTTTATTATTCTAGCTCTAAAAGTTTCAATTTAGATCAAAAGAGGTTTCAAGCCTCAATTGTGTGTGAGAGACGAAGGGTTTATAAAACTAACAATGGGGCTTATTACTGAAAACCTTTGGTTCTTTCTAATATAGTTTACCTTTTAAAACACTAAGTTAGTGATTTATTAAATCACTTTTTTTGAAAGCCAACTCACATACAACACTAATTTGCCTGTAGTAGTTACAAACAACTAAAGACAAGCTTAGACTGACACTTTTAATCAATACATTTGTTAATATTACAAGAACATGAAAAGTACTTATATAGCTCTTTGAGACATAAGATACAGATACTATACATAAAGCAGAGAAAAAATAAAGATGATATCAGACTAAAGCTCAAAATAGTTCTTGATTATAACAACACACACATCCTATTTAAAAGTATAATATTGGAATTTTTTCATTAAGACAGAGGAGTAAACTAATCACTAGTGATACTGTTAGCATTTGAACAAGCAATAAATAAATAAATAAATAAATAAATAAATAGAAAAAGATGGAAGGATCAAAAAGAAATAAAGCCGTTCTTTTCTATAATCAACAAAAGTACTACAGAGAAAAACCACAAAACGTTTTGCAGTTTTATCAAGTTGAAGAAAGGTTGTACACACACAATGTTCAATATTCAATATTCAATGTTCAAATTTTTCCTAGATATGACACCAATAGCTAGATAACTACCTAAGCATCATTAGTTATCTGAGAAAAATGTGATTAAGCATTACTTTTGCTCCTTACATTTTATAAAATCAATATTTACATCAAGAATAACATGTAAATCAGACGAGCCATTATGCAGAATAGTATTAAATTACTCTAAAAGTTAAAACAGACTTTTGATTATCACCCAGCAATTTCACTGCTGGGTATGTAGTCAAAGGAGATAAAACAGTGTCCAGTACTTATGGCAGAACTATTCACAACAGATAAATTATGTCATCAATTCCTATGCCTTTTGGTGAAGAAATGGACAAGAACCAAAAAACAGTGGTTCATTTACACATATTAAATACTTATACACATAATTAAATATTTATACTATTCCACCATAAAAAAATATATATCGTTGCTTGTAGCAATGTGGACCAATATGAAGGCTATTACTGCAAGTGAAATGAACCACACACAGAAAGACACAGACCATATAATCTCAACCATTTGCAGAAAACTATTAAGTTAATCTATGTAGAAGGACAGCAAGGTGAAATGAAAAGAAGTTCAATAAAGGGCACCACACCAGAGGGCAAGAATGCTTTCTGTTTCTTCTCTAGTAGACTGGTTAAAACTCCTCCACTGATGGTGGGATTGCAAACTGGTACAACCACCCTAGAAATCAATCTGGTGCTTGCTCAGGAAATTGGAAATACTTCTACCTGAAGACCCAGCTATACTACTCCTGGGCATATACCCAAAGTTGCTCCACCATACCACGAGGACACATGCTCCACTATGTTCACAGCAACCTTACTTGTAATAGCCAGAAGTTGGAATCAACTCAGATGTCCCTTAACTAAAGAATGGATTCAGAAAATGTAGTTCATTTACACAATGGAATACTATTCAGCTATTAAGAACAAGGACATCATGAATTTTGCAGGCAAATGGATGGAACTAGAAAATATCATCTCGAGTGAAGTAACCTAGTGTCCCAAAAGGACATGCATGGTATGTATTCACTGATAAGTGGAAATTATCCAAAAAGCACAGAATACCTAGGATATAACCCACAGATCGTAAGAGTTGTAATAAGCAAAAAGGCCCAAGAGAGGATGCTTCAATCCCACTAGAAGGGGGAAGAAAAGAATCACAGGAGGCAAAGAGAGGGAGGTATCTGAATGGGAGAGGGAAGGGAAAGGGGCAATAGGATCGGGGGGGGGGGGGGTGGGGGGGGAGCCCAGAGGGCCAGGAGAATAAATGAAAACATGCAGCCTAGGGGGTGGGAGGTGGGGGACCCTTTAGGAAGTACCAGAGACTGGGAGGTGAGAGACTCTCAGGACTCAATGGGGGTAACCTTAGCCCAAATGCCCAACAATGGGGAGAAGGAACTCGAAGAGTCCACCTCGAGTAATTAGACAGGGCCTCAAGTGGAGGGATGTGGTTACTAAGTCAAAAATTCTGACCTAGAACTGTTCCTGTCTAAAAGAACTGCAGTGACAAAAATGGAGAAGAGACTGCAAACAGGAGCCTAGCACGGCTGTCCTCTGAGAGGTTCTACCAACAGCTGACTGAGACAGATGCAGATCCTTACAGCCAACCGTTGGACTCAAGTCAGGGACCACTATGGTTGAATTAGGGGAAGGATTTAAGAAGATGAAGAGGGTGAACTCATACACAGACCAGCAGTCTCACCTAACCCAGACCCCAGGGAGCTCCCACAGACTGAGCCACCAACAGGAGCATGCACGGGATGGTCCGAGGCCCCAGGACATACATAGCAGAAGACTGCCTGGTCTGGCCTCGGTGGGAGAAGATGTGCCTAATCCACCTAATCCACGTGAGAGGGAAGGCCTGGTGGGGGAGAGGGCACCCTCTCGAAGGCAAGGGGGGAGGAGTGGGATGAGGAACTGTGGGAAGGGGGACTGGGGGAGAGCAAAGGCTGGAATGTAAATAAATGAAATAATTTTTTAAAAAATTCAGAAACATCAAATTTTACACCAAAAAGTGTCCAAACGGAGGTCCTGTAAGGAAAGGACAATCAGGCTGATAGAGGCATTAATTACACTGGAGTAGCAAAATACAGGTTGGCCATAGAAGTGACACCAGGGAAATGAGAAGCTAGTTATGTTGTCAAACACAAGGAAATGTATGGGCTAGCACTCTACAAATCTGATGAGAAAACTAGAGAAAATTACCAATAATCACATAGAAAATAGCAACTGCAGATATACTTCTGTAACTACAGAGAGAAGAAATAATTGTATTCCACAAAAGAATACATGTGTACTCACACATAAAAATATTTATATAGTTACCATAAAGTAAATATTAAATATTCACATCAAACAAACAGCCAGTCTATTTTAAATGTATGAAATGGGCATACATGACATTGGGGAAGCTACGTTTCAGCCACAGTACTGTCTAAAAAATGTGAAATATCCTTAAAATTACATTATCCAAGTAATAATTGTCATTTAAAAAGAATTGTAGTCTTCGCTGATTAACAAAATCAGAAATAAGAAGTAAAATAAAATTGATTTTTATTATCATCTAAAAACCTTGATGATATACTTGAAATCAGACTATAAAAACAATGGCTGAAATGACTTATTACCCTATGAGACACTGGAGATGTACATTAATTAGGATAAACTCCACAAAGGTGAGTACCATGCTGCAGTGTGAAAGCATATATACAGTAAAGAAGAAACCAACCTGCTCTTCTGCTATCCGTGAAGTATTCTGAAGCTTAATTATTGTTTTATTGAAAGCCTTTTGCATTTCTTCCATTTGTTTTCGGTACCTACAAAGTAAGAATCGCTTTCAATCCACTTTCTCATTCATTACATACTGGAAAAACAATTCTGATTTTGAGATTGGACAATCTGTGTTTTCCTAAAATGACTTATTCAGGACTATGCGATACAGTGACACATTCAAAAGGTATAACCAATAGATCCTGAACACCAAGAGAAATGAAGCTGGACACGCTAGCACAGGCCTACAGTCCCCGCCAAGATGCTGACAAGGAAATCACATAAGCACAAGTGCTCACAACTAATCACAGCAATATGGTAAAAACACAAAAATTTTAAAGAAGAAAATGAGACACAGAAAATTTATTAGCCCAATAATTGCATGTCACTAAGTATTTACAAAAACAGAAAAGATAACAATTCTGGGAAGCTTTGAACATCAATTAAATGGCTTTTCCTCTTTTTCCAGTTAAAATTGGCTTCTTACATCATCACAATGACTTTGTAGATCATACTCAGCTGCTAAACTTATGGTATAAAATGGGTTGTACTTACCTCTGACTAAGTTCCTCCAGATAGCGACCACTGAGAGACATGTTAACTTCTAAGGCTTTAATACGATTATTAAGCCTCATAAATACTGACTCCTTCTGATTTGATCCATGCACAAGATTTCCATTACCATATCCCAGATCTGTAGAATTTTGTAGTTCAGCATAGAAATCTGTAGCTGTCCTCTGTAACCCTCTTAAAAGGGCATCTTCTGGAGACTGGTCATCCTCTTTCACTTCCGGCAATGAAGGATCCATAACTGGAGTCACTATATGCTTTAGTGTATCAGCTATACTAGGTTTGGTTTCCACACCTTCACTCTCTGGCACAGTGGCTGTGTTTATAGGTGGTGGTACTACTGTTTCAGGGAACCTGGTGACAACTTCTGTGGAGAATATGTCTTCTTTCACAGTATTGTCCATTACCTCATTAACTTTACTTGTTTCATAAACAACAGAGAGCTTCTCAACAGAACTAAAGCTCTCAGGCTTTTTTTCTATTTCATCATCAAACTCAATAGAACTCTCTTGGGGCATCACTTGTGATGGTGCATGTCCTCCCTCAGATTTAACAGCCTCAGATCCTTCTACTTTAGACAGTGAGTTGATTTCTGGAGTAACATCTAAGAGAAGAGACTGAGAAAGAGTTTGAGGGTAGCTTGGTTCAAGCTCAATTGTATCCACTGTGTGATTCATCAAAAGACCCTGGTGCCCACTACTTAAGTCATCCACAACAACAGTTTCAGCTTCTCTGTCCATGTTCTCGTTATCCACATCTCCACTGGGAGGCTGCAGTACTGAAACCTTTACTGATTCTACAGGAAGTAGTAATGATGACTGAGGTGACACAAAATCTTTTCCTTTACTCACAGTTCTGCTGCGTTGTCGATAAAGAGCAATTCTAACTGAGCACCATTTATAAATGTACTCTGAAAAACTAGAAATACAACAAATTGAAGTCAGTTCACTACAAAGTATTTGAGTTTCAGACTCAAACCAGGATGACGACTCATCCTCCTGTTCACCGCTGCCCAAAAGGGTCACTGTAGATGCACTTGCTTCCTCTTCTTCCTCCTGAACCAGTTGTACAATTGGACTCTCTTTTGGAGGATCTGAGGTTGATGGTTCTGTATCATGTGTATGGACTTCCTTGATTACATATCTAGAAATACATATACATGATTACATATCACTTAAGGTAGAAATCGAATGTTAAAATAAGCTTAAGGAAAATGTATTAGGAACAACATAAAGATTGGGATTACAGAAGAAGTGCCAAGTATAAAGCTGTATACAAATATGTTTGGTCAGTTTTCCCTATAGAACATTTTCCCATCTTATATAGAGAATACTTAAGTCAAAAATGGCAGCACAAAGTCCACTTTACCAAGTAACCAACCAAATAGCTCAAACCACTGTATTTTACATCAAATTTGTGAATACTTTCCTTCCCTGTACGTACACTGTACCTTTGTTTGCACATTTACTAACTCACTACAAGTTTTGCCACCACTCTTTCAGATTAGAAATTGATGATGCCCAAGAGCTAGAACTAGAGCCCAGGATTCCCGGTATCATCTGTAGACAGTAGCTAAAGTTCTAAAGGGTATTCCTGTAGATGCTGTGAGAAATTCCTACACAGCAGACTGTCTACTTTTAAGGACATACAATCTTAGAATCATCTGAGCTAGTGTTCTGACTAAAAGACAAATGCCTGACCACTTTAATAAGAAGTACTGACACATCATAAACCAATCTGTCTCACCACTGGATCTAGAGAAGGTCTGTGTGGTAGGGCCTGGATAGGGGTGTAATAGAAACTGGGTTATAAATTACGATGCCTTGTGGTTCTGTCTGAGATAAAGGCAATTTCTGAATACAAGTTTAAAGGACAAAAGAAAAAAAAAACTGAGTGAAAAACTCAGGTAATATGAATACCAAAATTGAATTATCTTTATATGCAAAATTTCCTACTTAAAAAATTACTACCAGAAAATGTTTCTAAGTAGAGACGTCTGCCACAATGACAAAAGCAAAGCCAAAGAGCATCTAAATATATTTTCATTTCTGCTGAAAACAAAATAAAAATCAATTAAGTCATGCTTCTCTAAACTGAAAGCTATCTATAGCCACAAAGATCCATTTGGAACCTAATTATCGTTCTTACATATTCAAGTGGCATGTCAACTATTAGTTATAGAACAAACTGTGACAGTAAAAAGGAGCAATGTCTGAAGAAAGGTAGGAGAAAATAAAAATCTGGCAAATATGAAATTATATACTTTTGTAGATCCTCTAGTCTGTTACAGTTAGAATACACTTAGGAAAAGAAAGTAACAGCTTTCTATAAATTTCGTAGTAATTCTGAATATGGAGTTCTGCATTCTTGTTATCGTACCAAATGACTGCTATATAACTATATAATCACTTTAAAAACTTCAAATAAATGAAGAAACTTTAAGTAAAAATTACCAATGATTTTGTCAATGTGGTGGTATGCACCTGTAAATCTAGTACTTGGGAGAAAAGAGACAGGAGGGTTGCAAATTTAGGGCCAGGCTAGACTATACAGGGAGATTCTGTCTCAAAGAAGTCCTCTTTCAAAATATTTACATTTGCATGTGTGCATGTCTATGTGTGTATAAATAAAATTAGCTTGCTTAGTTTGCTTTAAACAAAAATTGCTATGCTAACTGAAGAAGCAGCCTAGTTATGAAATCAAGAATAGCAATTACACGTCTAGATGATTAGAAACACTAAGAATGTCTTTATCACTAATACATATTTTAAGTCCTTTTAAGAATCAGTAACATATATGCTATATTTCTCACTCCAACTACCCAATAAATATCTTCACAGTCACTTTCAGAATATAAATATCTAACTCTTCTTTTGAAAGTACAAAATTACTTTTTAATCAGTATGCTAACTGGGAATTACAGTTTAAAGCATACAATCCTAATTTCCTACTATTGTAAAATAGTTCAAATTCAAGAGTTCCTCAGGGGGGAAAAAAAGATTGTAAAATTTTACACAATAACCACAACCCATCAGCCAAATCACTGAGTTTATTGTCTACTATAGATAACATGTATCTATGATGTAAATGTCTTTGGTAAGAAAATAACCACAAAATAACATAAATACATTGTTACCTATATACATAACACTGCCCAAAGTTACCAAAAAAAAAAAAAAAAGATATTTTATGTTATTTTACCTATATATACAACACTGCCCAATGTGTGCCAATACAAAAAATCCTCTACAAATCAGTTTGAGAACAGGAACAAGTTAGCTTGCTGTGTGACAAACACAACTCAAGAACCACTGCATTAGGTATTTTGGGTACCCTCTGTGGCTTTCTAGGGACTGCATTAGGTATTTTGGGTACCCTCTGTGGCTTTCTAGGGACTTCACATATACATATGCAATGCTTTCAAACCTGAAGTCATTAAGAATCCTTTGAAATCTGTCCTCAAGCCTATAGTAATCATCCTCAGTAAGAAAATATTTCTCTTAAGAAAAGATTCAGTGTGTGAAATTAATATATAATACTAAAACAACAAATGTGTGGTCTGGAATAGTGTGTTTTTAATACGCATATACACAAAAGAAAATAAGCAACTGAAAAGTGTCCTCAGTAGCTGTAGGAATGTCTGTCCTGTGGTCTGGGTTCTCTTACAGATGACTGTACACACATGATGAGCTCTTTGCTTTCTATCTCTAATACACGCCGCTGTTTTAATAGGAATCTACTGTCGCAGCAGAACTTACTCAGGTGATGGAACAGGAGTTGAAACACGAGTTGATTCAGGCATTTTAGGCTCAGTTGTGGCAGTGGCATTCTCAGATATACTTTTATTTCCTATTTTAAGAAAGATGCCCACATTGAGTTCAATGTTTTAAAACTGTACCATAAAATACTTTACTGTAACAAATAAAGAGCTTGAGTCTCTCAGGGCAGAAGGAAAAGGTCAAATACATTTGCCAATGAGGAGTTTTTTCTTTTAAATCTAAGTTCTCTTAGAAAGACATGACTGTACATGATCACAACTATAAAGAATGAACATTATTCCTTATTTGGTATTATAAATTTTGCAAAGTATTACATGATTAATATGCTTCTAGACCAAAAGTTATTGAAAAATGAGGAAGTAAAATGGGTAACTTTGAAGCTTATAGTTGGCTTAATAGTTTTCAAAAAATAAAAGGCATCATTTGTAACTCTTTACTAATCGATATTTGCCATTCTCTAAAGAAAAGAAAATGGCCTAATATATTGATATATTTGCTACACAAAAGGAAAACTAATATAAAGTACCACTAGGCCTTCAAATTCTCACTAAAGAGATGAGGGCATAGAATCACTACTGTCATAGCCAGGAAGAATCAAATATCAATTCAGTTGGGCAGGGCAGGAGCACCTGCCACCACCCAGATACTAACAAGACTAAGAACACTTGTATAGCACATATGATATCCTGGGTTGAATCAATTCTACCAGGGCAAGAGAGGCATCTGGAGGGGCAGAGATCAATGCATGAAATTTATGTAGATGAAGCTCTTTCTTTAAAAAAAAAAAAAAGGATGAAATTCAAAAAACAACAGCTAATATTAAGATTGCTAAGTTCTTTTCAATGGTCTCTTCTAAATGGAAATTCTATTTTGTTAGCTTATTACTTCCTTTTTCTAACTTAAAGAATCCATGAAGTACCAGTTATTTTAAAGACCCATAAAATGATTAGGTACCTTCTGTCAAGTCTTCAGTTTTTGCTCCCAGAATATTAGCAGCAATATTCACCATATTTAGAATGGCATCTAAAACAAAATTCAATCAGAAAACAATACCAATATACCTAAAGAGTCTCATTAAAGTCATAAGATAATTTTTAAAAGGCCCATAAAGGTCTTTCAGCCATTTTCTTTTGACTAGATATCTTTTATTTCCTATCAAAGTCTAATATAGGATACAGATTTTAGCCAGAGTAAGTTGAAATTCTAAGGTTCAGAGGGAATCTTGAATAGTTCTTTTCTTTTTTTAAATAAAACACCCTCGTACCTTTTACTAAATACTGTCTTTAGCACATTACAAACTTCAATTACCGTTCAATGTATAGCTTGGACTGGAATATGGAGGACATGAGACAATCAAAATTCTTATTTCTAATTTTTCTTTAAGGTTCTATCGTTTAAAATAAAAAAAGTGAACTTATATAGACAAAGCAATTTTCTAAATGAGTGGTTACAGATAAAAATAAAATGGGGACATTAGTATCCAAAGAAAAGTAGAAAGAAATCGATTATTAATTTTATACTAGTATATAATATAGTCACATAAATTGGTCATACACATAATTAAATTCCCCTGATGACGTTTAAAACTAATTAGGCAAACGGTATATTGTGGGTTATCTTAACCCCCCAATATCTTTTTGTGGCTAAGAGATGTTTTTAAAAGTCTAAGTCAAAACTGAGGCTAGTAGGGAGAACTTGCAGCTTGGTTATTTGAGTTTTTGTTTGTTTTTGTTTGTTTGTTTTTTGCCCCCAGTGGAGGCAGTTAGCTAATAAATAAAGGTACAAGCCTCCATTGCTATATAAAGACATCTATGGATGCATAGAATCACAGAATGACAGAATCACAGAAATCCATGAGAGTGTTGATGGGAGTTGAGGGGGGTCTTCTAGTAACATAATTTCAGAGGAATTTCCTCAGTCCACCTTGAACTGTCATTTGACATCAATCTTCATTCTGGCACATTTGTATTAAAGCACTAAGAATGGGCAGAGGCTGTAAGCCTCCCAAGTTAGCCCTGTCTTAGTCTCCAGACAAAAGTGTCTCATAGACTTTGCATGATAGCTTCAATGAAAAGCAAAGATGTGAAACACAAAGCTCTAAGGGAAGACACATCAAGAAGGCTGAGCCCCTCAGCACGGTCACACAGACCCAGTTCTGTAAACATGTGTAGGGTACAGAAAAATTTGACTATTTTAAAGAGGACCCCAAGTACAGTAATTTTGAAATACACATAACTGTGGTTTTATCAGAATATGATAATTTCAGTACTTTGTTTACAATCATCAGAATAACACAAAAGGTACCACTTTCAAACATCTTGCCCTTAGATGTGACAATCTGGTCAACAGAGAAATACAGCCCTGGATTTTTTACTCAGGCTGAGAATATGTTTCACCTGAGGCAAGGACCATCACTTCACAAACCTACAAGTCAGGAATGGAAAGGGCTACTTTTTAAGCTACTCTGAATGTCAATAATACCACCCTATTGAACATGATCTTCTGCTTACACTACCATCTAAATAAAGTTCAGGCAAGGCTGCCTGCTTTACAAAAATCGAAATTTTAAATCTATAGTTTATATTCTCTTGTATTCAAAGTAAACTTGTACTTTGGATTTCCAATTTAAATTATTCAGTTAAGCAAAACCTATGTTAATCTGTATAAAGAACTTGTCTCTTGTGTTATCTGGAAGTTAATTTTATTACTAGTTTCACAGTAAGAAGACACGATCTTCTGTCTCTTAAAAACCTATTTGTCATCATTTTAAGCGAAATTTGGACGATTTCTATTTTCTCAGTTCATCTAAGGAAAAGAAACAATTCCCGTACGTTCTAGAACATTGTATCTTTTCTTTTGTTTCATAGAACATTGTATCTTTTTCTTTTGGTCTTTTAAGACAAAGCAACTTTGTGAACAGTTTATTCTGACTGTTTTACATTCACAGCCAAATGTGGGGCAGCTTATTTATCATCATAACCACTAAAATCCCTTTAGAATGGGTAAAGTAGTAATGTCAAACACAACTCCACACTGGATTAAATATTCCCTCATTTCTCTAAGTGGAGAAGTTTCACTCATCTCACATTATTCCTTGAGGAATGAAAGATTCCTAGGGAGCAAATATCTTTATGTTATGGTTGAGTCTTTCAGTACACCAATGGCACTTTGGCTACAGAAAACAAAAGTTGTCTAAGATGCAGAGATGAAGATCTTATCTATAAACCAACCAAAATACCTAACTCTCTTCGGTGTGATCTCAGCTCCCTCTGGATAATCATTTCTACTTTCTATTTGTAGGAACCACATTATTTATATATATATATATATAAAATTTTTCTAAAAATGTTGATTTAAAAACTGCATTTTGTCTTAAACATGTATCTAAGAGAAAAGACAAAAGAATATCAAAGTTGATAGTCATTTGATAAATCCACAAGACAAAATCCAAGTGAAGCAGAAGTGGTAGGGAGAATTCATTCCTATTGATGAAAAAGATTTAAGTGTTTTAGTTCAGGAATGTAAGCAGTGCTGGGCAGTGGTGGCGCACGCCTTTAATCCCAGCACTCGGGAGGCATAGGCAGGCGGCAGGCGGATTTCTGAGTCTGAGGCCAGCCTGGTCTACAGAGTGAGTTCCAGGACAGCCAGGGCTACACAGAGAAACCCTGTCTCGAAAAACAAAACAACAACAATTACAAAAAAAGAATGTAAGCAGGAGTCAGAAGACTGAATAGGCATGCACACATGCTGCTGGAAGACAGCTGTTATCTCCTTTGGTAATAGTTAAATTACATAGGAACAAGCATTTCTAGGTGTAGAGTAGGTATGTATTCTGGTGATGTATACTTCCTGTAAATACTAACTATAGGCTAAGCTATAAAACTCTAAAGAAACTACTCTAAAAAGCTATATAACTCTAATGCCTGACATGAAAGCCAAAATGCTCCAAAATATATTTTGAGCACTAACAGTTCCACAAGTAGAAAATTTTAAATATGACCTCGATAGATCATAAGTCAAAATTCAGGCACACTAAAAATACTGCATATAATTATCTTTAGGCATGTAAAGTCAGTAAGTAAAAAATTAAATTAAATTTAAAAATACCTTCAAGCTATGTGTATAAATTATGAAACAAGAGAATTTCATGTTTAAACTTATATCTTTCCCTCAAGATGCCTCATTATACATATGCAAATATTCTGAAATACAAACTGTCAAATATTTCTGGCTCCAAGAATATCAATTAAAGAGATACTAAATACATTCCCAACAGAAAAAAGGAAAAGAAGTTTTTATTAAGATTAAAATTACGAAATTCAGTTTTATAGACTCTGCACGCAATTTTAAAAGGGGAAAAGTTTGTGTTGGCACACACCTTTAATCACAAGGGGAAAAGTTTGTGTTGG
>JADRCH010000010.1:8388449-8513511 GCA_019843965.1 Rhynchomys soricoides | reverse complement strand
TTGTGTTGGCACACACCTTTAATCACAAGGGGAAAAGTTTGTGTTGGTACACACCTCTAATCACAACACTTAGGAAGTGGAAGCAAGAGGCCGACAAGTCTGAGGCTACCTGGCCTACACAGATGTTTCACATATCCATAACACTGCAGTAATAGAGCCTTTGCCCGGCATGTGAAAAGCCCTAGGTCTGCTTTCTAGTTCCAAAATGCTGGCTTCCAAAGGAGCCCAATATCAAGCTCATTTTAAACTGGCAAACTTGGACATTCTGTGGTCAGACGCTGGTTATTTAGACCAATTCTACACATGTATGCATTCCTTACACTTTTAGTCATCCTATCTTAGACAATGTGGCTAAGTCAGGTTCAAAAGCAACCACTAATTTTTCAGAAGACTATATAGGTCAGATCACCTCTTGTTTTGAAACCTTAAGAGGTATATGAATAAATAAGCAAATAAATAAATGGAAAAAACATGTATCATAAAAAATAGGTATGTGTCATTTCAAAAGCTATTTTCCATACTATAGAGCAAGTAACTTCTCCCTGTCCCTATCATCTCACTATGCAAATTCTCTCAATATGCAGGACACTCAAAGGTAAGGTAAATGGATTGCCCATCCAAACCCATAGAAGAGAAGTGTTAGCAAAAAACACATTTCTCAAGAGAAAGACAAAAAACATTTGGACCAAAGTAATCTTCTCTTTATATTTTACAACAGTATATGGTCAGAGAAAAGATGACAAGGAGGGAAATGTCCTACACTAACATATAATTATGTTTTAATTACATCAGGGAACCAATCCCACAGGAAGAAAAAGTAAAATGCAGACTATTAATAGGACTTTCCCTTATCTAAATCTACGGTAAGAAAATATCTCCTTTCTGTGTCCTCTCCTTTCTGGTAACCACCAGAAGCTAAAGATATTTTAGAGTCTGGATCTAATTCCATGTATAAAAAGGAAAAACAAAGTGTTTCCTTAGAACTGTCTCAACATCATTAAGAATAATGATTATTATATAACATAAATATTAAGGATAACATATAAATAAGTAATATAAATCCAGATATATAACACGCATTCTCATTTTTTTCACCACAGCACTATTGTTATATCAGCAGTAAAAATAACAACAGGTCCTAACTGAAAGCAGTTGTTCAAATTTAAGAAGCCAAAAATTAGCAACAGGGGCTTGGGTTGTAGCCGAGTGCTACAGTGCTTTCCTAACATATGAAAGAAAACAAAATCAGTGACTCTAAATGAAGTATAATGAACCCTTCAGAAATGAACATTACACAGCAGCTTCTCCTCCAGCAGGTCTTTACTACACTCTTATTCTCTCTCATCCCTAAGAGGTTGCTGGACTTCCAATTCTCCATGGAGAAGAAGAAAAGAGACGGAGAAAAGAAAGTGACTCAACTCCATATACATGGTGACAGACGGTTTATATACACACACTTGTATGACCTCTACTTATTCAGTTATTAATCTCTAGATACAAAGAAAATGCTTGGTTAAGTTTTGTATTAACAGAAAAATAATGTTCCAGTTGGGCAGTACTTTTCTAGAGTCATCTTTAGCCAGCCTACCCTATATTCACACTAGTTTGGAAGAACAACAAACTAAACCATCAAGTAGGTATCTTAGTCACTTTCTCATTGACAACAGTGGATTGTACTATAATTGGTGCACGCTGGAAACAGCGTTGATATTTTACTGTTAAACAGACAACTAGGCGTATGCACAGATTACCAAGCCTTCATTCACAACGAATTTAATCATTTGATGCTTCGTTAATTTTTCCCAAGAAATTCACAGGCCTATCTTTACTGCAAAGAGATTACACCACACAAATCTGGCTCCGTGCCATGCTTACAGTTCCCTCCTTCTGACCTCCTGTACCCCACTTCCACACAAGCACTTATCAACACTGGCACAGGCCAACATTGGGAGTGTACGCATCCTAAACTATACTACAGCAGACAGCCTGTCGGAAAGAGAGCCCGAGACTTCAGCAGTAGAAATAGGAAACCCCCAGTACTCACTTGTAGCAGAACCAAGAAGATTCTTTGAAGATTTATCCTCTACAGTATTATAATCCAAGGGATAATCTGTTTTAAGAGAAGAAAAAAAAAAATCTTTGATGAAAACTATTTCCAATAATAGCATTTAAAAGTTCCTGTATTTGTCAGTCAACTGACATACAACACATTATATAGTAAATATTAACTATAAACCTAAAATATATTTACATAAAGAGGGTCAGAAGCCGTACAAGTGTAAATCAAGGACAATATATTAATGCTAACCAAAAGTATTAAACTATATATTTTCCCAAACTTTAGCAAGTATCTTTGTATTTTTGCTAGGAAAATTATAATACAAAAAAACTTTAATTCATAAAGTTATGGTTTACACCATTTGGATCAAATAAAGAAGCCAGCATAAAACTTTCCCCCTCCTTTCTGACTCAAAGGAGCTTTTAAAAGACTCAGGTTTCACGTGTTTGCTCCAAGGCTCAAGGCAAATCAATAGAACCAATATTTCCTTCTGTTGTTTCAGTATCTTCTGAGTGTAACAGATTCTTGGGCCCAGAATTGGGATATACTCATAATTTATAGCACTGGTATTACAAAAGAAGAATTCCAATTACAAAGAACTCACAGACAGGTTTGGGAAACAATTAAAATTATAAAGCACTCACTCACACTAGAAAATATATTTTTTATAAAAGACTAACCCATCTAT
Organism: Rhynchomys soricoides; assembly: GCA_019843965.1. NCBI lineage: Eukaryota > Metazoa > Chordata > Mammalia > Rodentia > Muridae > Rhynchomys > Rhynchomys soricoides. The sequence continues at coordinate 8,510,764 of JADRCH010000010.1, read as the reverse complement.
GACTCACCCATTACTAGTAGATTACAAAAAAAAAAAAAAAATCCCGCTAGTCACCTGTTTAAAATCACTTACCATAGTCCTCATCCAATAGTTCCTGACGTTCTGACTGATACTGGGAGTCAGCAATTTCTTCATATTCTTCCACCATGCTAGTACCAAAAACCCTAGTAAAAAATTCATTACATGTTTTTATTAAAATACAAGTTATTAAGGCTCATCTCTTCACAATAATACATGAGCAAAAATGTCACATTAATCAGGGTAATGTTTTATGGACCACTAGCTTTTGCCCTTCAAAATAATAAATATTTCTTACATTTATTCATTCACTACTTCCATAAATATAATTAACGTAAAGCATTTAGAAATATAATGACCAATTTCCTATCAATTGTGCTTCTATGTATTGTCAATACAATAAAACAGAAAGTAAGCTAACAAGAATATATAAAATATACGGTTTATGTTTCAGACTATCTTGACATTTTTTCCAAACACATTCAAATTGGAGGCTTAATACCTTATATTTCTACAGCATTAACTTCACATAAGAGAAAATTATCTCTTCACTTTCAAAACATTAAGGTTTTCTATATCACATGTAAAATAAACAGCAGGAAATATTCATTTTGTATTACCTTATTAAGCTTAAAGGACAAAAGTGCTCTGATCCAAAATGTGATACCAGCTCCACCTGAAAAACAGAAGTACATGAACTGGAGGCCAGCAGGACACCTATAAGGCTAACACACTCAGTCTTCTCATTACAGCATGTCTAAAACACAATCATTGCCCCCAAAATCAATATTTATAAAGCTTTGGGACTGTTTTTTATCTTTACAATGCATTAATATGCCATGGTTTGTTATTCAATATTGCAAAAGAGAAGGTTGCTAACCTTTATGTACTTGATGAACATCTGAAGCAGGAGAAAAGAAAAAGGAATCAGTTGCAAAGTCTGGATCACATGCCATAAGTAACAAGTATCTGCAACCCACACGGATGAAGTATAGAAGCAACACGCTGTGACAGGTAAGATTGTAGTACTCCTAATTCTTTGCAGATCCAAAAGCCATAATTTCCACGTTTTACCATAACAACTGAAAAGCACAACCTAGATACATTAATAGATTAGCTTTAAGCTAATAAAGTGGAATAATCCTTAAATGCATTGTTGTTTTCCATCTGTTAAACAAAAAAGGATTCTAAACCAATGGTTTCTAGAAACCATGTCTTATGTTAAATATTACAGCCATGTAAAGTGTATTTATCTACTGATAAATATATATATACATATATATATATATATAAACAAATTAATTTATTAAGTTTGTCTGGTGGTTTTAAAATATGGTATCCAATATGTTTCAGGGAAGGTTTAAGTTCTGGTATTCTATTACTGCATATATAACTAATACAACTGAAAGATAACTTTACTTACACAAAATGCAAGTTTTAAAAATTTGTATATTTGTATTTGGTTACTTTAGGTAAACAGATATCCAGGTAAGAATTTGCGTGCATATATAGCATTCATTACTACAAGCAAGGGACTTTTAGACATGTCTCTACTAAAGAGGGTTTTTCCAAATAAAGCAGTTCATAAACATTCTATGGTTTCTCTCCATAAAACAAACAAGTGGGGAGCTTTACATGGCAATTTTTCCACTGAGAATATCAACTGCATTTTCAATATAGAATCTAACACTTTCATACTAAAATTAGGAATACTACAAGTTTACCCATTTGTAGAAATCAATTTAACTCATGCTTTATTTAAAAAGAGAGAGTAAAATCCCAGAAGACAAAATCAAGTAGCTATAAGTTCTTACAACTTAAAGAAAGCATAGAAATGAGAAGTTCTGCAACTCCAAAAGGTCTTATTATTAATAGCATGGTACTTTAAGGTGTGTCCATTATTTTCTATTAAAGAAAAAAGGGTTTAGGAAAGAGGCACAGAAACTTCCATAGATTATTTAAATTCAACATGAGTAACAGTTGGTGAAGTAAGCAACAGGAATATTTAAAGTGTCTAAAGTTTTATCTGAAATTGATAAATGGGTATAATGTTTCATTTAATTAAAAAAAGGGAGAGCCATAAGTAAATGGATATTAAAATTGAATCAATTATCTAAGAATAAGATTTTAACAAATTAAAAAAAAATCAGACCTACTTATAAGATTTCAATGGCAGCAATGTTTTAAGTTTCAAAATAGAACTCAATACCAGATGGATGACAATTTACAGGTCTAACGCATGCTGAGCATGGTGCTGCATGACTGTACTTCACTCACAGAGGCAGCGGTACCTGGTGATTTAGGTTAGGATGGGCTACATGAGACTCTGACTCAAAAAAAAAAAAAAAAAAAAAAAACAAGACTTGTAACTTGGGGTTTATTAGAGCCAAAAATAAAAAGTTTGGTCTAGATTACCAAAAATACAAAAATGCCAGAATAACAGTTGTCTATAAAGTAAGAAGTATTTAACTAGTGTTATGCCAGGACTCTTAGTTTCGGATCCTAAGTGAGCAGGGTGAAGAACTACATTTCTTTACAGAACACAGTCCTGTATGTATAAAGATTACCTTCACATATTTTGCATACATCTGTTCATCCAGGGGGAAACTTTGGACATTCCGCTCATCTCTACCATGGAAAGTACCCAGCTTAATCCATTTACTTGTGGGATATCTAGAAAATGTAAAAATAAATTTATCATGTACAGATTTTCTTCTCATTTAAATATGACAGGCCTTGAGTTACTTGAAAAATCACATTAACAAGTTGAAGACAGGGAAAGAGAAAAGCAGGAACATGGCAACTTTGAGAGTTTGGGGAACAAAAGTAACCATGAGACACCGAGATAAAGACCAGGAGACCGTTACATGCAAGCAGTGACGGAACATGAGGAGGAAAGGCATGAATACAGTACAAGTAGAAAAGCAGCTTAGAAAACACATGACCGTAGTTAAATAGACATCTTCTATAGCTAACTCCTTTAAAAGGAGACCTAGGATTCAAACTCTAAACCTGCTATTGTTTGTAACATTTAAAGAGCCCAAATTAATGAGTTCTCTTTAAAAAACATGCGTACTTTAGTTTTCAGAGTCAGATATTACCATCTAACATATAAAATATTAGGGGGAATATTCTGGGGAAAAAGGTTAGTATCAAAATAGTAGAGATGGAATTCTCAACACATTTTGAGAACTGGTTTCAAAAGTCATACAGACACAAAGATGACTGGGAGAGGGAGACCACTGGAACTGCCATCAATTGACAGCAGCACAGGGAGTCACAGCATCCCCTAGAGCACACTAATATACAAGTAAACACCTCCATTGTGGGATAAAATTAAATAATTAAAATTGCTATGCTTTAGGACAAAATATTCTCAGAATAAAAGAAATAAAAAGATAGTCACTGTAGTGGAATAAAAAATTATGCAGGAAAGGCTAAAAAGAACATATTAAATGCTAAGAATGGTAATTTAGGGTTGCCAAAAACAGAATAGAGTTCTCTTTCTGACTTCTTAGATTTTCACTTCTTCCATAATCATTCAAGTAAAAGAAGTTTTTAAAACACTTCACCAAAAACATACATTGTGATATAAAATGAAGCACTTATATACATATGCACATTTTTAATACATTTAAAAGGATTGTCTGAAAGCAACACGCATAATGATTAAAATAACTATGAAGTAGTCACATGGTTCTAGATTGGAATCTTGTTTCTCCCAAACAATAAGTCCTGACTACACAAGCTAATCCCCTAACTGTCTTCAGTTCATAAGGGATAACATGGCATGGCTGTGAAGTTTAAGTATTACAAGAGCTAAGATAAGTGATTAACAAGAGCCCATAATCCAAATGTTACCTCAAACTGGCATTAAAAACTAAAATGATAGAAGACAACAGATTGGCATGTGAGCTTAAGTTTTACTCTAAAATTCTATCATGGACTTTATAGAAAACAGTTTAAGAATTTACCTGTCACTGATAGAAACCAGAAAGTCTTTGGGAGTAGAAGAAAACAATTCATAATTTGCAATATCAAATTGTTTCACTTGAATTGGCTCACAAAGTTCAATAACAAACCTTCAAAAAGAAAATAAGACAATTATTTACATAAACCAATCAATGCAGTTCATATTAAAACATTTGTAAAAATGAGACATCCACAAGTTACTAAAATGTAACAAAGGACTAGTGTTTGTAATTTAATGTATCCACTGATAAAACCCTTGATTGGGACAAGCATCTAGTGGGAAGAAAGAAACACTGTTAATTCCTCCTATGATGTACTTTTCTTTTCTTAATGAAATGATTTTTTCTAATAACGTCCTGTAATATTATATACTGACAATCTTTATATAGCTACTATGAAAACATCTTTTGAAAAATTATCTGACAACAAATGTCCACCCCTGTATTAATATTTTGCAAAGGTTACTAAGAAATGGCAAATATGTTAATTTATATATTCAGCCAAAAAGATTAAAAACTGTCCTTCCAGACAATGAAGCAACTAATGTCTATTAAGATTAAGGCCTGGGGCTGGAGAAATGGCTCAGTGGTTAAGAGCACTGACTGCTCTTCCAGAGGTCCTGAGTTCAAATCCCAGCAACCACATGTTGGCTCACAACCATCTGTAATGAGATCTGATGCCCTCTTCTGGTGCGTCTTCTGAAGACAGCTACAGTGTACTTACATATAATAAATAAATAAATCTTTAAAAAAAAAAAAAAAAAGATTAAGGCCCATGGTTCAATTCCTATCATAAAAGACATAAATAGATAAATAGATAAATAAATAACTAGCTAGCTAGCACTGGCCACATGTGTGGCAGAGGAGGGCCTTGTTGAACATCAGTGGAAGGAGAGGCCCTAGGGCCTGAGGGTGTTCAGTGCCCCAGTATAGGCGAATGCCAGGGAAGGGAGACAGGAGTGAGTGGGTGGGTGGGGAGCACCCTCATAGAGGCAGGTGGAGAGGGATGTGATAAGGAGTTTCCGAAGGGGAGACCTGGAAAGGGGAAAACATTTGAAATGTAAATAAGAAAAAATTCAATAAAAATTAATTAATTAATTAATTACATGCAAGTCTACTGATGATGCTATCACATTACGACCGCTTAGAAAAAAATATCATAACAACAGTATGTTTCCACAGACACAAAAACTACATATAGCATCACATTTATGAAAATGGAAACAAACTCATGGATAGCATTCCAATCTGTTTTAAATTTTTTTTCATAAAATGTAATTTTCATCCATTCATTCATTCAGTATGCACATGTATGTGGAAGTTCAAGGTCAACTTGCAGGGGAGTTGGGTCTCCCCTTTCACCATGTTGGGCCCCCAAGTCTGAACTCAGGTTATCATGCTTGACAAGTGCTTTCTTGACATGCTGAATGACACTGCCAGAGCCAAATGAAATCAAAGACATTAAAATTAACTGTCTAATTTTGGTGAAAAATAGAACTAAGTTCCAGGAGAAGGTAAAACAAACAAACAAACAGGCTTCAGAGAAAGGAGAAGAAGAGAGTCAAGGAACATTTATCAAATGCTTCCTCTGGCTCAGATACTTCATTAGACACTTAAGATAATTACATCTGTCCTCACACCAAACTGCAAAGGATATGGTCTCTACAGAATCACTTGACAGGTACCAATTGAGTATTTCACATCATCTTCTTTCGAGAACAGACCGTCCTAAGCTATAGCCAGAGTATGGCTTTCCGTCACAGACTTGATGTTTTATGGTTTAGATAACAGGCTGTAACCACAACAGTCACCTATAACTTTCAAGTTAACTCCAGTTCCAGAGGATCTAATCTAATGCCTCTTCCGGCCTTACTTAGGACACCTAGCACATATGTGGTACACAGACATACATACATGCAGGTAAAATACCCCTAAGAAAACATCAAAAACCTAATAATAATAATAATAAAGGTGCAAAGTTAGCAGCACTGTCTTTAAAATACATAATAAGTTGAAAATGTCATTCTTTTATTTGACAATTTTCAAGGACAAATCACCATGTTGATGAAAAGGTAAAATGTGATAAGGAGAACTAGAAATTTCTGAGGTATTTTATAGGAACACTATATAGAATACCCACATAGAAAAGACCCTTGGCTTCTAAATTATTAGCAATAAAAATACAAGAAGGTAGCTATCTCTCTCTCTATGCATTACATATATATAAATACATATAAATGTATTTCTATATACAACAGTTTGAAAGAGGTACTTACAACATAAATAAAAATCTGCTGAGGAAAACATTTCAGAAAAGATACATGGAAAAAGGATGTTAAACAATAAAGATGAACCTTATTTTACTGGTAATAAAACTCAATATAAAACTGGTAATAAAATTTAAAGATTCAATACAATCGCAAATAAAATCTCCATATGGAAATTAGGAATGCAAAAGAAAAGTCTAAAAATAATAGTAATCAATCAAAGGCACAAAAAAAAAAAAATCAAAAAGTCCTAATGTACAAAACTTTGCCCTTCTAGATATGAAGATCTGTAAGACTAAATCGTGGCACTGATACAAATAATGATAAGCTGACCAATGAGGAGCAGCACTGTAACAAAAGTACATGAAAGGGAACTTTGTAATAAAGGTTTTTACGATAAGAAGCAGAGTGAATAAAAAATTACCCCAACAGGAAAACCAGCAAATGGGGAATCAATTCTTCCTACACACAATGTAAGAAAAAATTCCAGAGATACCAAAATCAAGTTAAAAGTTTTATTAAAAGACACTATAAAGGGGTTGGAGGATGGCTTAGTTGTAAAGTGCTTGTAACACAAACATGCATATATGCCTACATCTATGTATGTGCACTAATGTTTGCCTGAGGCCCATAGAGCCCAAAGGGGAGTTACCGATATTTGTGAGCTGGCATGTAGGTGCTGGAAACCAAACCTGGGTCTTCTGAAAATACAGTAAGCACTCCTAATCTCTGAGCTAGCTCTCCAGCTCCCTCAACTGGCTTTTGAACAACATGAACTTTTGAACAATAAAACAGTGTAATAAAGTGTACTAAGTCCCCCATAAATTGTTCCTATGTCTATAATATTCATTAATCAAAGACATATAAAGCAGTAAAACCAAAATAACAGAGTATCTCTTAGATGTCTTTCTCTTCTACATTCCTAATTACTGAGCACTGTCATTTTTACCTCTTTCAGATATATTCCTCTCTTCCACACCCAAAGTGAAATTATTTAGCTCAAAGTCATGAGTTCAGACTGAAGCTATGACAATAGTCTTCCATCTCATTTCTCTGCTTCAACTGCATTTTCTTGTAGAGGCCATTCTTTGAAGACAAGCTTTCTTGAAATGCTTATGAGACAATGCCACTTCTTTATAAATGCTAGCCTACCTGTCTTTAAAACAAAACTTAAAAACTGTAAAACTGAAGAATGCTCTGCGAGACAGTGCTTGCTGGGCGAGTTGGAGGACAGCTATTAGATCCCCAGCACCAGGGTGAAAGCTGAGTGAGTCCAACAGCTGCCAGTAATCCCAGAAAAGTCCTGGAGCTAGCCGGCTAACTAGACTAGTGGAATATGGAAAGTGGAGAGTGATCAAAAAAAGACACATCAGGCCTCCATCCACACAAGCAAACATGTACTCCCACATACAAGCATATCATGCAAATGTGTGTGTGAGAGAGAGATGCATGCACATTGTCAAGCTGAGTACATACAGTACCAAAGAGTCCGATTGTAGCTAGACAGCTAGATTAATGCTCCAGCCTCATTATCTCACTGTTCTAATGGTACCTTCTTGTTACAACTAAACTGCTTCTACATGGTCATCCAGAAGAAATGTGGTCCTACTACACGGTGATTCCATCATCTGCTACTTGCTATGTGTCCTTTAAGATTCAATCTAGAAATGACCTCTTCTAAGAATTCTCCTCTGTCTATCTCTGCAGACAACCCGTCCAACAGTACTTCTGACCAGACCTGTCACTGTTAGCATTTCTACCTCCTTAAAGGAAAAGACATCTTGTTCTTAATTTGGGAGTAATATCAATATTAATCAACCAATGATAAATGCTTATTAAATTACACAGACATATCAATCTTACCCCAATAGAGATGTTCACATATAAAATATATTTTGTAAAATTTTAATTACTTACCAAATTTTAGTGCTGCAAGGATTCAACATATAAAGGTCCATATTTTCTATAAGAATAGCAGATGTGCTCTATTTCAAGAAGCAAAGAAAATAAAGAAAAGCAGTTTAAAAATATTTCAATTCTAAAATTTTGTAGAATTCCTGTACTTTGACTTTTAAAATGAGCCTAAGATAAATACTTGTGAGGAAAAAATAAACTAAATGGCTAAAATTTACCAGTGAAGGCTATAGCATTAAATTAGCCTTGCTGAACTCAATTTGTCCTTGTAAAACTTACAGTGCCATTATAACTTTTCATGAGCTATTTTAAAGCTACATACAGATTGAATGATTTTTAAAGGTGTAATGTTTATCAACTACTATAACAAAAAACTGACACTATAAAATATCTAAAAGCATAATCTTGTATTAATTAGTAAAGGTAAGAATATAATTCACATTATAATAGTTACTGTCATACCAATTCTGCTTTTAATAAATTTTCTTTAAAAAAACATATACTTTAAGTACCTTGGCTTCCGGATTAGCTGCCAAAATTTTGGCACCACATTCTACAGAGGCATAATTATTTCTATTTTTCTGGACCTTTTTGGTGGCATGTGGACCTCCGTTAGAAGATGGATGCGATGACTGACCTGTAGACAAACCTCATTATAAACACATGTATGATGATTATGATTGAAAGTACAGCCTCGGCCACTAGCAACACAATCACCTCAAAAGTAACGGGCTACTTTCCAGAAAGGAACAAGTTTTAATTCCTAAAAATATAGCTTTAAAATACATGAGAAATCCAAGCCAGACATGATGGCACTTGCTCAAAATCCCATCATGAGATATGACACAAAGAAGAGGGCCATGAGTTTGAAGCTAGCCTGGATTCCCAGTTAGCTCAGGGCCAACCAAGGTCATCTAGAGAGATTCTATCTCAAAACTAACAAACTAGAAATTCAGAATGCTTTTCAATATCTGGAATAAAAATTCACATTTCCTGAGGTATGTCCAGTAACAGAACATGAAGATCTTTCATGAGAACACGGCCCTATTGGTTTTATGCTTTATTCTTTCCACCTCTAACCCCAACGTTCAAGAATTCTTACATCAATTACTCCCAGCACTCTGGAGGCAGAGGCAGGTGGATTTCTGAGTTCGAGGCCAGCCTGGTCTACAGAGTGAGTTCCAGGACAGCCAGGGCTACACAGAGAAACCTTGTCTCGAAAAACCAAAAAAAAAAAAAAGAATCCTTACATCAGAATTATTATGCAAAAGGTTTAAGGCTTTCTGACTGAATGTTCCATGTCCAAGTTTTTCCCCATACATTGGGAGTGATATTATTACTCTTTCTTATTTTACTATCAGTAGAGAATTTCTAACTATAGATTTTAATTAATGTTAAAACTGTACACCACCAGTAAGTGGCAGTGTAATCAGCAGCAATGTGGTAAATCTGATGAAGCTTTTAGAAATGTTATTTTATAATTAGAGAAAATGCTTATTTAAACCACCCCATCAAATAATTAAAAAAAAAAAAAAATTAAAAGAATCCCAATGCCTTCTTACTTTTTTCTTTTTCTACTTCCATAACTTTCTTCTTCCACTCATCAAATGTTGGTATATCTTCTGGATCTTTAGGGCCTGTGACCGATGTAGGGTCAGTTTCTCCTGGTTTTGTATAATCAGAGCTCTGAAAGAAAGGCCCCCCAAAAGAACAGATTTCAATCTTTGAAAAAAAACTAATAATGAAGGTGAGCACAAATACTTCTTTAACACTAATAAATAAAAGCTTAATTTTATAATGAATACTATTTAAAATGAAATATTGATTTACTTAAAAATTCAAGTTCACATAAAATAACTGAAACTTTAAGCACTACAGAATTGTGTTGGTAATATAAGCATAACTTATTTTAAAGACAAAACAGAATGCTCTATCCTATCCAAATTCATTACTCAGAGAGAGAGAGAGAGAGAGAGGGAGGGAGAGAGAGAGAAATACTTTCAGTACAACCACCTTAAAATAAATCTAAGATATACTTACCTACTTATCAAAATAGTAATTTTAGATGTAGCATATTGTTTTTACAAAATCAGTAACAAGTATCATATGCATAAAAATTTTAAAGTAGATATTTAAAATGTTATTTTAAAAGCCCAAGACTTTATGCTTTAAAAAAATACAGAAATTGTGTTACATGTTAACAAAGGGGTTACAAAAAAAATGTATGGAGTGCACTTTTAAAACCTTGGTGCATAAGCTGGATGAAACAAGCCGAGAGTGAAGTACTTACAATGCATTCAAGTAATGAATGAAAATAACTGAAAATCAATAAGCAGCAAAAGGAGTAGAAGCAATAAATTCAACAAAGAAAATGCGATCGTAAAATAATCATGAGAAGCTATGAAAACCAGAGACACAAATAATACCAATTTGATGCAGGTTATACTGTGACAGTCTGGGCAAAGTGTTACATCTCTAATGCATCATGGGGAATCTATCAGATGCTGAAGGAGTCTTAGTACAGTATTAACAAGATATACATCCCCACTAATTCCACAGCATGTGCAATGTCAGTAAAACTGTGTATAGCAGCATAATGCAATACTACTTCTAATATAGGGAAATCAGAAACTTGAGTATCCCTTAAATGAACAAATGTAAGAGAACAACTATTATCAAGTACTAACAAGACAAATCTCTTAAGTCATCGTTGAGTAAAAAGCTAAATAAAGGCATGAATGCCATTACAGACTGTTTCAAAGTCCTGAAACGTTAAAATCACCAAACGCATGACAGCACTGTCTGAAGAGGAGCTGTAACTAGCTACACTACTTTTTTTTCCTTAAGCAAAATAATTTACTTACTATTCATTTCATGGCTCAACAATTTGTACATTACAAAAACAAAACAAAAACTTAATGTGTTTATTAATTAATAAAGTCTGTTTAAAGAACTAACTAACTCTGGGAAATAATTTAGTAATTATAAAAGTTCACTTGGTTGAGATAATAAAGATCCCTCCCAAAACAAAAGAAAATAACATAAAACTCTAAGATCCAGGTAACAAAGTTTCTCACACCAATTATGAAATCTAAACAAACCAATAAAACCAATTTCTAATGCACTGTCTACAAATGGAAGTACTTTGAAAAGTACTGTGTGAGCCGGGTAGTGATGGCGCATGCCTTTAATCCCAGCACTTGGGAGGCAGAGGCAGACGGATTTCTCAGTTCGAGGCCAGCCTGGTCTACAGAGTGAGTTCCAGGACAGCCAAGACTATACAGAGAAACCCTGTCTCGAAAAACAAAAAACAAAAACAAACAAACAAAAAAGAAAAGTACTGTGTGTATCATTATGCCAATGTTCTGTAAATCTTTTAAATAATGGATACTGCAAAGATCTACTTGTATTGGAAAGCAAACTGGTTTACATGAATTTAACTTGGCAGAATTATTCTGAACTGGATACTCGTGTGTTATTTCTGACAACCTTTTTGGGATATTAACTTGTTCAGGAATTACACATTTAATTAAAATTCATTCTTCTACCTATTAGCACAGGCTCACTGTCTAAGGCCTTGGGTACTGTAGTTGGCTAATAGTTGAGAATAAGTAAATTTAAGGCAGAGCTGGGTGCCAAGCTTCAATTCATATTTGAGACTTAAAGAGCTCCGAAGGAGCCATGTTTAATGTTTGCCTACTTTTACTGGTGGATGTGATATCTGACAACTGAACCTTAACAACTCTTGACCTGGTTCCACTGGGAAAATTACAATTAGTTCTATTAAAAACCAGGCTACAAAACACTGAGTTCCTGTGTTTCTAGGAAGCCCACAGACACACACAGCTAGTCCTATGAACAGTATAAAGCTCTGTAATTTACGTTAGGAGGTTTAAGTGAAAATTCACTAAAAAGAACAAACCATCCCAAACTAAAAGGAAAAATAAAAAGGTGTTCTTGGCATTTTAAATTACTCCTTCATTCTATTTATTTTGCTTTCATGGCTGATGAAAAACATCTTTCACTTAGTTATTTCTTACCAGAGGGGGATCCTAAATTGCTGGGTAACAGTTCCTCAGGAATTTTTTTACTGGGCTCTTTTATGCAGTTAACGTAGATGTCAGAAAGAGTAAAGATAACTGCTCCACTATAATAAAGTCCATCTCTATCATAAGAATAGTTTCAAGACAGTAGTTTAGCATCTAGTTGTACCTTGCATGTAAGTAACAAAACTAAAACTGTGCCCTTAAAATATTCTAGCTGAGCAGCGTATGTTTGTTCTCACTGAATTAAATGCTATTCTTCAATGTAATGGTTGTGGCATCTATATCGATTGAAAACACGGCTTAAACAGGATTTTACTTATATTGTCGCAAAGAGCTGATGGTAGGCAGAAAGTCGTATAATTATATGTAAAAAGCAAGAGAATCCATTCCAGAACACCTTTATACATAAACATCAGTCAGAACATCATGAAGTAACTACTTGCTGTACATAGAAGCAGAGTTCATCAGTTTTATGACTAATACCTCTAACTTTATAACAAATATGTTTAGCAATTTTTTCAAGATTGCACTACTAAAGTACGTTACATAACAGAATACTAACCAGCCAAAGTCACATACTAACCTCATTTTTTAAAGTATCTGAAGCATTCAATGCAGACTTTGGATCACCGCCATCTTGTTCACTCACTGAAACTTTTGATTCAAACTCTGGTTTTGTTACTTTTTCTTTGCCATGTGAAGATGACACATTCTCTATATGCTGGCCAACAAGGCTATTTAAAAGCAAAAGATACAGTAAACATATTTCAGCTAGAAAGCAAGTTTTTATACAATTGTTATGATTACCACAAACAAGGAACACCTAAACAGAAGCGCAAAGATATAGAATGCCAGTAATAAAAGAGTGAAGTTTGCACCAAACAACACCTTTTTTAAAAATTACACTGCAGTTATTATAGAATCAATCACTAATCAGTGGTACTGCAGTCCTCTAATCTCAGCTTTAGAAGGCTGAGGCAGGAGGATCCTGTGATTTGAGGCAAGCCTGGGTTACCCATAAAGTTCAAGGTTAGCCTGGGTGGTCTGCACAAGAAGACACTGTCATGATAAAAAAGCAAGAAGAACCACAGTTAAGAGAACTCTTGATACCCACCTCTCTGGTGGACTGACAAAAGCAGGTTGTTCCACTGAAGCATCTGCATCAGGAGCCTCCCCAGCACCACAGTCAGCCTCAGGCTGCTCCGCTTCACCTGGCTTGGCTATAGATAAAGTACCAGATTTGTCTATTTCACTAAATGAGGAAAGAAAAACGATATTCCAGTGATTTAATAGACTTAATAATATGTTTAAATTCTAATAATGATGTTGAAACATAACCTAACCCCAAGAAAGAAGAATGTTTGAAGATCTACAGAATGTTTTCAAGAATTAATTTTAAATGGGGAACAATGGCACATGCTTTTAATCCCAGTACCCAGGCCAAACAGGAGGACTGAGAGATCAAGGCCAGCCTGGGCTATTTACTTTAAATCATGAACAATCAACTGTTGACTGATCCATGGGTGTCCCTTCACCTGAAACACTACAGAATATTAAATGAATATTTGGCCTGATAAAACTAAAAACTTTTTTCTAAGTGTATCTTCTTTAACATTCTATTTCTGCTGCTCTAGAATCTAATACTGTTGGAATCAGCAAAATCTACCAATTATTTCAAGCCATTTCAGTGAAGCTTTACTGCACTTTTACAATTTTACTATTAAAAAAGTGTCAATATTTCAATATTTTCCTTCCTTTGCTTATAATTTACCAATCAATAATTTTTAACTTAATTTTATGTTTTACGTATTCACTTTACATCCCACTCACGGCCCCCCTCCCAGTCACGCCCTCCCACAACCTTCCCCCTTCCCTCCTTCCCACTTCCCTTCTCCTCTAAGCGGTGGGGAACCCTTGGGCATCCCCCCAACCCGGCACTTCAAGTCTCTGCAAAGCTGGATACTTCTCCTCGTCTGCTGAGGCCAGACAAGGCATATATTCCATGTACAGGTAACAGCTTTTAGCACAGCCCCCACTCCAGTTTTTTCAGGATTTTTTTTTTCAATTTAATTTAATTTTTTTCCAATCAATAATTTTTAAGAAAATGGGAGAATAAGATGATAAATAGTATTCTGATCTTAATTAGTTTCGGAAATACTATCTAGGCTTTTCTCAACACGCTTTCTGTTCCCCTTTCCTTAACTGAGCGACACTCCCTAATGATACCAGCTTTGTGCACAACAACTCCATCAGCCCAGTCCCTTACACTCTTGAGGAATACAGATATTTAAAACCTGTCTGTATTGCAGTAAAAAGATTTTTTAAAGTGGCAATAAAATAGCACTTCTTTCTCTGAGTCAACTACTCTTACATGCTTACTGTTACTAATTCTCACAATAAATATTTAATGAGTATTAAGAGAGGGTATTTGACTTTGCCCTCTGCATTACAACTTTAGGAACTCAGAAGCACAGAACTGAGAGAACTAAGGGTAGCCTAAGTATTTCAAATGTTATTAAGTTACCAAAAAGTAGCCAGTCACACAAAAACATGACTATTACTGGAATGCTAGTAACACTTGGGAATAAACTGACATTTGATTTTTAAATAACTATACAGATCTTTTTTTTTTTTTTTTTAATGTACAATTTCCCCTAAGTAGAACCTATGCAATGCAGACATTCATGGCTAGGCTATAATCTATTCTATTCCTCTACTGAGCTGAACAAATAGGCTCACTATTAAGATTATATTCAACATACACAAACAAGACATTGATACAATTAATTATAATTGCTATCTAGTCCAAATACCAAATGTGAGTATATTAAGGTGTTTTATTAAGAAACGTTTCTAATTTGCTGTGTTTGCTTCTACCCCTACCCCACCCCCCCTTCATAATGACTTACTCAAGCTCTGAGACTGGAGTCGTTTCTGAGGTAGATGAACTGGAACTATTTTCGATGTTTTCACTGCCTACAACTACACTGGAAGACTCTTCATGCAAATCAACTGTAGGGAGTGCTTCAACCACAGGTAGGCTTAACTTCGTTGTTTCCATATTCTGCTTTTTATAATTCTGTTATATTAAATGTTAAGATTGGTAAGTTACTTCTTCTGATGGGCAGAAGTTCATAGAAAGCTGAAACATGACTATATGATGTTCATAAGCTAAGGATATTTAGTCCAATGGTAAAGTGCTTAATATACACACAATACATAGACTGCAATCCTGGGTTTAATTCTCCAGCACTAAAGAAAGAAAATTACTTAAAAGAAATACTTGTATACACACATACACATACACACACTCTCTCCCCATTGATCACACGCATGCACGCACGCACGCACAGATCCTTCCTTCCAACATTACTACCCTTAGAATTTTATTTCATATTCTAATACAGAACCTGCACATTTTTCATACTTTAGCAGATACAGCTGTATCAGGTCCTACAAGTAACTCCATTTCTATTTAATACTGTACTATTAATAACTAAGGAATCCTATGTAAATATATAAAATGATATGGTACAGTTCTTTTATCTCTAAAGAGTTTATGGGAGAGTGTATATCAACAAATAACAATATAAGATATGTACAAGTATTACAACACAATAAAGAATTTGCTTTTCTTTCACTCCTAAATGTTCTAGGTCATTCACCCCTAGAAATCAACTGATCGTCTACTCAAACCTGAAAACCCTCACCGGCTGCAGCGGTAACACAACTCGCCTGCCCCTTCCTTTCTGCTTCCACCGTTCTCTCATCAGTCTCATTGCAGCACCTAACACCCAACTGGTATTATCTGTCTTCCTCTTGTTTTCAATTATAATATAAATGTATTAAGTAAGGAGAATGGGCTCTTGATTTTAATAGTCCCAGTATTTAAAAGTGTAACAAAGAATAACAAGTAAGAAAAATTTACACCAAGTTCAAGGAAAGAAAAACTATGAACTATTACAGATGGGCCTTGAAAAATAGGTGAGCCAGTTGGGGAGCAAAAAGAAGACACAAGATAATGTCAACAGTATTCAGAGTGTGATCATTTGGAGAACTAGTAGCAGTAAAATTTTTACAAATAACAATGGCTTTGCTTTTAAAGATAGAAAGTCTTTAGGAAAGGACATTACCAAATACTGTATTATTTCAGCATATACTCAAATTCTTAAAAAGTGGTATTTTACATTCTTTTATAAACCTAAGTCTTTAAAATTCAACATGTACTTTGTACTTAACAGTAAATCTTACCAATCAGCCACATTTCAAATGCTCAATAACCAAAGGACCTAATGGCTACTATGCTAAGCAACACAGGAATAAGAGATTCCACAAAATTACAAAACATTTGAGATAAAAGCTTCCAGACCACTGGTGCTCAGCCTTCCTAATGCTGCAGCCCTTTAGTACTTCCTCATCTCATGCTGACCCCCAGCCATAACATTATTTTGCTACTCCTTCCTAACTGTAATTTTGCTACTGTTATGAATCATAATAAATATCCGATCTGCAATCCCTATGGGAATCAAACCCACGGCTGAGAACCACTGTTCTAGACTTCAACTACATGAGTGTCAAGACAGTCGTGTAACTGGAAAGGCATTTTAGTCTATACCTAAATCTTTGGCAAATCTTTTCCAAAATCAAATAAAATTAAACTCCTTCATTCGGAGATGAACATTTTTCAGACACACCAGAAGAGGGCACTGGATCCCATTACAGATGGTTGTGAGCCACCATGTGGTTGCTGGGAATTGAACTCAGGACCTCTGGAAGCAGTCAGTGATCTCAACCACTAAGCCATCTCTCCAGCCCCAAGATGAACATTTTTAATCTGTAAAATGTTTTGTTTTTTCTTAATCTTTCTGTCTCCATATCAAATATCCCTAGCTTTTTCAACCTCTTAGATTAAATGGTTTCCAGATGTATCAGCATTCTACTAGGTTTACAGTATTTATTTACGATTTTAATAACTGCCATGTTTCAGGTGCATAAAATAGGAAACAATACTTAGAATGAAGAAAAGGGGCTGGAGAGATGGCTCAGTGGTTAAGAGTACCAACTGCTCTTCCAGAGGTCCTGAGTTCAATTCCCAGCAACCACATGGTGGCTCTCAACCATCTGTAATGGGATCTGATGCCCTCTTCTGGTGTCTCTGATATACATAAAATAAATAAATAAATCTAAAAAAAAAAAAGAAAAAAGAAAAAAAAATACCCTGTCTCGAAAAACCAAAAAAAAAAAAAAGAAGAAAAAGAGCAAACTATTTCATATCTATTTATTTTTGTTTAGTTTTTCGAGACAGGGTTTCTCTATGTAGCCCTGGCTGTCCTGGAACTCACTCGGTAGACCAGGCTGGCCTCGAACTCAGAAATCCGCCTGCCTCTGCCTCCTGAGTGCTGGGATTAAAGGTGTGCACCACCACTGCCCGGTTTTTTTTGTTGTTGTTGTTGTTTTGTTTTTTTTGGATTCTTTTAACTTCCTGTCCTATGTAAATTTAAATACTGGTTTCAAAATGCTCTATGTGCTACATACAACTACTTCTGTTGCAAAATAAAGCAGATCAAAATAAGACATGGTACCTAAAAATCAGAAAATATATACTATAATGGCCAAAAAAAAAGAGAAGTTAGGAAGAAATATTTGCACTCAAATTTTACCTCTAAGAAAATAGCCGTATTTATTATTAAATCTTTAATTTTACATCTTCACAAAATCCGTACTATTAACATGCAAATAATTTTACATTCCATTACATGGTACTTTACAGTGAAGAAAATATAACAACATATAACATGTTGACTAAACAAAAGCATCCAATACTGTAGGAAAAAAAAAACCCATAAGGTATATTATTAAAAGCAAAAGCAGTATATAGCTTACTTGTACATCCACAGTGTAGTCATCTTTTAATTTATTTTCTTCTGGAGATATAGTTAAATAGGAATTTGATTTTCCTGATAGCTCAGCATTACTAGGTTCCTCTCTTTCATTCTACAAGGTGACAAAGAAATGACTGGTAAAATTATTTTATATAAAATAAGTAAGTAAATAAATAAATGCAGTTAGCAAAACTATCTCCTTCTTTGCTGTAAGCCAGTCTTATATACATTTGATTCTCAACTTCATTTACATGTTTACTTCCTATCTCCTTCTTTGCTGTAAGCCAGTCTTATATACATTTGATTCTCAACTTCATTTACATGTTTACTTCCTATCTCCTTCCGTCCCTCTCCTTTTCACCATACTTAAAATATAAAATATGTGACTTTAAAAACCTCATCTTAGTAAGCTAAGCACAGCCTATACGAAGTGCTATGCACCAGACACTACGTGAGACTTCCTTAATCACTTGGAACAAGGTGCTTTTGTTTCATCCATCCTTTGCACACACTCATTAATGTCTTCTATGCCGGTGTCTTTCAATGTGTTTCCTAAAATACACATTTCATAAAAGCAAAGTTCACATTCAGACAAAATATTAAAATGTTTGCTGAAAGAATTTCCCCCCACTTAATGTTTACTTATAATGTTTTTGTAACATTTGGTATGTAAACATCTCATCAAGGACCAAGCTAGAGATAAATTTTACTGATTGTGGATAAAAGTATTACACTTTATGTTTTCTTTTTAGAGAAACATTTAAACAGATTTCAAAAGTTTGTATCTTCCATCCCAGATATAAATTCTATACAACTCAAAAATTAAATCTTGAAAAAACCAAAAAAAAAAATTAAATAATCCAGTCCAAATATTTTATCTGAAACCTCCAAATATGTATGTAAAACTCTGTCATGATGCACATGCACACAGAGCACAAATCTCATGAGGGAAAAATACATTCTGCTGTATCTGTATAATAAAAGCTCATGTTCATATATCCTTGGTGAAGGAAGGAAATCGCTTTGTGGAACATTTTTATGTTATTGTAATGGAAATCAAAATATTGTGTTCCTATTTAAAAGAGTACCTATAGCTACAGAAAACATTTGCACACTCACAAGAAGCAGTAAAAATGGCTCCTTTGGGGATGGGAAAAGTATATACAAAGAAAATTGCTT
Source organism: Rhynchomys soricoides (assembly GCA_019843965.1). NCBI lineage: Eukaryota > Metazoa > Chordata > Mammalia > Rodentia > Muridae > Rhynchomys > Rhynchomys soricoides. The sequence continues at coordinate 8,491,487 of JADRCH010000010.1, read as the reverse complement.
TATAGTCAACCAAAGTTACTTCTGAATTTAAAATACAGAAGGTTGGAGACAAAAAACAAATACAAATCATTACTATTTACCTTTATCATTTGAAGTAGTAAAATTATAAATGATTTCAAAATTACCAGGTGTTTCCTGTCTATTCACTGTACCTAATTATAACTAAGGAACTACAGAGACTCCAACTGCAAGTTCTCCAAGCAATGCTCATTGCCAATAGCTTTTAACTTATAAGAGTAGATTTCTTTGCAACAGTAAATGAGCAATTCTTATTGAATATACACCATTCTTAGCACATAGTATGTGAAATACAAGCAATAAAAATATACAAATATCTCTGAGCTATCTTAATATCAGAATTACTTCCGGAGCCCATATAACAACAACAACAAAAAAAAAAAAACCAGAAATCTCCACAAATTTGTAGCCTAGTATTTCTCAAGTTACTTTCATTCTAAATTAAGACAGTCTTAGAAAACAGGTGGTCAATTCCATTTAAGGTACCTTTTTCTGGAACTGTGTGTCTTCACTTCCTACTGCACAATTATCATCTTGAGAATAGTATGATGCTGAAGCTGAAGAACTCTCTTTACAGCACACGTGCCAACTTGGAAGCCTGCAGATACCCACCACCAGCAACAATCAACAAGTGAAAGAAAATTAAGCAACTATCCTTTTTCTGGGCTACAACCTCAGGCAATAAAATACAAATTTTTATCCTACTATGCTCAAGAGCACAACTTTAGAGTACTGGTATCTTAGGAGGGGGAAAAGTTAATAATCATTCTATTACTATCAATACCACGTAATACATAAATTTTTGGAGGGTACAACAAAAACAACAGAAGCGGTATGTGATAATTATCACAGACGGTAGAGAAAGTTGTCAGAGTTAGCCTGAGAAAGTGTCCAGATGCCAAAGACATTTACAAATATTTAAAGATAACTCTAAAACCCGCCTAAACTATTTCAAAGCATGGAAGTAAAACTTGTACACTAATCTTACTTAAAGGCTACTGAAGGCCAGAAGAACAAACTCTCCAAGAACAAACACTCTAGGCTGATGACAGTACTCTGAAATAGAATGTCAAACTTCTAGGCCAAAAACCTCTCTGCAAATTTAATAAAGGAGAAACAGAACTCCTTATGATTGTTTGGCTCAAAACAACAAGCAACAAAAAAAATATATATATATATATACAAATGTCTGTGAGCTATTTTAATGTCAAAATTACCTCAGTAGTTCTTCATAATATAACAAACCAGAAATCTCCACAAGTTTGTGGCCTAATATTGCTCAAGTGTCTTTCATTCTAAATCAGCAGTCTTAGAAAGCAGGCTATCGGAACTGGTTTAGATATAAATCTATTTTATTTGTAACACATACCTAGAAAATCATTAGCACACCTACTAAAAGACCTCTGGACACATTACATAGCTATAAAGATTCTTCTAATGAATAAAACACACTCAACACACACACACTATGTGGAACATATGCTATATAATCCTAAACATCTTTGTTGTTGTTGTTGTTGTTGTTGTTGTTGTTGTTTGAGACAGGATTTCTCTATCAATGTAGCCCTGGCTGTCCTGGAACTCACTTTGTAGACCAGGCTGGCCTCAAACTCACAGAGATCCATCTGCCTCTGCTTCCGTAGTGCTGGGATTAAAGAAGTGTGCCACTCAGTTTAAAAGTCAATATTTCTTTAAAAATAACCCATGCAGTTCTGAAACAAGATCAGAATCGCTAGTCTACAGTAAGCAGTATCACATGCTATGAGGATTAAAGACAAAAAGGGATTCCCACAACAGGAAAACGTGCAGAGAGTAGGAGACCGTGGAATACTCGGTCCTAAATGGGATGTCACCTTCAAATCCCTCCCCTCAGAGCTCAGGGAATCCTATTGGAGGAGGAGCTGGGGCCAAAAGAAGTGAAGAACACCAAGGAAACAAGCCTTCTAAACACCAGCGAGACTGAAGCACATGTGAACTCAACAGACTATCAGAGCACATACTGCGCCTACATGGATCTAAGGCAAGATGGGGTCCCAGCACTGAGAGGGGAAGTGAACACAAGCCCCATCCCTAACCCAAAAGGTATCTGATTGATAACTGCTCGTAAAGGAAACATTTATTTTCCCCAATGGAGTCTCAATAGTTATACAAACTACTTTTAAGGACAGACTATGCCCAACAGTAGACAGTCAACACAAAATTAACTCAAGAGCATTTTTGGAGGTTCTTTCCTCATAACGCTTTGCCTGGGCACTATTATTTCCTTATAGGTCTTCTGCATATATATTACGGTTTCCTATGTTGTGTTTTTCTGGGATTTATCTCTCACGCTCTGTGTGTGTGTGAACATGTGAGTCTCTGTATGTGCTTCTTGTGCTTTCTCTTTGACTCTGTTAATTTGTTTGCTTCATCGTATCCTGGTTTGCTTGTTTTTTATTTTATCTTTATTCTATTTTAGAAGAATGATTGTATTCTAATGATAAAGATTAGGTGATTAGGGTGAGTGCGGAGTTAGGAAGAAGGGGGAAGGGAAACCGTAATCAGAAATTTTGTGCAAAAAAAACTATTTTCAATTAAAAACGATATCAAAGTGGAAAAGTAAAACAGTAAAATTATGGTACAAATAATGAGTTTATATATATTAAAGATGATTTACGTAAGTGTAAAATACAAAGATATTAACTATTATAAGTTAGATATAAAAATTGCATTCCTAAACCAGGCATGATGGCACATGCCTTTTTAATCCCAGAACTCATGAGGCGGGCAGATCTGTGAGTTTGAGGCCAGCCTGATCTATAAAGTGAGTCCAGGGCAGCCAGGGCTGCACACAGAAACCATGGCTGGAAAAACAAAACAAAACAAAACAAAACCAACAACAGTTACATTTCTGGTTATAAAATGTTATATAATTCCTTATTTGCAATGAATAAGATCCAAACTTAACATGAAAACTATTAAATCAAACCATTTGAGACTGCCAATATTAGCCAATCGCTTTGCTTAAAAAAAAAAAATGTCATTTTAACACAATTCAAAATATTGACATGTAAGGAAGACTTGAAAACTACCTTTTGTTTTTTAAAAAAAATAAAAGTAGAGCTGGGCAGTGGTGGCACAGGCCTTTGATCTTAGCACTCTAGAGACAGTTAGGCAAATCTCTGTGAGTTCAAGGCCAGCCTGGTCTACATAGTAAGTTCCAGGTCAGCCAAGGCTACACTGAAAAACCTGTCCAGAAAAACTAAATAAATAAATAAATGCAGGGAGGAAGGAAATTAGGAAGGGAAGGAAGGGAAGGAGGGCAGGAGGGAGGGAAAGTAGGCTAGAGATAGTAAAGACGGTTCTCATGCATACGGGACCGATTAAATCTATACGAAGCTACAATTACAGCAATACTGAGATAGGAGGGTCAAACACAACAGCTAGAAACAAGGACAGCAGGGCAACCAGTCTAGATGAAAGTTATCATAAGTCTATGGGCCTGATAAAAGGTGAAATTTATAACATAAAATTGACCAGTCTTTGAAAGCCTGAAATATACATACCTAAAAATTTTTTGTACTTAAAGAAAAAAAAAGCAAATTTAGTAAAAGCAAATCAATACTTCTGGGGAAACTATAGAGAAAAGGAAACAAACTGTACAACATAAATTGGCTGTAAATCCCATTAGCCACAGCAATATAAAAAAAAAAATATAAATCTAAACCAAACTATAACATGACTGTATTAGCAGCATGTAAAGGAATCTAATCATCTACAGTAAGTAGAACAGTAGTTAACACACTAAAGAAATTATTTCAGCAGTAAAGAATTCTTCTGATACCAATAATTTTATATATATATAAATATGTAAATATAAATATGTAAATATATATAAAGTTATATATATCTTAACCTTACAGTTTGGAACTCTTAAAAGCTGCTTTGCTTCTGCTTAGTCTCTTAGTAGGTAAGAGCACAATGTGTCCTTTCTTTCAGTCTCACTGAGAAAGCCCTATTGATTGCTGATAATCAAATCTCTCAATTTAGTAGTTCAGATCATTACTGGTCACTCACATAGGCTGGGTCTTGGATATTCTCAGCCACAATACTCCATGTATCAAATTCTATTCAATCACTGATCACTAAAAACTGGCCAATAATTTCAATGATCCATCATGAAGCACTGAGTAACATAGGCAGTGTTTTGTATCTTAATCTACCATTACTAATTTTGCCAATAAAATTTGTCCTTAAAGCTGCTGGAAATAATCATATACTAATCATACTTAAAATGGCATATTTTTTAAAATTGTGTAAGATGTATATATCCTTTTAACAAAAACAAATCACAGTGCTTTTACTATAGCAATTTTCAGTTCAAAATACAAAAAAATTAGTGTAGGTTAACCATATAATCTGGATAAACAGAAATTCACATGTTTTTGTTTGTTTGTTTGTTTTGTTTTTGGTTTTTGGTTTGGGGTTTTGGGTTTTGGAGACAGGGTTTCTCTGTGTAGCCCTGGCTGTCCTGGAACTCACTCTGTAGACCAGGCTGGCCTGAGACTCAGAAATCCACCTGCCTCTGCCTCTGCCTCTGCCTCTGCCTCTGCTGGGATTAAAGGCGTGTACCACCCCTGCAGAAATCCACATATTGAACAATGAAAAGTTAACCCTCAAAAGTAGGTTAGGGACTAAGCCTTCAAATTTCTGTCTTTAGGCAAGTAGGATCATCTAAAAAAATTTCATTAAGGGACTGACAAAAATCAAAAGTATGGGACTGGAGAAATGGCTCAGTGGTTAAGAGTACATACAACTTTTGTTCAAGAGTACTGGAGTTCAGCGCCCAGCATGAGTCGGGGAGCTTACAACAGACAGCCTCTAAATCCTGGAGCTCCTAAGTCTCTTCTGACCTCCGTAAGCACCTGCATTCATATACACACATCCACACAGAGGCATGCAGACATATAAATTTTAAGACAGTAAATCTCTTTAAAAATTAAAAAGTATGAGGCTACTTACTGTAGCCACTAACTTTCTTACTTATAAGTATTCTTTTTCCTCCAGGCTGCCAAACAACCATGCAAGACTGCATGCCTGCCACCTTCCAAACACCTTCTATTTCAACCACAATGACTTCTCAGCACCTCCCTCTGAAAACCATGTTTGTTTTCAAATGCTTCAACCCTGTCACTCTCTACACTGTAGACAAAGTTATCTTCAACACCTTTCCATCTTTATTTCCAGTTTCCTCTTTTCTATCCTTTTACTGGGTCTCATGTAGCTAAGACTGCCCTCTATGTAGCAGAGGCTGGCCTTGAATTCCTGATCCTCCCTCCTCCTGCCAAGTGCTGGGATTACAGGAATGCAGTAGCATACCAGGCCTTCAAAGCTTTCTTTCTTGATTCCTAATATCTGCAGAAACTCAGTACTGTTTCAAAAGTCAAACATTCTCCTTCAAAAATTATTCCCTCTGTGAAGAAAATTCCAATCTTTTCCCTCTCAAGCCCACATCTGTAAGTTCTATACAATCTATACAACGCTGGGCTCCCATAATCTACCCCCTCCAACTATAAGATCATTCAACTTTCAATTTTTTATAGCTCTTCCATTTTTTTGTATACTATTAACACAAGAACACAGTTCTCTTTCTCTCTCTCTGAATCTATTTCACAAATTCATAATTTAATATACAAGGATTTATGGTCTCATCTGCAGTATGTTCTAAGAAAGTATCTACCTTTCCTTGTTTGGCAGAATCCTACAAAAAATGCAACACACAGGAGCCTTGCTAGATCTGTTGACGTGAGATCAGTGAAAAAAAAGCAGTGCTGACAAGAGCCGGCCGGAGACAAACGAAACAGCTCTTCTGAGTCCTAGCTTAATGCTGTACTTTGCACTACTGCTGCACTACAAGCCAACTTCACGGCCTATTATTGTAAAGCCAGATCATTTACTTCCATAAAATGTGTGCTTAATGCTCTTACTTTCTCCATTTCTAAAACCACATTCTTTTTATGGCAAACTCAATTACTCTGACTGTTTCCAAGTATTTGTCTCTGTAAGTCTGTCTCTCTTCTCAGAAACACATCTAGTACAACGATGTCAACATAACCTTCTCAAAACAACTTCCCTTGTTGGATATTTATCATCTAGTTCTTTGGCTTCATTTATAAAATTCACCATAATCTCCTATCTGCTACTTTTTCTTAAGTTTAACTACTTATTACCACTTCTATCTATCCATTATTAATTTACTCATGCTCTTTCCTCCTGATAACTAAGTGCCATGTGCTCAAGCAGGCAGTGACACACACATACAGATATAGCCATCATTCATATTAGCAGCAAACGTGCATCTTAGTTCGCTCATTTAGCACCTGTTCCTACTGGAGAGTTTATTATGGCTAGCACATAAGCCTTCCTAGCAACTCCAGGCCAGTTTTCTCCATTAATAAATTGTATGAAACTCAGCTTTCTGAATAATTCATTAGCATTCTAATCATATTTCTAGAATGTTGGCTTGACTTCATCTAATCCAGTAACACTAAATTGAGTAAAAAAAAAAAAACCAAAAATATCCATAAATATAGTCTCTTTGAAGTAGAAATACTCAAAAGGTGTACTTTTAAAAAGAGCTTTAAATCCTTCCTTGGCTCATCCAGGCCCCATCATTTTCAAATAAGAAATCTAGCCCATGCCAGGCAGTGGTGGCGCACGCCTTTAATCCCAGCACTTGGGAGGCAGAGGCAGGTGGATTCCTGAGTTCCAGGCCAGCCTGTTCTACAGAGTGAGTTCCAGGACAGCCAGAGTTACACAAAGAAACTCTGTCTCGAAAAACCAAACCAAAAAGAAAAAAGAAATCTAGCCCAAGGATATCAACTGGCATACAGGCAGAACACAGTGATAAAGTGAACACAAGCTCAGAAAACTACCTAAGTTCTGGATCCACCCCTGTGAGAAACTTGGCATAGACTTAGTGTTTATGTGTCTTCCTTTTTCGTCTTTAAATGAAGGAGTTGATTTTCAAAGGGGTGTATATTTCACAAGAGTTAGGATGCTCATAACATGACTATTGGGCCCTTTCTAATGCAGATATCTAACTGTATTATGACAAAGAACTTGCACACAAGGCTCACGTCCCACCCTTACTGTTCCTTCTCTACCAAATGCATTGTGGGTAACCAAGTAATATTAGAAATAAATTTATAAAATGTGTATTATTATAAACCCTTATAGCCTTTCCTATTTTGCTCTATAAGCTGCCAAAGTACCCAGAGTGAATGAATCAAAATGTATATAATAGCACTTAAATATATTATAAGCTTAGTACCTAAGAACCGTGCCAACACTATAAAAGACTAAACACATTTATATACACTGAATACTTTTATATAAAATACAAAAATCACTTAACTAGAAATTCATTATAAAAATAAAGTTCTGAAGCCAGGTACTAGTGGCACAAGCCTTTAATCCCAGCACTCAAGAGGCAGAAGAGGGTAGATCTCTGTGAGTTCAAGGCTAGCCTGGTCTACAGATACAGTGCTAGGACATCCAGGGCTACACAAAGAAACCCAGTCTTGAAACAAAAAATGTTTTGAATCCGGGGTGTAGATCATAGTAGAATACTTGTCTAACATTTGGGAAGCCCTAGGTTCTATATCCAACACCCAAAAGGGAAGAAAGACAAGTCCTTCAAAAGCAAACAAACCTTAAAACAATTTAAAAAGCACTCAATTTGTGAAATAAGTATATCCCAAGGGATTATATTTTTAAACTGCAAATACTCAATACCCCTTGTGAAATATGAAATTATACTTTGTGAAAACACTTTATAATACATATGGTCTTGAAAAACAAAACAGGTAATACAGGTAAAAACTGTGTTTTCTGCTCTATTTGTTATATAGCTGGCAGTAAAGAAAAATCTGAAATGCATAAATCATGTGTCAAGTAGGATGTTTTATTTATTTCCATATATGCACAAACTATTAAACAGGGGTGTATATAGCATTTATACATATAATGTTCATAGCTGAAAATGACTTGGAGAAACAAAAAGCAATTAAATACTTTTTAAAATTTCTTTTCATTAGAAGTGTAAAGGAAACATACTCAGCACAACTGTTCAAAGGTATGGATCACATCGTCCACTTCAGTGTGATCAACTCCCCTCTGCCAATGATTGAGAGAGTTCTGCACCTTCAGCATCTGAATAGTGTACTTTATATCGTAAGACTTGGAAGACCTCAGAAAATTAAGAGTTTTGAGACATGGAGACTGACCAAGGGTAAACCCACTATAATAAATCCTTGAAAGAGAAAGAGAAAGGCAATCATAAGCAGATGTTGAGGTCCAAAGAGAGAGGCTGAAGTGATGTGAGGCAGGAGACAAAAGCCATGCAACACCTAGAAGCAGAAAAAGTCAAAGAACTAGAGTCTCCCCTCAGGGCCTCCAGAATGAAGCTGCCACCTTAAAACTCTGGCTCAGTGAGACTGATTTTGGACTCCGGCACAACACCCTACAACTATCAAACAACTATGTGTAAGCCACTGGATTTCTGGTAGTTTGTTATAGCAGCAGTAGGAACTCACAAGGGGGCTTCTCAGTTGAGACAGTTTCAGTACTAAGAACAAGAGAGCTACATACGCACTCAAGTTTTCAAGAGTCACAATATTCAATATACAGTAAACACAAGAAAACCACCTTTCAACGTTTTTATAATGAAAGGTAGATAGCATGCTCTTACTATTTTACAAACTGTAGTGTATGTGTTTATCTCATTTGCTTCTTATAACTTTGATATGAATGGATCAATTTTATCATACTGAGGCTCTAAGAACTGAAGTTCAAAGGAATTACATAACATGTCCAAGTAGATATATCTAGTAAGTGACGGTACTGTATCTAACAACACGGGCCTTCTTTAACCTATAGTCAAAGGACCACTGTAGTGAGGAGCCTGTATTACAAGCTGCTTAGGTTCAAATCTAAATTCCAGAGTGCAGTAGCTGTTTAACCTTAGCCATGTTACTTTGTTACAAGCAAACTTTAGCTTACTTATTCATCTGTAAAATACAGAATGCAGCTGGGCAGTGGAGGCACACATCTTTAATCCCAGCACTCGGGAGGAAGAGGCAGGTGGATTTCTGAGTTCGAGGCAAGCCTGGTCTACAGAGTGAGTTCCAGGACAGCCAGGGCTACACAGAGAAACCCTGTCTCGGGGAAAAAAAAAAAAATACAGAATTCGATTAATAATACTTAAGAGGGCCTTGCTGCCAAAGATGTTAGAACGTACACAAGCCACATGCTCTGCACAGATGACAATATTAGCTACCACTGCTCTTCTGTAGCTACCCTACAATTACACCTAGAATATACTATACTACTTAACCAAGAATTGTGATTAGCAGTGTGCAAAAGAAAAAAATAGCAATCAGAATGAATGAGATGGATAGGATGCATTTTGTTTTTCTGTTAGAGTACATCTATAGCACTCTAAGCAGGAAAGACAAAAACAGAAAGGCTGTATGTATCACAATCTATCAACTATGCCAGTAAGATCAAACTAAACTGCAGTAGTATTAATAGGGTAAGGGGGTAAACCCTAGAACTGATTATTATATGAACATAGAACACTCAACTCAATCTACAAAGCAGAAGTGGGTAACAAAATTTGGAGGTAATTTCTGAATGTAAGGGGAGAAAAGAAAAGGCCAGGAAGAGAAGCTCACCAACTCCTAGGAAACTGCTGTCTAATCCTACAGTGGTTTCAGGTACCTGTTTCTGTTAAGAAGTATTTAAAGGATTCAGAATGACAAGAGACTAAGCATTTTGTTCTCCAAAATACAGTCTTTCCAGTCAGATTTTTCTCAAACAAGAGTTTTCTTTTGCCCATACTAATATAACTTTCTGTGAGCAACAACTCTACAACTTGAGTGCCTCTGGATTCCATTCCACACACATAAAAATGGGAATTATTATTGGCGCTTTGAAGACATAAGCTAAATAAGAAAGTTTGTCTAGATTTTAATATAAGAAGCAAAATCACTTAAACACAAAAGCCATCGTTTCAGTCACCAAATATCAAAGGTCTTTGGGAATTCCTTCAGGAAGAATGGCTTTTCCAAGTACACCGTTAGTTATCCTTTGGCTCACAAGCTATTTCTGCTCCTCAAAATCCAGAGATGTGTTTAAAATTAACTTGAACTCTATAAAATTTTAGAGAAAAGGACAGAGCAGGTTGCAAAATAGTTTACTTTCCAGTACCAAAGGACATGCCCAAAAACTATGGTTGACTCTACATCTAGAACTCTCTCCCATCAAGCTAACCGAAAAAGGACTTCATATGGGAATCCCACCCGCCCCATGCCACCGTGTTTCAAGAACAGCAGCCCCAAAAGTACTATTGGTCACGATTGTGCAAGAACTGACCAGAAGAACAACTGTTTATACATTACTCTTGCCCTCATGACGACTCACGTTTTCAAAATCACAGGTCCGGAACACATCACACCTGACTCGCCCATGCCCTTACCTCATAACGAAAGCAAATGAACTGACAGTAAAACTGAGTAACTCACTCACCGGCTTTCTGAACACTACCCAAACTGCCCCAACTGCTGTGATGGAGTACCTGAGCACAAAGGCAAAAAGTGATCCCCAACATTCCCTTCTCTCCCTGATGGGACTCTGCAAATTCCAAAACACAACTCGGAAACCTCAAAAGGAAGAGCTGGGTGGCCGCTGTGTCCCTTGCTTGGGAGCAGGAGCACCAGCAACCCAAAAAGCCGAAATGATTTGGGGGTGTGACCCGACCTACTCCCTCTTTCATCCCCCACGGAAAGTCCCCAGAGGCCGGCCCCTACTTACCAGACTAGAGAGCAGAGAGAGAGGCAGGAGACCAAGGCCAAGGCCCGCCGGTACTTCTTCATCTTCTTCTCCTTCTTCCCCCTGCCAGGAGGCGGCACATCCTCCCCGTAGCAGCCACTGCCGAGGCCAAGATGGAGGAGCCGGAGCAGGAACGCGAGGATGGGACCGAGAGTCCGAAGGGCTGTGGGGCTGTGGGAGCGGCTCCGCAGCGGCTCGCGTCCCGGACGGCCTCCCCGAGAGGCCCACGACAGCGGGAATAGGGACACTTCACAGGAGCGCTCCAGAGACTGCCGCCGCCGCCGCTGTGTCCGCCTGCTTGCCCGCGCCCGCCTCCTCCGGTCTTCGCCGCCACTGCCTCCCCATCCCCGCCCCGCCCGCCCGGGCCCTCGCTCCGTGCTGCTAGCGACCAACGGCCGCCGCGTACTCGCCTCTCAACAGCCAATCGCCGGCCGAACTAGGGCACCTCACACTCCACTGAGCTGGATGGAAGGAGACGCGTCACCCACGTCCCTCTCGGCTCGCACTCCACCAGTCTCAGCGCGGGCCACGCCCCCTCCTCTGACGAAGCTTCAAAACGCCACAACCGCCGCCCTGCCTGCGCACGTCCCACCCACTTGCTGGCGCTCGAACAGGAAGTCCTGTAACCCTGGGTCTTCCGCCTTTCAATGGCCCGCCCCCTCTCCCTGGCGCGGGCCGCCCCCGCGCACGGCTATCTGGGGCTTGTAGTCCTCCTACCGGAACCCGCCTTTTTTTTTTTTTTTTTTTTTTTTTCCCTCCTTAGAACCCGTGCGGGTTTGGTTCTAGAATTTTATAGTTTGACTTCTCACCTCCAGACTGACTAGCTTTGTCGTTTGTCTTTGTTACGTCCATATTTCTTCCTTAGAGTACAGTCATGGAATGGCCTAGAATGGCTGGGGAGAATCAAAAGAAAGCATGCTAATTTAAAAGTCGGTTTACCCGAAGCAGTGGGTCGTGCTTATTGAGGTAGATGTTAATTGGATGGTAGAAAGAGGCGAATCAACGTTTCCTCTCATATGATTGGCTGATGCTGAGAGACTGAGCTTTTCTTTCACCTAAGTGAGAATTCCTACCTGCCCGCCAGATTCCTGAGATAGGGTTTAGCATTCATGTTTTGTTTTTTTAATTTCGGGCTGTGGATTTGCTGCTGCGAGACAGAAAGGACATTGCGGACTCTCCGCGTCCGAAAGCAGGGAAAGCGACCTCCTACACACACGGGGAAAAGAAAAGTGGTGTTCACAGCATGGGAACCCCCAAATCTGTAAAAAGCTGAGGCCCAGAATCCTAATTTAGGAAGCGTTGATGTTCAACCTCAGAATGCTTTGTGGCTACTGCCAGACATCTCTTCAAATAGCTTACTCTGATCCTGAAAGACAGCAGTTGGAAGAGACAAGCCATTTGGCCTCTTAGTATAGCCCTTCATTCCTCTGGTCTCTAGTGACAAACTCTGACACTTATAAAAACTAGTCATCACTGATGGATATTTTACTGGATACAAAATATAAAAATGCAACTCAGTTGTGCTGTTCTTATTGCCCTTTCCTCCTATGAGACTGGAAACTACTTTCTTAAGAACGTTGTTCAAGCCGGGCAGTGATGGCACACACCTTTAATCCCAGCACTAGGGAGGCAAAGGCAGGTGGATTTCCGAGTTTGAGGCCAGCCTGGTCTACAGAGTGAGTTCCAGGACAGCCAGGGCTACACAGAGAAACCCTGTCTCAAAAAAAAAAAAAAAAGAACGTTGTTTAACAAAGAAGAGGACAGGACACGTGGGGGAGTGGGGGTGAGGGATAAAGTAAAGTGGCGACAATTACTCATACCATCATAGAAAAATACCAGGTTTTGAGTCGTGGTGTTTTCCTGAAGAACCTAAGTTAAATAAATAGTTACATTCCTAGGGAACAAAATAACCTACTGAGTAATTCTTGGAAATAATACAATCAAGTGTTAGGAATTCTACAAAAGATGCTAATGTTGTCCTCGGAAGAGTTTGCCCTAACCTTTTTTTTTTTTGGTTTTTCGAGACAGGGTTTCTCTGTGTAGCCCTGGCTGTCCTGGAACTCACTCTGTAAACCAGGCTGGCCTCGAACTCAGAAATCTGCCTGCCTCTGCCTCCCAAGTGCTGGGATTAAAGGCCTGGGCCACCGCTGCCCGGCGCGCCCTAAACTTTTATCTGTCAATTAAATAGTTAACAGTTCGACTCCTCTGATGCCACTTTTTAGTTACATGACAATAAAAACCTTTTGTCTACTCCCCAAGACAGACCAACTTTTATCTAAAGAACATAACCAAATGATTGTTTTGATTTGAGACGTAGCACAGGCTAGCCTGAACTCCATTTTTTTCCCTTCCTTAACCTCTTGACTACTGGGATCCCAAACATATACCGCTACTTGCTCCTTGTTTTCCTAAGGAAATATGCTAGTCAGGATAGGGAACTGGTACACCTCTGCTAATCCTCAAAGACTGCTACCAAGGAAGGTTCATTAGTGTGCACAAACATTTCAAGCCTTTGGAAAGTATCAATTTTACTGCCCTACCTTCTAACTACCTCATCCCAAAACAGCAAGTCAGCCCATTTTTTAAAAAATTATTTCTACTTGGCACATAGTAATTATGCATACTTATGGGATACACTATGATATTTCAATACAAGTATACAATAGCTAATGAGCAGGTGGGTAACTAACATACCTATCACCTAAAAGATATATCATTTCTTTGTGTAGAGTACATTTAAAATCCTCAGTACTTGAAAAAAAAATCAAGTATTTGAAAAAGTCTGGTGATGGAGAAATGGTTTGGCAGTTAAGAGTACGTAATGTTCATCCAGAGGACCAGGATTCAGCTGCCAGCACCTATATGGGGCTCATAACCATCTGTATCTACAGTTCCAAGGGACCCTAAGTCTACACACATACAAATGTTCAGGCAAAAGCGTCATACACTTGAAATAAATCAAATTTTAAAAATAAATAAAGATCAGTGAATTGTTGTTAGCTATAGTTGTCCTAAAGTGTCATAAATAGAGGTAGTTACAGTTAGGGCTCCACCGCAGGACAAATGGCTACCTGAGGTGCCTATTAAACAGATTAAAGCAGACCTGGCTGCCAGGTTGTCCCAGCGTTCTTCAGTCCCTACCTGTTAGAGGATTCTTCCGGCTGTCAAACCCCACCCCCTACCCTGAACTGCTCCAGCCCAGGGGCTGGACTGCCCTTCCCTCATGCACCCGTCCCTATATAGTCCCTATATAATCCGGCCATTTTGGTTACCTGACCCTTTTGGTCTGCCCTTTACCCTCCTGGCCTCTTGGTCTCCTGGTCTCCTGGCTTTCCCCCTCCCCACCCCCCCACCCCCCACTTTCCTCACTTGGCCCCTGCTCAGGTTCATGTTCTCTCTGGACTCACCCAGAGTCTCCCGGCCCCTTTTTTATTTTTTCATTCAGTTTCTCTCATCCATCTGCAGGCAGGAACTGAGGCAAATACAACAGAAGAACACTGCGTACTGGCTTTCCCCCTTTAGTTTTCCCAGCCTAATTTCTCTTCTAGATGTAGTTATTTTGTTATTTTGTATATATGGCTGTTTTCCCTACGTGTATGTCTGTGTACCAACATATATGTGCCTGGTGCCCATGGAGGTGGCGAGCTGCTATCTGGATGTTAGACATTGAACCCAAGTTCTTTGCAAGAATAGCAAATGCTCTAACCGCTGAGCCAATCCATCAGTTTATCAGCCAGCTTTCTTATTCAACTCAAGACTGCCAGGCCAGGATTAGCACCCCATATAGGAACTGAGCACTCCCACCTCCATCATCAATTAAGAAAATGCCCTACAGTCTTCCCTACTTGCAATCTGATGGAAGTGTTTCCTTCATTGAGCTTCCTCATCGCAGATAACTCTAGCTTATGTCAAGCTGACAAAAAACCAGGACAATTGATTTCTTGCCAATTTGACACACAAACACATCACTAGTCAACTGTAACTTTTCTTGTTTATCTTCAAGATCTCATTTTAAGACCATTATAACAATATAAAACATTGGAGTTTTAAATGGTTCCATAGTCTGTCTCAGCTTATGTATTGTAGAACCATCAACTCGGGACTCCCGAGAGACCAACAGGACACAACACCAATGTAATTAGCAAAGAAGGATTTTTAATTAGACAGCTCGAGCTGGACCACCATGAAATGGTGATCCAGAGGGCAGAAATGATTGAATATTTAAGGGCAAAAACTGCAAGCAGGTGGGGGCTTGGGAACTGGGGCTTGGGAACTTTTCGTCAAGGTTTGCCAGTCCAGGAGTTTAGGTTCCCAGGCCTTCAGAGTAGGTCAGGCACAAAATGGAATCTGAAAATCAAGATGGAGTGAGTTATGCTGTCTTTTTAAGCCTCTCAGTACTAAGACAGCATGTAACTGTATTAACTTAGATTTCCATGAATTCATGAGCATAAAAGAGTTCCCATTTTTCTCTACCATAGTCAGATTTGGGGGGTGGGGGGGAAGGGTGTTCTTTTTTGTTTTTTGTTTTTTCCGAAACAGGGTTTCTCTGTATAGCCTTGGCTGTCCTGGAACTCACTCAGTAGACCAGGCTGGCCTCGAACTCAGAAATCCACCTGCATCTGCCTCTGGAGTGCTGGGATTAAAGGCAGTGTGCCACCACTGCCAGGCTGGGGGCAGGGGGGGGGTGTCTTATATTTTTTGGTTGTGTGCCTAGCCTTTAACTACTGAGCCATCTCTCCAGCCCATGGGGTTGTTCTTTTTTATAGAGGTCATTCTAACTGGAGTAAGACGACATAATATTATTTTCTTCATCTGCATTTCCCTAAGATTTGTGGTGGTAATTTTTCATATAGTTATTGTGTATCTTCTTTTGAGAAATGTCTATTAGGTCTTTGCTTATCTCTTAATTGAATTATCTATTATTTGTTTTTGAAAGAGAATCTGCTATAACAAAAATTTCTCAACTCAATAAAATCTCGAACCTCTAACCACACACCTACACACAGTAACTGATGTTCCCTGCAGGTATTTGGGTTATTCTGGAAGTTACAGTGGAACTTCATGCACAGTGAACAAAAGCTCAGACATTCCTAAAAGGTTAACTACACAGAAACTACGTAGGGGTCAGGCCCCAGCCCTGTTAAAGATCAGAAAGTCTTTACTGCTGGTGAGAAAGAACAGGCCGATCTCAGAAAGACAGCCCACACCTTCTAGCCATCTCCTTTGTCCTTGTCTCCCATACAAATGGTGCCTAAGAAACTCAAGAAGAGAACTATTTGTCTAATTTAAAGAGGCAAATCGTTTTTTGTTTCACAGACTTTGACGTATTTTGACTTCATTGTTAAGGAAATGCTGAGAGACTATAAGTAAGTGCTACTGAACTGTCCTCACCTAATTTCCCCTATGACCCTCTTTTTATTTAGCTACTCTTTTCCTATTAAAAAGAAGGAGAAAGAAAGAAAATTACTTTGCAAGTCTTCCTTAGGATGTATAATCCAGCTGTTTGGGGAGGAAGAGGTAGAACTGAGACGGGGATAAGACAAGGAATTCTATTCCTAGCTAGCTGAGAACTCATTTCATTTTTTCATTGGGCGGGGAATGCTGCCTTGTAGAGTCCTATTTATATTTCAAATAACAAAACACTCCTAGCTTGAAAAAAAGGATCTTGCAATTGTGCGTGTCTATAAATTCTAAAACCCAGGAAATTGAGGCAGGGGGATTATGAGTATGAAATCAGCCAGAGCCACATAGCAATGTCCTACCTCAAAGTTATCCTTTTGTTTTGTGATCCCAAATCTATACTTCTATCACAAGTTTAATGTGGCAGTGCTGTTGTTAGATGACTGGGTTTAGTAAGCTCACAGTGGAAGTAGCCAGAGGAAATGTGGGGATGGGGAAGGAGAAATCACTGCCTAACTTCTAGGGGAATATGGATCATTACATGGATGCAAAAGTCAGAAATTTCAATTTATCTGCATTTATTTTGTGCTTCTCTAACAGGATATTTTATACTTAGTATTTTTTACTTAAATTGAAGATATTTGTTTGTTGGGGGTTGGTCTTGTGCCCAGTGTACTCAGATGCTGATTTGTATGCCCAGACATCTGTCTACGGTCTGCACGGTCAAGCATCTCTGGCCTCAATGTTATGTAAAAATTGTTTTCCATCATCTCTGATTGGTCAATAAAGAGATGATTCAGCCTATAACTAGGCAGAGGAGATAAGAAGACTGGACTTCTGGTCCAAGCTAGAGGTCCCAGGTGCAAAGAGAAGAGAAGGACCATGAGGAAAGAAGGTAAAGAGAACATGTGGAGAGACCATGAGGCAGAAGGTCCAGGAGGAGTTATGATGAGCAGGTCACCAAAAGATATGCCATGAGGTCACAACGAGAGAGCAGACGTGAGGACACATATAGACCAGAGCAACAGGGTGTGACTCAGATTGAAGATAAAGGACCATATGGCTGGGAAATAGATAGCTTAGAGGGTTAGAATAGATGCTTACCTGCCCAGTCATAGTGCTTAAAGCTTATTCATAAATTTACTAAGTCTTTGTGTCAGTTATTTGGAAGCTAGAATGGAAACACATAAGGCTATCATCCTTAAATTTCTGTCTATATTTGTTTTGTTTTTTACAGATTTCTAGGCTGAGAAGTCTAAGATCAATCCTCTAAGGAGGACCCAAGATCAATCAATGATTCTAGGGAGGATCTAAGATCAACTGATGACTCTAGGGAGGACCAAGGACCAACTGATGACTCTAGGGAGGATCCAAAACCAATTGATGACTCTAGGAAGGATCCAGGACCAACTTATGACTCTGAGGATCGAGGATCAATTGACAATTCTAGGGAGGATGGACGAATCAATTGATGACTAGAGAGGATCCATGATCAATTGAGGACCCTGGGGGTGCGGGGAGGACCAAAGATCAATTCATGACTCTAGGGAGGATCCAAGGAGGTCTTTCTTGCTGTGTGGTAGCCTGGCAGAGAACAAAGGAGGGAGAGAGGCAAACATAGAGGCAGGAAGAGGAACTGGAGAGGTAATGGGGTAGAGAGGACATGAAGAAAGAGAGAAAGAGAAGAGGAGAGGGAGGGAGGTAGAGCGAGAGAACCCATTATCAGGAACCTGATTTTGCAGTAATGATATGAAACCACTCATGAGTGCAGAGTCCTTCTGACAATCATTGGTCTTGTTCGCTTGTTTCGGTTAGTTTGATTTTGGAAGCACAGTATTGAGTTTAAGGCTCTAGCAACAATTTTGAAGGATGAGATTAGGAGTAAGTGGAGGTGTTGTATCTCTCCTGTGCAACACTGTCAAGTAATAGCTCCCTAAAACACTGCCTCCATCTTGCCCTTGCTTTGATTTAAAAAAAAAAAACAAAAAACTCATGTAGGCCTTAAATGCTTCTCTAATAAAGGGTTGCTTTCTTGGTCTGGCACTCAAAGTCTTCTTTGATTCAGCATATCTGATGGTTCAAGACTTATCTACCTTTTTTTTTTTCCTTTCATGACTCAATTTCTCACCAAAGCAAACTGCTTTGCATGCCCTGAAATACTTGGCCCTTATTTCAAGTTCATTTGTTTGTGTTCTGACTTCACAGACAGTACATTAATTTATGAGATCATGCATTTTATAATACAATAACTTTTTAACAATGGCACAAGATGTCATTTTTGCTTAACTATTTCGTTGCTCTAATTACACTAAATTAGCATAATCTACTTTGTTACTGAAATTCTTAGAAATAGTAAGATGTTTCTAATACCTAGCCAACTATCTCTTTCACTACTAATGACCACAGGAGGTTTTATTTGTGTAATATTACTTGTGTCTGACTTGATTGTTCTGAGTTCCAGTTACTCTTGTGTAACATGGAAAAGTAAGTTGCTTAAAAAAATATTTACTGATATTTCCTTATGTAAAATGTACTGAGACAGCTACTAATAGAGAGGGAGTCTTAACATATTTCTGAACAGTTGTTGTTAAATCTCAGAAGGTTTATATAGACATTAAAATGTATAGTTTAATAGAGAAGTCAGTTATGGAATATAATCATCAAAACATGAGTCCATAATATACAAATTATGCTTTTGGACTAATTATCACCCATATACATATAATGACAATATGAAATTATAAATTTTAGTAAGATTTTAATGAAAGCAAAAGCATAATTGTGTTTTCCTCCAAGTTTTTAGACTAGTAAATAATGTTTACATGTCTCAAATTAAGAAGCTTTTCAATAGAGCAGCAGGTTAGATCACAATTCATTAGAGGGTCAAGAGGTCAATTGTGAGGAAGAACAGCAGCATTTTTTAAAAAGTAAACAATGTCAGGCTTGGTAACTCATGTCACAACATGCACTGCCAAAGCTGAGGCAGAAGGATCACCCAAGAGTCTGAGGTCACCTGAGTCCATAATGAATTCTGGATGAGCTGGAATTACAGAATGAGACCCTCAAAACAGAAACCATTTTAAAAAGAAAAAATAATCACTTTAAAAAATATATCAGAGTATGTCTCAGTAATGGGGGTGATTTTTTTGGCACTCTTATTTCAGTTGTGTGTGTGCGTGTGTGTTCTGTTATATATATATTCACGAAATTGGGTTGCAGTGTAAGAATGAGTCTAATTATGGGTTGCACTCAAAATAACATGAAAGCATCTTCAGTGGGAGAAATGAGATGTGTAAGACATGTTGAACAAAGGCCAAATGATATTAATATCAGGTACCACAAGATTAAGGGGAGAATGAAGTCTTTTTTTTTTTTTTAATTTGAGAAGAAAAGTAGATATGTATTTGAGATAGTCCTTACGAGATGATGTAAACCTGAAGATACAGGAAGGTAGTAATTCGATTGCCTTCAAGCATGGGGATGAATGTGCACTCCCAGAACCCATGGGTTTTGTTTTGTTTTTTTGTTTTGTTTTGTTTTGTTTGTTTTTCGAGACAGGGTGTCTTAGCCAGGGTTTCTATTTCTGCACAAACATCATAACCAAGAAACAAGTTGGGGAAGAAAGGGTTTATTGAGCTTACACTTCCACGCTGCTGTTCATCACCAAAGGAAGTCAGGACTGGAACTCAAGCAGGGCAGGAAGCAGGAGCTGATGCAGAGGCCATGGAGGGATATTTCTTTCTGGCTTGCTTGCTTGCTTCTCCCGGCTTGCTCAGCCTGCTTTCTTACAGAACCCAAGACTATCAGCCCACAGATGGTACCACCCACAAGGGGCCCTCCCCCTTGATCACTAATTGAGAAAATGCCTTATAGCTGGATCTCATGGAGGCATTTTCTCAGCTGAAACTCCTTTCTCTCCAGCCTGTGTCAAGTTGACACAAAACCAGCCAGTACTCAGGGTTTCCTCTGTGTAGCCCTGGCTGTCCTGGAACTCACTCTGTAGACCAGGCTGGCCTTGAACTCAGAAATCCACCTGCCTCTGCCTCCCAAGTGCTGGGATTAAAGGCGTGAGCCATCACTGCCCGGCAGAACCCATGTTTTTTAAAGTAACTGGCTGTAAGGCATGGCTAGTCAGCCTGGCCTACTTGTCTTCAGACCAGTGAAAAGTTCTCTTGTTTTGTTTTGCTTTGTTTTGTTTTAATGGCTATAGAACCTAATTAAGTACATCCAAAGTTGTTCTTTGGCCTCTGTACACACACACACACACACACACACACAGAGGCACACAGGGGTTGGGTGGAGAGAGAGAGGATTTACAAACAGAAAAGGACGCAGTGTCTTAGACCCTGGGGACAGTAAGCCCTAGAACCTACTAAAAGTAACATCAATAATCAGATCACATGACTTTTAATTCTCATTTCCCTGCTCCTTATTTGGTACTTTATGTTTGGGAAAATTAATGCTGATGAACTGTAATCAACTATTTGTCATGCACCTTGTATAAAGCACTTTAGGTCATGGGAAGATTTTAAAGATGTCATCTTCTAGTAGATTATACAAGAACATTTAAATTTTTAAAAATGCAGCAGTTAGGAAGGAATCAAAGTAAGTTAAAGACAATCAAGCTTGGAAAAAGAGTGCTCTAGTTGAACCTGTATAATTACCTTTACTTACAAGCCACACAAAACTATGGGAGTTGGGTTTTGCTTTTTAATCCAAGAGGTTCCAAGGCTGGAAGATCAGGTGAAGGGACCATAAGAATAAATCCTTGAAGCAGGAAGACAACCAGGGAATGGAGATTCCCTAAAATGTCCATCTGCTGCTCTGGCAAGCCTGCTTCACTCCATTAATAATTCTGACATAATTAAAAACAGTGCCAACTTTTACTTTCAGATATGCTCTGGCTTGAGCAATAAGTAATATAGTCATCTTCAACACAGCAGACACCCTAAAGCAGAACTCCAAGTTAGCAATAGCCGATAACAAAATTTGATCCAATAGGTGGTATGAAATCTTCATGAAAGCCAGTTCAGGAAATAGCAGGATTAAAATCAGCCATGGGGGATTAAAGGTGTGCGTGTGTGTGTGTGTGTGTGTGTGTGTGTGTGTGTGTGTGTGTTTAATTAGTAGATCTCCTCATCTTAGTGACTCTGTAGGGGCTGAGAGATGGCTGAGCAGGTAAAGCCTGAGGACCTGATTTTAAAGCCCATATAAAAGCACAAGGAGAAAAGTTGTCCTCTGACCTCTACACACTCATCATGTTTTTGGAGACGGCCACCATCTTTCATTAGTAGTCAGACTCATGGTCTGTGTTGGAAATTCAAAGAGTCTTATCTGGGAAAGAATGATCATTGCAAGAAAAAGAGAGAGAAGCCATGGAGATCTGATGTTACTCACTCTCTAGGGTCGGTCATATTCAAATATCACACATTTACTCAAAGTGACATCCAGTGAGCATTTTTAGATTTTTGGATTCATGCGGACTCTCCCTTCCGAAGCAAATATAAGCGGTAAGTACCACTGACACTCTTGGAGGCGCCCAGCTGACTAGACTTCCAGACCATCTGAGCTGCCAACAAGAGTCTCTGACTGGTAGAACTGCCTGGGCAGGACACTCTCCCACTGTGGAACTGCCTGACAATTGTTCACTTCTCTCCAAGCTTCCAGGTTTCATGGACTTTTGCTGACACCATTCTCATTAAGTCATTTCTGTTCCTATAAGTAACTCCAATAAAACCCACTGGCTAACCACGTTGGACTCTGGTGATCTCCTTTCTTAGACATGTCATTGGCTTCTTTTCTGGGGTGAATAGATCTTTGCTCACCTCTTCTTATGAATAGTGACAACACAACACTCATGAAAAGAGCCCCCCCCCCAAGGAAACAAACAGACCTAATCACCTTCTATTGAACCATCTATAAATATTATCATCTTGAAGACTAGGATTTCAAAATCTAAGCATGGAATGGGAACAAAACGTTCAGATCACTGAGGCAGCTATTTAGAAAACAGACATAATCTCAAAAGCAGCTATGCATGGAAGATTTGTCTGTGAAAAGCCGTAATGTACTCATCACAATGCAAACACTAAAAATGCATCAAAAGTGAGATAAAACTATATCAAGAAAGCAGGGGATGGATAAGAGTGTAGATCACACGGGACTTACTAGTCCACGAAGGAAAAAGCAAATCCTTCGCCTCCACTGAAGTGCCTACAATTCAAAACATAAAAACAAGAAATAGTAAGTATGCTGTTTAAGACATGGAGTAAATACCAGAGAATTGTTGGCTATATGAGATGGCAGCAGTTGAAAAGGGAGACATGGGGGAGGTTATGAAACTTATTGTTATGATCCAACAGAAAAGATTTGATTCCTGTGTGTTATATATAAGTGGATTTAGGAAAATGCCTAAGGTCACAGTCATCAGGTACTTACTATTTATGACACAATAAGTCCATATATTAATGCTTTTCTTCTTCATATCTGCATACCTTTATACTGAATATATGGGATAAACCATACTATCTGCTATGGTGTATAGATTTTGCTGTTCAGCCAGTAGACCTCAAAACTGGTAAGTAAGAAATATATATATATGCATATATGTGAAGTCAATGAAAAACATTTCCCTAAGGATTCTTTTGTATTTGAGGACATAAAGATGTTAGAATTCTCACTACTGTGTGCACTTTCAGAACTTTAAAAATGTAACTTTTGCTGCTCACCTCAAGTTTCCTTTCTTGACGATTATCGGTGAGACCATCTTAGATAGTGGTCCTAACTCGTAAGTACTCAGCTAGCTATTGAGGAAAACTCACTCTGCTCTAGTCATTTAGTCATTATCACAGTTTGAGGCCTGAGTTGTGAACATCATTACATGGATCGACTCATTTCATCTCAGCTTTTTTCCACGGGAAGATAATGTGGTATTAAAGCATGCCCATCGATAAATTGTCCCCACGTCTGTGTGAAAGGATATTCAAGGCCAACTGGTATTGAGTTACTTTGCAATTTCCCTCCACCATAGAGCCATCCTTTACTTACACATAAAGGACTCAAACAACTTAATTGATTCATTGTGTAGGTCTGTTCCATAGGAAAGCATTACACACTACTTATCTCTCATTACTGAATAATTGACCAGAAGGAACAGAGACACTCCCAAGCAAGGTTAGCAGCTGTTGATAATACAGCATTTTTATTGGATGTACTTGCAAGTCAGCTCAATGGCCACTCTCTCCAGAAGGTTTTCTTTTCTGACAGTCCCTCTACTTTGGGAGCTTCCATGCCATGAATTGTCATCACATTCTTACACTCTGATCAGTGGGTCCTCAACTAGAAAGGCAGGGATTGTACAGCCACCTCTGTATCCTCTAAAGTGCTTTGCATTATCTCTAGCATAAAGGAGCATTCAACCAAGCCAATGATAAGCAAGGAGCAGGACAATGATATCCATCTAAGACCTGGCATGTTTCTGTGTCTTAAACAAGTGCTACCTAGCAATGGAGCCTTGTGTACACTTAAAGTGTACTAAAGTGAAAAACTGCAGCTAAGCAATATGGTCCCCATTATACTGTTTGTAAGCTGCAACAGAAGAATTACCTTCTTCTTCTTCTTCTTCTTCTTCTTCTTCTTCTTCTTCTTCTTCTCCTGTCATGTGGTGGGGGAGGGGGTGATGACATCACAATATCACATGTTGCATCTGAGGATGGAGGTCAGCCTTATACCAACCCAGTGTGTGATCGTAAAGAGGAAGAAGACTTAAACAAGATAGGATATTGACACCCAGCTGAGACCAGAGGGTTGAGAGCAGAAATGGCAAAGACATTCCAGAAAGATAGAATAACAGCGTGTACAACAGAAATAATGAGCATGCTGGGGGCATGACAAAGACATTGGCATGTCTGGATCTTGGGGTGAACATAGGGAAGAGTTAGAAGAACAGGAGAGGAAGGGGAGGTTATGCTGTTATCTTTGCAGTGGCCACAGAGCCTGCATAGCTGTACTTCTACCATGTCCTTCCTGTCTAAGTAACCAGGTGGTCCATAGCCCCTAGGGACCATCTCCATTAGTTTTCCGTTCCTTCTCATACTGCTGTAGATAGAGGGAGAAGAAGATTCTGATAGTCTCTTTCAGCATTTCCCCTGAGAATGTTACCTAGCATCTACAAGCAGACAAGGCTATAGGATCATTCAACTCCAGAGAGGATCCCATGAGACAGAAAGAGGTTCTTAGGTTTAGTAAAAGCTGAAGGAAGAAGGACATTAGACTTTAGTAGTCATATATACATTAGTAGCCATTATACTGTACGTTATGTTCCTATGGCCAGGGTCTCTTTTTAATAGTATTAACTTAGCTATCGCTTGAAAGAGAAGCATTGAACTCACTGCTATGTTTATAGTTCCATGAACTCAAACTTTGTAGGTACTAATTGAACATGGTTTTTCTGTTAACAATGAGAAACTCGGGTTAAGAGCCTATGCTTTTGTTATGATAGATTATGATGACATATGGTACTAATCATGGACAGTTTTGCTCAGAGGTGTTTAGGAATACAATAATCAGTCATGACATCACACAGTTTGTTGACTTAATGTGAATGACCTAGACACAAAGGTCTTCATCCAGTCAACTAGAGGAATATTAGCTTTTCCAAGGGTGAAGGTGTGGATTATGACCATCTTATCTGCTCCTCAAGAGATCAGCATTTGGTCTGCCGTTCAACATTGTTCTGGTATGTCAGGAGAAACCAGGACAGAGTCTTGAATCTGCTCTTAGACTAAGTAGGGTGGTAGGAGATTCCATCTACACAAACAGACTATGAACTAAAGGCAATAGCTAGAGCTGAGGGGTCTTGTGAGATGTTCAGTTACACTCACCAGATTCAAACAATGAACAATGTGTGTGTGTGTGTGTGTGTGTGTGTGTGTGTGTGTGTGTAAATGAGGAGGATGGAGAACAACTTTGAAACGCTGACTCTCTCTTTCCACCTTTACCTGAGTTCTAATCGTTAAACACAGGTTGTCAAGCTTGCAGAGCAAGCAACTATAATCACCTGGTCATCTTGCCCACCTACCTTCACCAGATTTGATAATCAGTGTAACTCAAAGTCAGAAGACTTCAGTAAGTAATGAATCTGTATTGAAATAGAAATCCATTTAAATACGTAGGTATCATTTGGTTCTGTTTTCATTGTTGAACAGTTCTTAAGAATTAAACTTGGTTTAATTTTAGAAATCATGAGAAACATTCAAGACACTACAAAAGAACATATAACCAGTCTGTCTTCCCAAAGGATGAGACAATGACATGACTGAATCTATCACACTTAATTGCCTGCAAGAGATAAATACTTAGAAGTCAACAAGATGGCTCAATGTGCTTAAGCATCTGCCATCAGCCTTGGTGATATGAAATCAGTCTCTTGTGCCCCACATGTTGGAAGAAGAAGGAACTCCCTCAGGTTCTCTTCTGACTGCACTTGAGCCCCTCCTACATAGAATAATTAAATAAATAAAATACAATTTTAAAAAGATAAACACCTATAGTTATACTGAATAAGAATTGGGACCCTCTGTACATGTTTACAAGAATAACTGACTCTAGAAGAAGTCCAAATAGAGTAACTTCATTTCAGACCAAGTTCCCAACTTGGCTTGCTCCAGGGAAGTAGAATTAAGAAATTTCACTGCCTTCGATTAGGTGAAGATGCTGCTGCCTCTCTGTTCCTGCCTCACAAAATGTCTGAGATGAAAAGTATATGACAAAAATATGGGTTGAAGGCCAGGAGAGATGGCTTAGCAGTTCAGAGTACTTACTGCTCTAGTAGAGGACCCAAGTTCAATGCCAAGCACCCATATGGTGGCTCCCAACACTCCATAACTCCAGTTCTAGGGGAATCCAGTGCCCTTTTCTGAGTGAGTACCTCACTGCTTATGTGTGGTGCACTTACATATATGAAGGCAAAATGCTTATGCACATAAAAAAATAAAAATTTAAAAAATCTTTAAAAAGAAATATGAGTCAAGATCCTTAAAATAAATGACCCACCCCCACACACACAGTGTGCAAATATATGATTTTGACATTATTGTTTGATAACCTTATCATAGAAAAATCATGCTTGGAGAATCTTGCTGGCCATTTTGACATTAATTTCTGGCCAACATCTCCTTCCTTAATTTCTCTCTGTACTAACATTAGTTAATCTAGATATCTACCAACTCATGGAGCCTCTAGTTCACTATAAGACCAGAGTATCCTGACCTTTGATTCTGTGATTATGTCAGAGCCCTGGCACAGTCTTCCTCTTTCTCTTCCTCTACTTTTCCTATTCTTAAAGAGATAGATGACTTTTCTCTTTCCTTATTCAGCAAACAGCATCAACAAATAACTGTTGAAGACCTACATCATTCAAACACTGTTGGGATACAGCCGTTTGAAAGATTACTGCTCATGCTTTTAAGAAGGACACAGGCTAATTCTTATTCAATTCCCAACCTTTTGATGGTGACATACAAGCACATTTAAAAATAGAATCTGCTGTCCACATATAATTGTGTCAATATTTAAACATATGCACATATAAAAGTTTCATACTGTGATATTACATATGCTCTGCTGTCTTCTAGTATCTTCTCTTTTTGTTTGTTTGTTTGTCTGTTTGTTTGAGACAGGGTTTCTCTGTGTAGCCCTGGCTGTCCTGGAACTCACTCTGTAGACCAGGCTGGCCTCGAACTCAGAAATCCACATGCCTCTGCCTCCCAAGTGCTGGGATTAAAGGTGTGTGCCACCACAGCCCGGCTGCTGTGTCTGCTTTTAAGTCAAATACAGCTGCTGGAAATATTTTCCTAAGTGGGCAGGATATTTTAATTTTTTTAAATCATACTTCTCTGCCTGTTGCCAACACGGAGTGGATTGTGAAAGGCACACAAAGCATCACATTGTCCTTCCTCTTTGCACACTATTTCACCTCCTCATGGTCACAGAGCACCCCTCCTAAGTAGATCTCCCCAAATCCCTTTAAGGTCAAATCCATCTTCCTGTGCAGTTTCTTGCTATTACACTGTAACCACAGAATGAGCATCTCCAGAAAGATGAGTTCTGTTATCTGTATCTTTTTGTTGTTGTTGGATATGTTTAGAAACTGTTCTAGAACCTTCTTCCCCAGCTCCTGGATGCATTATCCTTACAAAAGGAAATAAAATATTTATATTGCACTTTATTCAAGGTGTGGTTGTAAGAAACCTGGTTTAAAAAAATGTATATTCTAATTCTAGTTAATGTTTAAGCTCTGTCACCATCATGAATATGGACGTTTGTATTTCCACTCTGATGTGAAAGAGTAGAACATAGTGTATGTCACTGTGGGAATTATAACATCTGGTACAACTGCGATAATACACTGTACATATTGTGATGTAGATCTCATATAATTATATATTAGATGATACTCTCTTGTAATATTAATACCATCTAGCTACTCTACTGGGTCTATTCCCCCAAGTAAAGTCCTAGGCCAGATACTCGTTTTCTGGGCCACCCTATGCTTCTCACAGGCACATGATAGTTGTAAACTGCATAGTACTGAGTGTAAATAAATTAAAATGTAAGAAGCCTAGAGTAATGATATTGACACAGCCTTTCCTTGTGTGATCTCCTGGACTGTCTTCAGTCCATCCAGAAGCAAGTAGCATTGCTCATGTTCCTCACTTAGCAGAGGTCAACGGGAGACCTCATCACCAAGCTCCTCCCACCAAGCGCCTCTCCCTTTAGTCTTCTGTCTCCTCTGTCTCTGCTTTCCTCTAAACTCCCTCTGTGGACCCTGGTCTGTGTTTCCACCCTTTTGTATGCAAAAGCTTTCTGTCTGCGCTTATAATATTCAACCTAGAATGCAAACTTCAACGAGGCAAAGACTTCTGGCAGAGCTTTCTGATGCTGGTCGAAATGTTAATAAAATAAACAGTAGGCCCTGTGCTATAAACTGACCTATTTAAGAAATAAAACTAGGGCTTCTCTTTAGTAAGAAAGCCATTATACCATCCATGGTATTGCTGAACCTAGGTGCCTTTCCATGTACCAGGAAACAGCTCTGGGACTGTGGCCCTCCAGACACCTACACATCAAATATGCATGCACATATACATTATGATTTTCAGATGATATTTGTTGAAACATAGGAAATGGAGGAAAACCAAAATAAAGAAAGAAACAAAGAAAGAAATAAAGAAAGTCCTATCATCTAAAAACCACACTTTATCAGATGTCTCAAGTGTGATGTGTGTCTGGTCAGAAATATATAAAAATATGTATAATATTTTACATATTTTTAATGTTATATTAATATGTTATAAATAAATATGTATAAATATATAAAAAGTAAATATAAATATCCTTAGGGTTTTGTCTGGAAATGGTATTGAAAGGCCTACATTTTTTTCTGTGTATGTGATCCTAAATATGTCTATTAGGGAAGAAAAATTAGATACTCTAATCCGTTTTTCAGACACACATTTTATTTATAGGTTGTACCATTACTCTGCTGTGAGACCATATATGTACATGACAAGAAAACAGAGGTTAAATAAAAAATAAGTATATCTGGGGTTTGGTTGTCGTCTGGATGCTCTGCTGTGTTGCAGTCTGCACATGGAGATGGGGCTTGGCTGGGTTGGAGATCAGAACGTACATTCAGGGTAAGCTATTCTGATTATCGTTTTGGCCAGAAGTATGTAAATAGAGATGAAAATAGCATCATTTATGAAGTTAAATGCATGTTAGTCAACACTGTGGTTTAGGTCCTCCAGGGTTAATGTTGTTGAAGGTGGTAGAGACTTTTACAAGATGGGGTCTCCATGGGAGGAGTTTTGGTGATCTTGGGTCTTTCTGACCCTTGCCATTGTCTGAAGGTGAGCAGCTACACCATGAATTCCCTGCCATAATGTTCTGCCTTACCATAGATCCATAAGCAACAGCGCCAGCCTGCCATAGACTGAAACATCTGAAACCCTGAGACAAAAGGAACCTTTCCTCTTTTGTGTTGATTACCTCAGGTATTTTGTTACAATAATAGAAAGCTGACAAACACTATAGCCAGTTGGGCACTGAGAGTATAGTCTCTCTCTCTCTCTCTCTCTCTCTCTCTCTCTTTCTCTCTCTCTCTCTCTCTCTCTCTCTCTCTCTCTCTCTCTCTCTCTCTCCCCCTCCCTCCCTCCCTCCCTCCCTCCCTCTTTCCCTGTAGCTCTCTGTCTTTCTCTGTGGAGAGGGGTGGTCTCTTCTAAAACTCAATATTTCAAAACAGCTGAGGTGAAATTTGAGGTTTTGGCAAATTTCTAAGATCAATTAATAGCTGCAAGATGAGAGCCAAATACTACTGGTGACAATCGTCTTTCGAAGGAGCCTATAAAAATGGACTTTTCTCAAATAAGGGGTCATTCCCAGAAGGTGACATCTTATTTCCATCAGTTTTCTCGAGCAATTTTCTCTGTTTGTCACCTTTTCTCAAGCCTCTTTCTGCCATCCGTATCATCTACTTTCTGCTTCTTGACCAAGACACATACATGCACAAACAGGCTATTCTTCCAAGCCTGGGAGAATTTTATCTTCTGCATCATATCTGTTTTCACTGTGGAGGTTAACTCTTGTCTGACCTTGCAAAGCTCAGAAGAGAAAGGAGGGGGTGGAGGAAGCTGAACTCTGAAAAGGGCTGAAGAAGAGGAAGGCCTACTACTGAGTCTTTCCCCCTTTTGTTAAAAATAGATATTTTTTTCCACATAACACACCCTGATTACGGTTTCCCCTCCCTCTACTCTTCCCAGTTCCTCCCTGCTCCTCCTCCCCTCAGATCCACCCCAGTTCTGTCCTTTATGCATAGTCTCAATGGCTAGGTGCTTTTCCCTGACAGAGACAGCATACATGTGCACAGTGAGTTGAGAAGCATACACACGCCAAGACATGAGGACAGAACCCCATTTGCTAAAGAGAAAGAAAGCAAATAAATTTACCTTGAGCTATGAATTTAAGAAAAGATTATCTGTGTACCAGAAGGTTGTAGAGAGCATGGCTGAAAAAAAAAAATCATTTGGGCTTATTTTACAAAAGGTTCCCAAAACCCTGTTACCCTCTCTCCATGTCACCACCCCCACTAATTCTGCTCTCCTCCTCGTCCCAGGTTGACACCCTTGAGCTCTAGCAAGGAACCAATCCAGTTTCTTAGCTTTAATCCTGCAAAATACACCTAATGCCACCTCCTGACGTCTGATGGAGGCTCACCATTCTAGAGAAGAGCTATGTTGCCTGACAGATGAACACTGCTTAGCAGAAGAAATGAATCATCTGAAGACCCAAAGAAATCCTCGTAGGAGGAAGATCAGAATGCTCAAATGTTATTTCTTAATCTTTCTTACAGCATCAGAAGTCCGTTGAGATGCAAGGATACAAAGAAAGACAAAGACAAGAGATGGCAGAGCTGTGACAACGAACACGGCAAGCCTCGAGGTTTCAAGCCTCGAACTTCGTGTTTAACAGGGACCCCGGAGCCATTTCTCTCTTTAGGCTCAGATGAATGGTCCTTGAATAGCAGAAGGGAGTCTAATGAACATTGGAAGAGCTACCTATTTTTTCTGTAGCCATGGATTTGGCAGGCAGCAATCGACGGACAGTTTTATGGGAACTTTTATTTATTTTTATTTATTTATTTACTTACTTATTTTAAAGAAGGGTGCCTAGGGAAGAGTTGGTAGGGGGAAATTTTTTTGTTTTGTTTTGTTTTGTTGTTTTTCCAGACAGGGTTTCTCTGTGTAGCCCTGGCTGTCTTGGAACTCACTCTGTGACCAGGCTGGCCTCGAACTCAGAAATCCGCCTGCCTCTGCCTCCCAAGTGCTGGGATTAATGTCGTGCGCCACCACTGCCAGGTGGTTGGGGGAAAATTGTAATTGGAATATATCGTATGAAGAAAATCTATTTCAATCAGAAAAAAAAAAAAAACCCGAAACACCTGAACAAGAAAGAAACTGAGTTGTGACAAGAATAATTAGCAGAATAGAAACCAAGCAGCACATCCTAGGAAATAAAGTGTGGTCTCAGGCCTTCCTGTTACAGCTGCTTGAGAAGCTGAAAGCACAGGGTCAGGAAGCAGCATCTCCCTTCTTCCTTTTGCACCAAATCTGACTGGGAGCTCGGGGACAGAGAGAAGCGTTCCTTCGGCAGCGTGCTTGCTGTGGTCTACGTGCGCTTGTTTGAATATCGAAGCGTTATCTAGGGCTGCATGAGACAGTTATGCTACTGATTACCACTGTCCTAAACACAAAGCAGAAGGCCAGGCAGGCCAACCCTTACAGTCACTTATCAGAAGCGATGGACTCCAGACAGCAATGTCTCTGGGAAGGAACTTTACAGAAGTAACATTAGCTTTATTATTTATTCAGAAATAGTTGATTTTTGTTTTCTCCTCCACGACCCCTATTTATTTTAATTTTGGGTTACAATTTTCATGTTTTCTACCGTGTTTCTTTCAAAGAACGTCATGTTTGCTAAAAAGCTATTTCACATAAGTTAACAAACGGGCTCTTGGTGTCAACCAGCTTTGGGAAGGAATGCTTATCTCTAGGTCCCACATGGCTACATGACCCTCTGATGTCATGAGTGTTTCCAAGATAAATCTGCTTCCAGACACATGCCACATGTGCTTTCAGTGAGTAAATAAAGTTCCTACGGCTGAGAGCTCAGCTGTCCCTGTACATCCTGCAATTCGAACTGGTGTGTTCTACTGTTCATACTTTTCTGCAATTCAGTGAGCTTGCTTACACAACCAAACACACACACACACACACACACACACACATGAGGGAACAGATAGTTTTATATCTTGTCTCATGGCAACTTCAATTATGGAGTCTCTATTATTTCTAGGCACGGCATATAATTTTTCTATTTATAAAATCAAAACAATGAAAAAACACTATTCTCTCCACTCTCCACTCTATTGTCATTTATTATTAAATGCCGGTGCAGCTCTTTGATTGAGAAATGGCAAGAGCAGGGTTAGTGGAAGGAACACAAATCATGCTATCAAAAAGGAAAGGCCTGCAGGCCGTAAGATGACTTAGACAGCAAAAGTACTTGTGGAAAAAAAAGCCGTCAGTGGGAATTTGGTAACCAGAACCCACAGTGGAAGGAGAGGCCTGACTTCTACAAGTTCTTATCCAATCTATAAATATGTGCTGTGGCATGCATGTACACACACACATACTCACATACACACACACCCCACACTATACGCATACATACATGCAATCACAATAACAATATTTTTTAAATGACAGACTAGAATTTCCAGAACCCGGGCTGGCTATTCAGCACTTCTGTGACCTTGGGAAAAGGGCTTAGATTCTCTAGGTCTGTCAAATGAGACTAGTGAGAGGGCTTTGGGGTTGAAGTAAGAATCGAGGGAGGGAACAGCAGTATCTAGCAAGCAGCACAGCACAGAGCAGGCCAATGGATGAAGGGCTCATTCTGAATCCATGGGGAAGAAGAGAACACAGCTGCCTGGAAAATGAACATTGAACTAGTTTTGTCACATAATCAATTCTCCACATTGAGGCCCGTGCCTTGTAGGCTGTGCCCATCACTTTGGAGTCCAGTAGTAAGTTCCCACTTAGGAGCTTTTCTCAATCAGAAATCCACTCAATACCTTAGGTTAAGGTCTGCATGCATATAATAAAATGTATGCTATTCTTAATATTTCTCTTCTTCCATGTATACACATAGCCAAGACTCCTGTCTGTGATCTAATCCAGAATTCTGTTTTACATCCAAGCATTAAGTAATACTTTTCCTGAACTCCGTGAACAAAGAGAAAACCTGTTCTTAATTATGTCAGCTATGTGACTACTCTTCTTGTTTGCTTTTGCCTTGTCACTTTCGAGACATAGTCTCTCGCTGTAGTCCAGGCTGGACTGAAACTCAGCAGCAGTCCTTCTACCTCAGCCTCCCTACAAGTTTTGGCCACCGCACTCCCACCATGCCTTTTCAATAGTTAAAGCTGAGAGATACAGAGCAAAAGCAAGACCTCTTTATTTGTCAACCTATGGCGATATCTATGTTCTTTCTCGTGGCTACAGAGGAAGCAGGTCCTTTGTTTAATCAAGCATGGACGAGGAAATGACAGAGCAAAGGTTTGTGTCAGTGATTTCCTCTGCTTCTGTTCACTCATTATGACACTGCAGGAGGGGTTCTCATTGAGATCATCGTGAAGAACCAGGTGAAGACGGGTTGGTGGCGAGCAGAGACTTGCTGGCCCAAAGCGAATTTGCTATGAGTTTTTCTTGTCGCTTTGTATGAGAAGAGGGAAGTTAGCTCTTAAACATAGAGGCAGAGCCGCCCGGATGGTTCCTTGAGGGTATCATCAGCAATGAACTTGTAATCAGATGCCTCTGTTTACAGAGAAGCCCAGCTGGAAACCAGTAATAATTACAGCTGAATCCTGTTTTTAATATAGAACATTTAATGTAAAGAATTTAACATAGAACTATTTAGGCCCTGAGTTGAAAACCAATCTGAGACTATTATCAGTTCTGACTCTAAGTCTCTTTTAGGTAATTTCATTCATTTAGGAGGAGGAGGAGGAGGAGGAGGAGGAGGAGGAGCAGGAGGGAGAGCAGGAGCAGGAGGGAGTTAGTTCAAGGCTAGCCTGGTCTACATAGTGAGTTCCAGGACAGCCAGGGCTATACAGAGAAACACTGTCTCGAAAAAAAAAAAAATGAAAAGAAAGTCTTTATATTTATTTATTGTGTGTCTGTGTCTCTGTGTGAAGACATAGAATGATGTGCCTCTGAAGGTGGGGACAATTTATGGAAGTCAGTTCTCTCCTTCCACCTTGTGGGTTCCAGAGGTTGGGCTAAAGTCATCAGGTTTGGTAGCCACTGCCTTTACCCCACGGAGCCTGTGTATTTTCATCCCATGTTTCACTTTCTCCATCTGAAAAACCAGTAACTACGCTTCTGTGCGCAGTCGTTAAGTATTTGGTTCATCACTTTTCCCAAAACTAGCCATTCCAAACCTGGGAATCTGCTGTGTGTCCCCTTTTGCCTGAGTTAGCTCAAGTTCATATTCTGACCCTTAAATGAAGTTATATAACCATTCATAGATAATCATTTCCTCATCAAAAGAGAGCATGGTTCATTTTTTTTTGTCCATAAAAGGGGCAGACTGTTTTTCATTGTTAGGCCAGTCTCTATAGAATAACCAGAAATGACAACTGCATGCTGTTGACTCCACCTGACAGGGCAAGTAACTACCTTGTGAGAAGAACAACGGGGCATTTGTTAATAACTGACTTCCTTTTTAAACAATATTATGTCCTAATCATCAAGTCCAGTGGCATTTTCTTCCTCCTTTTGCGTTTCAAGTTAACTTACTGTGGCAGCGACGGAAGCCCTTTCTGTTCCTTGGGAAATTTTCTCTCGCCCAATCGCAAGTTCCCATCGAATCCAGAGCTCATCCCTGATCTTCAACTCCCTCCGCCACCGCTACTTTCTCATCTGCTCTCATGTATCCTCTTATCTTCTTTGTCTTAAGAGAAAAGAAACTGCCTCTAACAGCATTCTCCTTAAGAAATAAAGACAGCCGGGCAGTGGTGGCGCACGCCTTTAATCTCAGCACTTGGGAGGCAGAGTCAAGCAGATTTCTGAGTTCGAGGCCAGCCTGGTCTACAGAGTGAGTTCCAGGACAGCCAAGGCTACGCAGAGAAACCCTGTCTCGAAAACAAACAAACCAAAAAATAAAAAAATAAATAAAACTTCATTAAGAAGAGATGAACAGTTCCTGGTTGAAAAAGAGAACTATACCACACTAGAGGTAGACAGTTTTTGCACCAAAGTGAGTTTATATCATATTTTTTAGTTTCTATGGTGACCCATAATGCCTCTTTGATTATAAACTAGCCTGTGATTTCATATTAATGTTTTTATTTTTTCTAGTTCTCACTACAGTCTTATTTTTATTTATATCTCACTGTAGTCTTGATTATTCACACCCTAAATCTTGAAGTCACAACAACAAAAACCTGACATCTGGGAAAGTTTGGCAAGAAAAAAATCAGATGTATCCAAAATAGGCAAAGGTCTCTACCACACTGGGTGGTCTGTTTTTCCCACCTATAGGAAATGCCACCTGACACCTTTTGCTGGGTGTTAGGATAATAATTCTGCCTTGGTTCACACATGATTTCTAATGTTCCTGATTTATGTTAGTCCTGATACAAGCAACCAATAAAGCTCTCTTTTATTTCGTGGTCTATCTATTCCCTTAACTATCTTATTGGCAGAAACTATGCCCTTTTACTTTTGAAATCCAGTGTCTTTCATGAAGTAGACAATGAATGTTTTATGTTCTAGGCAGAAGCGGGGAAGTATGCTTTAGAGATTAAGAACAAAACCTGCTCCCACTGTAACAAACATGAGAGAGCCACTTAGATGCAAAGGACTCGGGGCTGATGAACCCAGAGCTGACCTCATCTTGCCCTTTCTTCACAGCCGTTCTCCTGAGCAGAGCGGCCTCCTTCCTGTCACTTCATGCTCTCTGAGCATGTGCTTTGTGAAATGGGATCCTGGTAGTGGTCTTCCAGTGTTGAGATTTGAGGAAAAGAGTGACTATTTTCAATTCTCATTATCTCGTGTGATACCAGATCTTCTTAAATTTGTTCCACTTCTGACACCTTTGACTGTGTATCTGTGTGTGCACATATACACATCTGTATACATACAGATGCACGTGTGTATGAGCACATGCATTGAACAATCTTGGGGGTCATGCCTCAAGCACCATTGACCTTTTTTTTCCTGCTTTGGAGCTTACCAAGCACTCTAGACTAGCCCCAAAGTATCTTACCATACACTCCAATAAGACCCAAAGGATCTGCTTGTTTCTTCCTCCCAGAAGCTGGGATTAGAAGCCTGTGTCACTACACCTGGCTTATTCTTTAAAATATGGATTCTAGCAATTGGATCATGTCCTTGTTCTGGAAAAGCAAATGCTTGACCAACTATATTATCCCCCCAACCCTGTAACCCCTTCAACCCAATGATTTTTATACAGTACCAAGTGTATAAAATAGGTATACAAATCAAAGATTTTCTGAAAATAAATCATTCGTAAATTTATTTTAAAATAATTGTTTGGCATACATTTCATTCTACAGTTTATTAAAGATGAAATCAAACATATGCAACAATAACATGGCCGCACTTGTTTATTTTTACATGAAGAATTTAATCTTGACTGGATAGTTGACACTCTAAAGAACAACATTTTTTCAGAGTTGATGGAGATTTTTATTTTATTATCATCAACCCTGAGAATGATGCATCATGCAAACTGGCAGAAATAGTTTTAGGCTTACTTCAGAAATTCTTGGAAATTATACCTTAATTTCAACCCAAATTTTATTTAATTATTTTTTAGTTAAACTTTTCAACAGCTCCAACAGAAAATTTAAGAACCCACATACACAATACCATCCAGGGGATGAAGAGAAGGCTCAGTGGTTAAGAGCCCTAAGTTCAATTCCCAACAACCACAATTTTCTCACCATACAGTCCAAAAGTTCTGATACTTACATCCTGAGGAATGACAGAAAATATTAAGTCATTTTCTGCCATTAATAACTTTTATTAAAACATAAACAATAAAAATTGTGGTTCATAACTACCAGAGTCTTACATGTGAGCCAGTCAGCCTCGCTTTTGTCTAGTGTGTCAGCATGCACAGGACACAGTGCTCAGGGTGTGTGTTCAGAACCAAGCTGGAGTGATAGCACAGGAGGCAACAGGTGAGTGCCACCAAAGGCCCTTTATACTCATTACATGCTTGACTTCATTTTTGGTTTTCTCAAATTCAGAGACCTTTTCTTATTGCCAGATTCTTAGTAACTCCCACAACCAGTCATTCAGCCAATTAAGAAGATTAGCTTTATGTCACTCTGTGAGGTAAGCAACATATTTCATCAACACAAAAACCTAAAGCTTAAAAGATCAAGAGAATTCTGCAAGGTATTTCTGATAGTGGCTGAAAAACCAATAATTAGCATTCAGGATTCCTGGCTCATATTCTGTTGTGGGTATTTGGAGTTACAACGGTCAGAGTGCAGCTCTCTTTAGGTCTATGAGTAACAACAGATATAAAGGAACTTCCTTGGATATTATCCACCTTCAGCACAGAAATGAACCACTAGGGTATCAGCTCCACCACTCAGCAAGCTTATCTTCCCGGTAAATAGATATACTTACCTGACAATATTCACTCTATACCTCAGTAATTGATGCATAATTTTCCTGAAATTTAGAGTGGAGCTGGCTTATTAATGTAAAAGCCTTTGTGTCCAAATTTCCCACTAGCAATTGGATCCCACAAGTAGGCAGCCACTGTGGTTAGACCCATTCTGATTTAGAATCCTCATTTTAAAACTACAAACTTTTCAGACAGCCAATTACCCTTCTTGATAGATACGTCTTATGTATCTGGTCTCAGTTCTCCTGAACTCTGCCTAGTACATCCTGCAGATTCAATAAAGGCTGAACAAAGAAGCGAGTAATTTCAGTTTTCTACAGATACCTGCTTCCCACAGATCAACTATGTTAGCCACTTCAAGCCAAGTCCTACTATTGCCTGCCATCCTGGAACCCACAAATAAGACTACGGTAATGTAATGCAGAAAAGTGGAGAGATCCAATGTCAGACCTGGAAGTTTTGGGTTAGAACACTGAGAAGAATAAACCTGCTAATGACAATGGCACAAGTACATATAGGCCCAATTCTGATAAGAAAACCTGTACAGAAAGCTTCAGATAAAGAAGGAAGTGACTACTGAGAGAGAACAGAAAGAGGGCAGACGCTGTGGCAGTTGGACAGAGCTGTGAGATTATTAGTATGTGCTTTCTGCCCTAGAAGAGTGACAATTCTGCTTGTCACATTCCCTCCTGCTTTGCGGGGGGGGGGAGGGGGTTGGCATTTTTATAAGTTGGGTTAGGCTGTATTTGCACTTGATGTTTATAGAAGTTGGTGTTGAAAATGAGACTCCAGCCCCAGCCATCATGGGAAATACAAATTTGATGCAAATCAACACAAGCTTATTTCTTTTTTTGTAAGAGAAATTTCCCCCAGGAACAAAAGGAAGCATCTCTTACTCGACTGCTCACGAAAGAAGCCTAGAGAAGAACTTGGGTCCTCACAGTCTGCTCCGTACAGCTGAGGATGGCACCCAGGATGGTGAGGAGAACGCTAAGGAACTGGCTGGCTCTAGCATGGATTGTGCCTTTCTGAGCCTATGGCCCAGGGATGGGTTAATAACTCCTCCCTGGCCTTATCTTTGCCATCAAAAGCAGTCTGTTCCTTCTTCCTACCTCCACAGAGAAACTGTTTCCAACTTGTCCAGTGTCCAGACCTGCTTTCTAAGCAAGCCCTGCCTGGCAAGGACATTCACACTGGAATCATTTGTTTACTTTGTAAACAGGTCAACCTATTTGTCTAAACAGACCCCAGTGGAATATTAATCTACTGTGAAGGCTTTAGTGGGAGTACCTAGGAGTAAACACAATTTGTCTGTTTTTTCCAGTGGGTGCTTGATCTGCTTTGGAACGGCTGTTCTTTGAAGTGTAGTAATTTAGCCCAATCTAATCATGTCTGCTATGGTCACAGGCAAGTTACAGGATATTCGCTTGCTGGCATCTTGGAATTCTCTTTCCATTTCAGGTTTAATTGATCTTCCCAAACAGACTTCAAAGCCCAACAAAGGTGCACTGAGAGTCTCATGACTAAGTGTGACAATTCATTACCATTACCTCTTAAAAATAATTTTATTATTTTTAGATGTATGTATGTGCACCATGTGTGTGCCTGATGCCTTGTGGAAGAGTTCAGAAGCAGATGACAGATTCCCTGGAACTGGAGTTGTAGATGGTTATGGGATACCATGTGGCTGCTGGCAGTGGAACTCCTGAGCCACTTCTCCAGCTCCATTTATTTACTTCTTATCCCCAAGTACAATGTTGTGAGCCTACTAACCAATACATCCCAGGCACAGTGCAGAGCTCTGAAAAACAGAAATAAAAGGTGCTATTCCTGTCTTTGAGCTGCACACACAGCATGCTTTAGAGGAAAGGAAAGTTTTATAGTATGTCACCAAGAATCACAGACTTAGAGTCAGATCTAAATTCTAAGTTTAGATCTTTGACTCATTCTAAGCATATACAAAGCCTTCCTAAAGGCTTTTATCACATACATAAAGTGGGAATAATGGCCCTCCTTTAAAATGTTGCTATAAGAACTAATGTTCTAAGTATTGTACCTGGAATGTGGTAAGAGTTCATCATCACTGTCATCATGTGGTGGGGGAGGGGGTGATGACATCACAATATCACATGTTGCATCTGAGGATGGAGGTCAGCCTTATACCAACCCAGTGTGTGATCGTAAAGAGGAAGAAGACTTAAACAAGATAGGATATTGACACCCAGCTGAGACCAGAGGGTTGAGAGCAGAAATGGCAAAGACATTCCAGAAAGATAGAATAACAGCGTGTACAACAGAAATAATGAGCATGCTGGGGGCATGACAAAGACATTGGCATGTCTGGATCTTGGGGTGAACATAGGGAAGAGTTAGAAGAACAGGAGAGGAAGGGGAGGTTATGCTGTTATCTTTGCAGTGGCCACAGAGCCTGCATAGCTGTACTTCTACCATGTCCTTCCTGTCTAAGTAACCAGGTGGTCCATAGCCCCTAGGGACCATCTCCATTAGTTTTCCGTTCCTTCTCATACTGCTGTAGATAGAGGGAGAAGAAGATTCTGATAGTCTCTTTCAGCATTTCCCCTGAGAATGTTACCTAGCATCTACAAGCAGACAAGGCTATAGGATCATTCAACTCCAGAGAGGATCCCATGAGACAGAAAGAGGTTCTTAGGTTTAGTAAAAGCTGAAGGAAGAAGGACATTAGACTTTAGTAGTCATATATACATTAGTAGCCATTATACTGTACGTTATGTTCCTATGGCCAGGGTCTCTTTTTAATAGTATTAACTTAGCTATCGCTTGAAAGAGAAGCATTGAACTCACTGCTATGTTTATAGTTCCATGAACTCAAACTTTGTAGGTACTAATTGAACATGGTTTTTCTGTTAACAATGAGAAACTCGGGTTAAGAGCCTATGCTTTTGTTATGATAGATTATGATGACATATGGTACTAATCATGGACAGTTTTGCTCAGAGGTGTTTAGGAATACAATAATCAGTCATGACATCACACAGTTTGTTGACTTAATGTGAATGACCTAGACACAAAGGTCTTCATCCAGTCAACTAGAGGAATATTAGCTTTTCCAAGGGTGAAGGTGTGGATTATGACCATCTTATCTGCTCCTCAAGAGATCAGCATTTGGTCTGCCGTTCAACATTGTTCTGGTATGTCAGGAGAAACCAGGACAGAGTCTTGAATCTGCTCTTAGACTAAGTAGGGTGGTAGGAGATTCCATCTACACAAACAGACTATGAACTAAAGGCAATAGCTAGAGCTGAGGGGTCTTGTGAGATGTTCAGTTACACTCACCAGATTCAAACAATGAACAATGTGTGTGTGTGTGTGTGTGTGTGTGTGTGTGTGTGTGTGTGTAAATGAGGAGGATGGAGAACAACTTTGAAACGCTGACTCTCTCTTTCCACCTTTACCTGAGTTCTAATCGTTAAACACAGGTTGTCAAGCTTGCAGAGCAAGCAACTATAATCACCTGGTCATCTTGCCCACCTACCTTCACCAGATTTGATAATCAGTGTAACTCAAAGTCAGAAGACTTCAGTAAGTAATGAATCTGTATTGAAATAGAAATCCATTTAAATACGTAGGTATCATTTGG
The DNA here is from genome assembly GCA_019843965.1 of Rhynchomys soricoides. Taxonomy (NCBI): domain Eukaryota; kingdom Metazoa; phylum Chordata; class Mammalia; order Rodentia; family Muridae; genus Rhynchomys; species Rhynchomys soricoides. Next base: position 8,450,290 of record JADRCH010000010.1, on the reverse strand, counting down.
TTCTGTTTTCATTGTTGAACAGTTCTTAAGAATTAAACTTGGTTTAATTTTAGAAATCATGAGAAACATTCAAGACACTACAAAAGAACATATAACCAGTCTGTCTTCCCAAAGGATGAGACAATGACATGACTGAATCTATCACACTTAATTGCCTGCAAGAGATAAATACTTAGAAGTCAACAAGATGGCTCAATGTGCTTAAGCATCTGCCATCAGCCTTGGTGATATGAAATCAGTCTCTTGTGCCCCACATGTTGGAAGAAGAAGGAACTCCCTCAGGTTCTCTTCTGACTGCACTTGAGCCCCTCCTACATAGAATAATTAAATAAATAAAATACAATTTTAAAAAGATAAACACCTATAGTTATACTGAATAAGAATTGGGACCCTCTGTACATGTTTACAAGAATAACTGACTCTAGAAGAAGTCCAAATAGAGTAACTTCATTTCAGACCAAGTTCCCAACTTGGCTTGCTCCAGGGAAGTAGAATTAAGAAATTTCACTGCCTTCGATTAGGTGAAGATGCTGCTGCCTCTCTGTTCCTGCCTCACAAAATGTCTGAGATGAAAAGTATATGACAAAAATATGGGTTGAAGGCCAGGAGAGATGGCTTAGCAGTTCAGAGTACTTACTGCTCTAGTAGAGGACCCAAGTTCAATGCCAAGCACCCATATGGTGGCTCCCAACACTCCATAACTCCAGTTCTAGGGGAATCCAGTGCCCTTTTCTGAGTGAGTACCTCACTGCTTATGTGTGGTGCACTTACATATATGAAGGCAAAATGCTTATGCACATAAAAAAATAAAAATTTAAAAAATCTTTAAAAAGAAATATGAGTCAAGATCCTTAAAATAAATGACCCACCCCCACACACACAGTGTGCAAATATATGATTTTGACATTATTGTTTGATAACCTTATCATAGAAAAATCATGCTTGGAGAATCTTGCTGGCCATTTTGACATTAATTTCTGGCCAACATCTCCTTCCTTAATTTCTCTCTGTACTAACATTAGTTAATCTAGATATCTACCAACTCATGGAGCCTCTAGTTCACTATAAGACCAGAGTATCCTGACCTTTGATTCTGTGATTATGTCAGAGCCCTGGCACAGTCTTCCTCTTTCTCTTCCTCTACTTTTCCTATTCTTAAAGAGATAGATGACTTTTCTCTTTCCTTATTCAGCAAACAGCATCAACAAATAACTGTTGAAGACCTACATCATTCAAACACTGTTGGGATACAGCCGTTTGAAAGATTACTGCTCATGCTTTTAAGAAGGACACAGGCTAATTCTTATTCAATTCCCAACCTTTTGATGGTGACATACAAGCACATTTAAAAATAGAATCTGCTGTCCACATATAATTGTGTCAATATTTAAACATATGCACATATAAAAGTTTCATACTGTGATATTACATATGCTCTGCTGTCTTCTAGTATCTTCTCTTTTTGTTTGTTTGTTTGTCTGTTTGTTTGAGACAGGGTTTCTCTGTGTAGCCCTGGCTGTCCTGGAACTCACTCTGTAGATCAGGCTGGCCTTGAACTCGGAAATCTGCCTGCCTCTGCCTCCCAAGTGCTGGGATTAAAGTTGTGGGCCACCACGGCCAGGCCTTCCCTTTCATTTTAAATGATGCAGCATGTGACTCACTGTTGTCACCTCACAGTCAAGTAATGTGTCTTGACTTATGGTTTGGAAAACATCAGTCTTGCTGAGATTCAAGCAGTCGTGTAAATGAGTAATTACAGAAGATGGTTAGAAGCATGTCCTGTCCTGGACTTTCTATTGTTCATCAAGGTATCTATGGGACTCACATTACCTAGTTGGTGAAAGGTTTTGTGGTGGTAGAAACCATGAGCTGTGTCTCTTAGTATTCTTTCTCCATTCCTCATTCCTGGTGTAGTATCTTGTATAGAAAATATTAGTAGATTATTGTTGATGATAACCGTATATTGTTGTCATTGAATATGTTAACTGAGGGCTCTGAGAAGTTGATCTCAGCGTTAGTGTGTCTGGGGAGATTTACTGGAGTAAAGCCAGTGAGAGAAAAAGAGGGATGGAACACAGGAGAAGGTAGAGAAAACATGCAGACTATGACTGCAGAGGGGCAGAGGAAGAGAAAGAGAAGGAAGTGAGGAAGATCTTTGAACTGGAACACAGTTCCGGTAAAGCCCCAATCTAACTGACAGGCTGCTCTCAAGCCAGACTCTTATGGGGCAAGTCCTTCATCTTACTTGGAATGCATCTGCCTTAAGTCTCTGCGTGGTTCATCGGTGGCTGGGAACTGCCTGCAGGCCTGAACATGCACATGAAAGGGGATCCTGAGAGTAGCAGCAGAGTTAAAAATCTCTGCAGAGGTCTGTGAGGTATGTGTTCAGGGCCACCACGGTATAACAGTGCTGTTCTTACAGGCTAGCCTTCCTTTTAAGGTTAGAGCAAGTGGTTTAAAAATAAACAAATAACAAGACTTGGATGCACCGTGCTCCTGCTTGACCTTGTTCTGATCCCCCCACCCCCACCCCTATTTGGCTGTAGAATCAAGTCTTCTTTGTCTTTTCTGCTCCAAGAGAAGCTTCAGGATACTATTATTCCAGTTAGTGTCCCATAGGGATGAGATAGGGGTGAATGTTCTAGAAAACAGGTAAAGGATAGCCCATGAGAAAAGCTGCTGACACCAGTGAGTGTTGGTGGAGAGGACTGTAGCTTCAATCGTAAATGCCCCTCAGAGACCTGTTTGTTAAAGGTCTAGTCTCCAGAGTGGTAACAGTTATGAGACTTTGAAAAGTGAGGTCTAATGAGAGGCCTTGAGGTCACTGAGGGATGTGTCCCTGGGCAGGATAAAGGACTCTCGACCCTTCCCCAACACGTTTGCTTCCTGGCAATGAGATGAGTAGTTTTGCTCTGATGTGTGTTCTGGCCCATGTTTCACCAGAGGCCCAGAAGCAACAGGGGCCAATCAACTACAGAACCAGCAAGATAACTTTTCACACTGATTATTTCAGGCACCTGCTCTAGTAATGAAAGCTGGTTAATATAAGAATTTGGATTTTAACACTCCCACACCCAGAAACTTACAATAAGTCATTCCCTATTAGTGACTCAGTTCCTTCCTTCCCCTCCCCCGCAGTGAAATTCACTGAAGCCCACAAGGCAAATTTTGACATTTACAAGGAGCCTCAACTCATTCTTTAGTTCAAATGCCATAACTGATAAAAACAAAACAAAACAAAAAAACTTTCTTATTTTTAATAGCCTGTGAAGTTAATGAAATAAACTGGGATCAAATTTATTCCTCGTGTTCTTTTTGTCTTAACATCTGAGGGGTAGAATTGCCCATTGGGTCATTGCCAGAATACTCTGTGATGGGCACTCAGGTAGAGAAGAGAGGATCCCAACCTACTGGTAACCACAATTCTTAATGAGATCACCGTAACTGTGCTTAGCTAGCTAAGCATAACTGCTAAGAGCTGTGACTGTGACTGCTTGTTAGAGGAACCCCTTTGCCTTTTGCTGGATAGTTCACAGTTCTATTTGTTCCAAAACTAGTTCTTTTCCCCATTCACAAGGAGCTGTTCAAAGGACTGTCAGGCAGGTTGATTACTACATTCTGTTTGTTCAATGTTTTCCTTAGCAAGAGGCCAATGCCTTACTCAAGTGTTCTATTAGGAACTCTCACAGCGGGCATTTGAAAGACTAGCCAAATCTGTTCAGCTACTGTGGAGGAGGATGTCTATGTCTACCAGCTGTCTGTTGCTGTGACAAAACACCATGAGAAATAACCTCTTTAACACAGGGATACTTTATTTTGTCTCATGATTTCCGGGGTTTCAGTGTATGATTACTTGGCCCAGAAGCTCTGGGCCTGAAGTGAGGTAGGATGCCATGGCAGAAGCATATAATGAGGTCAGAGCCTGGTTTGAATATGCTTGTGCCAGGGAATGACACTATTAGGTGTGACCTTGTTGAAGTAGGTGTGACCTTGTTGGAGAAAGTGTGAGTGGGCTTTGAGACTCTCCTCCTAGCTGCCTGGAAACAGTTTGCTACTGGCTTCCTTGGGATAAAGATGTAGAACTCTCAGCTCCTCCAGTGCCTGGACACTGCCATGTATCCTGCCATGATGATAATGGACAGAACCTCTGAACCTTTAAGCCAAGCCAAATTAAATGTTGTCTTTTATAAAAGTTGCCTTGGTCATGGTGTCTCTTCACAGAAATGGAAACCCTAAGACAGAAGACACCTCATGATCTAGCTACTTCCCAAAGGCCCTATCTCTGAACACTATTGTGTTGGGGACCAAACCTTTGAGACATATGCTGTAGGAATCACTTAAGGTCTCAATACAACAGTCTTACAGATAAACGACAACTCAACCACTCAGTGTCAGGCCTGTGTTGAGACTGTTCCTCTCTCTCCAGTTCCCTAAATGCAGCAGTCTCTGACTGCATTGTGTTTGCCTCAGAAATACTGGCCAGCGCTAGGTTTTGCCTCAGGTCGTTTTGAAGCTGTCAACCTGAAAGAGAACCCATATTTCAAGTTGATTTTGATAGAGAATGACTCACACTCTCTTGCTAACTCAGTTCAAGAGTCAGAATTGACTCCACATGCATCGCTGGTCTTGTAATAGAGTGCCTTTGTGGACCTTAGACTTCAGAAGAAAAGCTGATCTTTGGGTGGAGGTACAGCTCAGACAGAGTGGAAAGATTATCTAAAATACCCCTCTCCCGCCTACTTTCTTTGTCCTTGAAGTTAGACAAAACCCTGTTTCACAGTAACTCGGGGAATCCATAAGGATCTGTTTTAGTGCAATCCAACTAAATCTCACAACGAAAAATCATCTAAGATGTACAGAAAATAAAATGACTTAGCACTAGTATGTTAAAGGGTTCTGTTCTATGTGTTCTCTCTCCTAAAGTTAACTTTCCAATTAGGAGCCATTCACCTCCCCCTAAATGGTTCCAGATTTCCATTAGACCGTTTCCATCTTACACAGATGGATTCTCCAACAGTTTGTTCCAAGACTTGACTTGTTCTCTTTGTTGTCATATTATTCTGTACAAAATTTGTCTTTGGTCTAGTTTCATGATTTAGCAACACTCCCTGGCACTTCTGTAGTCTCTCCTCCTACTTGCTTGCTTATTACTTAGCCTTTGCTATCCTCAAGGCAGGTAGTATGGTTTGAGTTTTACTACTCAGGGTATATGGTTTTCTTATTCAGTAAGAAGGAATATTTTGCTAAGTGATGGTCAGGGTCTGAGCCCAGTGTTTCTAGATTCTTGGTATTTTATTCAACAATTAAATAAAAGCACATAGGGATTTCAAAGTAGCAGGAAAACCTTATTCGGGATGAAGTAATAGTACAGATTAGCTAGATTGACAGTAAGCCATGTGAGTGAAGGTTCTGTGATCATAGTTTGGGATTTTCTTTGACGGGGTTCAAGAGAAAGTGGAATTTGGTTGCAAGCGGTGAGGCATAATGCTATCAGTTCGCTAATTTGATTGGCAGGTTGTATAATTTTTTACGGTGCATGCTCCTTTCCCTAACACATACATTTTAACCACACAAATGCCCAGTTACACATAGGGAGGGTAAGGTAAATGGGGACCTCCCCTAAACGAGCACTATGAGAGCATAGTTTGCCTTACTGTGCATAATTCAAAAGCAGCTCACTGGCTGGAGAGATGGCTCAGTGGTTAAGAGCACTGACTGCTCTTCCAGAGGACCTGGGTTCGATTCCCAGCACCCACATAGTGGCTATAACTTAGAGGACCCAATGTGATCTTTTGGCCTTTGTGGGCACTGTACACAAGTGGTGCACAGACATACATTCAGGCAAAATACCTATGCCCATAAAGTTAAAATAAATAAATCTCAAAAAACTAACCAAACAAACAAAAAAGAAAAACCACAGTTAAGGCCGATTGGCCTTCTTCCTCCCCTACCTTGACATAAACCCAGTATGATTGAATAGAATCTAAGTTTGACGGTCATTAAGGGCAAGAGGACCTTACTCCATTGTTCAGAGTATGCATGCAGCTGATACAGGTGAGGGTTCTAGGTTGCTAACAGGTAATGAGATACGTTGTTTGGAGTAAGGTGTGTTCACATAGTACATGTAGATAAGGGCCTCAGGCCTCTAAGCACATTAAGAGGGATGCTTGCATAGCCCAAATCGAGTGGGGGTCCCTGGGTTTCTAAACTATTCCCTATTCGTGTGTCCCTCATGTTTAAGCTACATAAAAATATTTTTTGTGACTGGAGTCTTACTATAGGATTGGGGTTGGGGGAGTCCCTGAGTCTGCTCTGCCACAGGGCTCGGCCACATGGGGAGGCAGGATGTGGGAGTTTTGACTGTGCTTATCCCATGCTGAGATTTTGTAAAGATATTTACAAAAGTGACACAATCTCTTTATGAGAGGGGAAAGGTTGAGCCATGGATGGGAATAGGAACCAGCTAAATAGCTTTCTTCAGCACCTTGCTATTACCATGGAGTTTCTTCCTCTTTAGTCTGCACATTCCAGAGGACTGTAAGAAGCATTACTGTCATTGATACTGCTGCATACCTACCACATACTTCACAGCAGGCAAGATCCATTTGCCTGTGTTAATTGGCTTAATTCCCATAGGCTATTTGCGTCCCATTAAAGATGGATGTAAGGAAACCGAGGCACTGAGAAGTTCAGAGACTAAGTTTTTTCAAGGGATCAAATGCTCTCAAGTGTTGGAGCTGGTTGATGTACACAATTGGTGAGGCTGGTCGATATCCACATATATCGAAGGGACAAGAGAGAGTGGCCGCTGGGAGAAACTGATCAGCAACACAAAGCGATCCTTCATTCTATGACCAGACACTTCTCACCACTGACTCAGCCAAACACTGCCACATCGGTCTTCTAGGTGGAGTTTGGCACCTACTGCTTTCCCATCCATCAGGTGACAATGACACATGCAGCCCCTTGCAAGGGAACATCTGGAGAGACAGGTGGCAAAATCCAGTCTTCCAGCACTGTTATGCTAACCCAGATGGAGGCTAAGGGCTCAGGACTGAACAGAGACTCCATTATTAGTAATGACAACAAAAGGAAGAAAAGGAGGAAGAAAGAAAGGAAGGAAGGAAGGAAGGAAGGAAGGAAGAGAAAGAAAGAGCAGGAAACAGGGTAAAGGCACTAGGAGGAGTTGGTAGTAGTGGATAGATGGATCAGCATGCCATGTATAAGTGTATAAATTTCAAAGAAGAAAACAAGGCCACATCCAGTCCTTGCAGAGCCTCACTTGTCCTGGGAAGTTGACTCAGGCTCTGGCTGCCTTCCTTCTTAAGAGGAAATAGGCACCAATCATGACCTTGTGGCTTCAGAGAGGGTATTTCATTTTCTGGCTGACATTTCATCTGTGGAGGCTGGGTAGGCAGGTATAACCTGCTCCACCCTTTCCTGGCACGCAATCAGAGGCTACCCACCAAGTCTTTCCTTTTGGGCATTTTACAAAGGGAGGGAAGATTCTGGTTTTCCCTGGGAGGAAGACTTAGAGCCTTTATGTTTCTCCCTGGGAGACTCAAAGGCAAATGTCAAAGTTTCCAGAAAGCTGCCAGCTCACCTCCTCTGACAAGTGGGAGTACCACTGATTAGAAGTAAATTGCCTAAGAGCAAATTGTTCTTAGGTGACATCAGATCTCCTTGCTTCAGCAAGGTGTGTGTCTGGAGAGCAAGGAATGACTTGCATACTTACTTTGCTCCAGCTCTTCGAAGAGGGGCAGACTATTCATATGACCTTCTTCTCAGGGAACCTCATAGTGAACACGGAGATCCATGACCCATGATCGCTCTAGTTGCTTTCTGAATAATGGAAATTCCAACCATGGGTCCCTGGGCAAGGAAACCCCTCCTCAAGGCTCAGCACTAAGCCATTTTTAAAACTAAAAAGCCATGTATTTTCCTGTTTGATAGTCTAATAAAAGTGCTAAGGGTACGAAGGGCTCTTGAAACCTGGACCAAGGTCTAAAGTAAAAAGCTTCTTACTAAGGAGAGGATTCAATAAATGGTTCCTTTTACCGTCGTAGGGCTCTGGGAAAAGGCTAATAAAAACTGAGGGTTCCTACCCAGAGGGGACACGAACTCCACAAGAAGACCAACAGAGTCAACTAACCTGAACCCTTAGGGGCTTCCAGAGACTGAAGCACCAACCAAAGAGCATACATGGGTTGGACCTAGCCCCTCACACATATGTAGCAGATATGCAGCTGTGTCCCCCAACAACTGGAACAGGGAACTGATTCTGATTTTGTTGCCTGCCTGTGGATTCTGTTCCCCTAACTGGACCGTCTTGTCTGGCCTCCGAGAGAAAGAATGAGCCTAGTCCTGCAATGACTTGAGTTACCACAGTGGCTTGGTACCCAGGAGAGACCTCCCCCTTCTAAGAGGGGGAGGGGGAAGAGGGATGAAAGGAGGAATCATGTGAGGGGTGGGGCTGGGATCGGATCGGGATGTAAAGTGAATAAATAAATTAATTAATTAATGGAAAACAAACAAACAAAACCTGAGGGTTCCTAAGAGCCAATGGCCAATGGGACTTCCCAAAGCAAGGCTCAGGGCAGTAGAGGTCAGCCTTGTATTCAGCCCTCTTGATACCTTTACCAAAACAAAGGAAGGATGGGTTGAAGACAGCAATAAAGCAGTGGAAACAAACCTGAGAGCCACATCCACCTGTGGAGCCTCATGCGTCATCAGCAGGCGGGACTAGAGAGCTGCAAGCCTGAACCAGGGCTTTCTGGCAATCCCTGTTCCTCAGACTCACCTGATAGCTTGTTAATCTATGGTAGATTGAAACATGGAGGAACCTGTGTTCCACGTCTTGTAGCTCTGGGTTGGATCCTGGCACAGACATTTCTAACAAGCTCCTGGGATGTTACTAGGGGACATATTTGGAGAACCAGTGGTTACATGAGCCAGAGGGATTCGTAGGTGTCTCTCTAGCAACCCAAACTCTTTGGTTCCTTGTATCTTTCTGGTTTCTCTTGTTAGAGTACTGCAGGTGTACGAGGAGAAAGCTGCTAATAGGAAGCCGATTCTGAGATCCAAATACCTAAATTCAGTCTTCACTTCATTTTACCTGCTGTGTGATTCTGGCCAAATTCCATTCCTTTCCTTTCCTTTCCTTTCCTTTCTTTCTCTCTTTCTTCTTCTTCTTCTTCTCCTCCTCCTCCTCCTCCTCCTCCTCCTCCTCCTTCTTCTTCTCCTCTTCCTCTTCCTCCTCCTCCTCCTCCTCCTCCTCCTTCTTTTTCAGTTTTTCTTTTAAATCTTTTTTTTTGTTGTTGGTTTTTTTTTTTTTTTTCGAAACAAGGTTTTTCTGTGTAGCTGTCCTGAAATTGGATCTATAAGCCATGTTGGCCTTGAACTCAGAGAATTGCCTGTGTGGGCCTCCAGAATGCTGGGATTATATGTGAGCACCATCACCACCTGTTAATTTTTTTTTTTTTTTAATTTTGTTTTGCTGGCAAAACCTCTTTTGTGTGGCCCATAGTTTTGGATAAAAAATTATAACCTTTTCTCAGACCTTAATATGGGTGACTCACAGTACCAATGTATTCATTATTTACTTGTTGATGTCTACATGTCTGTTAGGTGCTACCATGAAGAAATTCAGAAAGAGAGAGAGAGAGAGAGAATAATGAACTCTAAGACTGATGTGTTAATTAGATGACATCATCTATGCTAAATGTTAACTTGACCGTCTAAGAATGTCATTTACTTCCTATGTGAACAAGGATCTGAAAGTCTCCTCTCTTAACATGAAAAATTTCAAGGAATTACCTAAAATGATGAACTCTCTTTTTCCTTCTAAAGTTTACAAGAAAAAGAAATCTACCTGTCGTTCGCTCCCAACCCCCACCCTTCCACCTCAAAGATGGGCTCCCTTCTGGCAGACTTTCTGTCTCCAAAGAGCTGCACAGTTCTAATGGCTCCAGGGCATCATGGGTGGGGCTGAGAGCATGTACTGGGGAGGAGGCTATTTGAAAGCAGAGCTCTGCTTGCGCTTCATTAAGCTGCGAGTTGGGTATGAGACCTGACATCTCAAGAGAAAGCAGGCAGTGTGGGAATTCACCAGACCAAAAAAAAAAAAAAAAAAAGAAGAAGAAGAGGGCTGGGCCCAGCTCTAGAGCTGAACCAGCACATTCCTGCATGATTGACACTTGCTGGTGGCCTTTGTTTTTCCATCTGAGCTAGAGAGCAGCGGGTAGAGCCTTGGCTAGTGCTTTTTTTGACCTTGACACATTGGACGCTTCAGTTTGTTTTGCTTTGTTTTTGCATAGAGTGGGACAGAGGGCTAACAGTAAACATCCCTTAAACTAATTGATATTTAGTCACCAGCAAGCTGAGTGAGAAGCTGGTGATTCAACCTTCAGAGCGTTCTACGTGAAAGTAAATATTCGGGTACAGGGACCATCATTCAGCTCCAACTGTCTGCCCTCCACCAAGCCTTCCCACTGAGGCTGCTGAACCTCCTGTAGGGCTCCACCCTGCTCTCCACCAAGCCTTCCCACTGAGGCTGCTGAACCTCCTGTAGGGCTCCACCCTGCTCTCCACCAAGCCTTCCCACTGAGGCTGCTGAACCTCCTGTAGGGCTCCACCCTGTGCCTTTGCTTTGGATCAGTAAGCACTTGCCAGGCACTTGGTATATTATAACTCTTAGATAGTTTCTAGTTTCCCTCGCCCAACCCCATCATGGATCAGATGCCCTGAAATTGGTCTCATACCCTTCCCCCCCCCCCCCCCCCCCCCGCTTTCTAAATCCCATTGTTTCCTGTGGTTTGATTAGCTATTTTCCCTCCTACCTAGTAAGAAGTGACAAGCTTCATATTCTTCCCGATTTCTCAGTGTCAAACATAGTGCCTAGCTGACAAGCCTACACTAAATTTGATTGGTATTTTATGCATGTGCAAGCTGCCTTGGCTATTCTGTTGATTACTTATGGGCTTCGGCATGTGGAAGAACGTATTCCTGTGCCAAAGACAAAAACAGGAAACACTGGACCCATCAGAAGTTACGGTAAACACTGGATCCAGAATATGTTTGACTTTCTCCCACTTAAACTAGATCTTTATTTTTGGTTGTGTCTTGCCTTCTCCGTATTTCTGAAATGCTTCTGAAGTCCATTTTCAGAGAGTCTAAAACATGGCTTTGTGCTCTGATGTATGGGGTAACACATGACTGCATACATAGGACATCATTCCTGGTATCTTGAAAACTTCAAAGTCATTTTTTTTAACCTTGAAAGTAAGCTTAAACCTTTGATCTTAACAAATGAGTCTGTCAGCATTCTTAAAGGACACCTAGATATGAAACAGGACACCTAGATATGAAATATATGGGTGCCATCTACCCTATTTTAGGAGTTTGGTTAGTTCCCTAGCATACATGGAGGAAAATGAGAAATGCAGAGTTCAAGGATTCCAGGCTGATTTTCAGGTATAAGAGGTATAGGAGGCCATCTTGCCAGTCTCTGGATTAGCTCCTTAGAGGGAAAATAAACTTTAAAGTCATCTCATTAACATCCAAATCCCTATGGCTATCTTTCATTTTTAAAGGCCAACCAATTGACAACTACCAAATATAAATGGAAAACATGCATATTTTCTATACATATCTTCATGTCAGCAAAAATAACAAAACATACAGTAAGCAGAAATTAAAAAGGGATTAGAGCCAGGCAATAAGGAGGCATAGGTGGAACACTAGCACTGAGGAGGTAGAGGCAGGAGGATCATAAATTCCAGATGAGTTGAGACTACATAGAAATACAGTCTCAAACAGGTAAAGAGAATAAATCATTAAGGAGTTTCTTAACTAAGGCAAACTTGTAGGAAATCTCAAGGAGCAAGGGGATGTTATGCGTAGTCCTAACTGCTAGGAGGCAGGTTTGACAGCTTTTTCTTCAGTATCTTGTTATACATTAACGCTTTATTCAGGGACCTTAACTGGGATCATGGGAGGTACAGATGGGCCAGGGCTAGAGTTGTCGGCATCACCCGAGTTCATTGATATAGAACTGGGAACTCCAATTCTACTGATACTGATAATAACATCAATGGCAAAAGTAGCAGTATAGAGCGCTAATATATTAAAGTGTCTATCATAGAGACACTGGCCAAGAACATGTTAGTTTCAAATACTTTCAGGCTAGGTACTCATAGAGACCTCATTTTGTAGAGTCAGCAAGGGAAGTCAAGGCACAAAGCTAGACCATCTGACTTCCCAGATGATGTTGTTGTCATTAACTCTTCCCTTTAACAAAATGAGACCAATCCAAGACAGAGAGGCAAAGCAAACAGGGTTGGGGACTCCAAAGAATAAGCTTGGAAAACGAGTGGGGGAGAGACCATTAGCAAAGGGTACATCAGGAAATGTAAGGATCAAGGACATGTGAACCGCAGAGTGAATGATACAGAAGTAAGTTATCTGTGGAAGACAAGGCTGAGACCTGCCTTTATACCAGTCCTGTTATAGAGTAGAGTAGGCACTGACCTAATTATGATCTCCTCCCCCTAACTCCTCCCCAAGCAAAACTCCTACTTTTCAGAGATGGCAGCTGGAAGGAAAAGCGCATGCTTGAGGAGGAATCTAAGCCCCAGTGTAGTCTTGACATCTACAGCCAGCACAGCAGGCTGTCAGGCTCCCGGGTTTATCCGGGATGCACTAGCATAAAGGAACTATACTACATGGAAAGGTACCTCACAAGAACACATGCCATTCTTAGTCTACGAGTGAGTGCATGCATGTCCATGTCTCGAGCACACATTTTTATGTATATGTAAAGACCAGTGGCTGATATCAAGTTATCTTCTTCTTTTTGTTTTTGTTTTTGTTTTTTGAGGCAGGGTTTCTCTGTGTTGCTCTGGCTGTCCTGGAACTCATTCTGTTGACCAAGCTAGCCTCAAACTCAGAAATCCTCCTGCCTCTGCCTCCCAAGTGCTGGGATTAAAGGCATTCGCCTCCACTGCCCGGCTTCAAGTTATCTTCTTACATCTTTCTCACCTTATTCTTTTTTTAAGCAAGGTCTCTCACTGAATGTGTTAGCTAGGCTGCCTGGTCAGCAATTTCCAGTGCTCTATTTGCTTGTCTCTACATCCCCAGCATTAGGACTGCAGACATACACCACCTGGCTTTTCTTGTGGTTATAGAGATCTAAACTCAGGTCCTCGTGCTTGTGGGGCAAGCGGTTTGCTGACTGACTGAGACACTCTCCTAATACCTCTTTAGAATTTTTTTCTTCCTCTTTTTCTCCTAATATTAATTCTGGATTTTTTAGGGGGCTTTCAAATGCCAAGGGAAGAAACAGGGGGATTCCCTTGGGTAACTTGGGGCATCTGTTTGTGCTAAGTGATTGGCAGCTTGTAGGAACATGCTCACAAAGATTTTATGAAGGCTGAAGAGGTCAGCTCGGGACCTTTGCAAAATCCCACCAGGCACCCCTCCCCTCCTGGAAGAGAGAGGTCTTAGAGCATGTAGGAGGGAAGGGAAAGGCTGATTAAGCCCCTACTACCTCATTTCCTAAAGACCTATCAGTTTAAAGGACGCACTCTTACACCAATCATATTGTGCCTAGTTGCTGATGCTCTATTCCGCCCCCTGGAAACTGTATAAAAACTCGACCAAAGAGCTGCCCTAGGTCACTGCCTCACCTCCGGGTGCTGCTTGACTCCAGCACGCTAGAACAATAAATGCCTCTTGCTTTTGCATCGATCCGGCTCCTTGTTGTTCACTCAGGGGTCCCCAGTAGCTAAGGCTCGTCTGAGTCTTACAAGGCCACCCATGACTTCTTCGTTGCAAAATCTCATTCAGATATGTGATTTCTGTCTTTAGCTGGCTTACTGATTCACTTTTGGTTTTCAGCCTGTGGTCAGAATACAACACACACACACACAAAGGAGGAAGAGGAAGGAGAGGAGGAGGCAGCCTCTCTGCAGCAGCCTGTTAGCATCTGTGACTCCAGCACCCCTGTAGTGTAGGCTGGAGCTCTTGAGTTCCTAATTCTGCCCCTGAGGTGCAGACTGACCTTGAAATATCCAGTTTCTAGTCTGTGTAGCATGTTGGTGTTTCCACCCATGGAGGTACTTAAAGGATTAACTGGGGCCCTGTGGGACCCTGAGGGATGGGGAAAGACAATGGTCATAGTAATCCAGGCCTGCTACTCTGACAGGCGCTGCATTGTCGAGATCTTGAAAACCCTGGGATCACTTTCCCTTGAGAATCCTAAACTGCTTAGGACCTGAAATCTTGACTACTTAGAATTTCCTGTTTTGAATCAGAGTTAACCCTGTGGGTGCCCACAGGAAAGGCGGTAGGATCAGGTGACAGCCGAAAAACCCTTGAGGTCACAGACAGTCTTTTACTCTCTGCTTCTCCTCCCCTCCCCCCCTTGGGGGAAGGGCTCCAAAGAGGGTCGAGGTGCGACAGAAAGCCCAAAATGTTTTTATTTGGGCCTCAGGGTTTTTTTTGTTGTTGTTGTTTTGTTTTTTTGAGACATGGTTTCTCTGTATAGCCCTAGCTGTCCAGGAACTCACTCTGTAGACCAAGCTGGCCTCGAACTCAGAAATCCGCCTGCCTCTGCTTCCCAAGTGCTGGGACTAAAGGCGTGTGCCGCCACTGCCGGGCTAGGGCCTCAGTTCTTATACTGATCCTTATAGGATACTTCGTTTTTAAGACCTTTCAGTTTTAAAAATTGATTGTTAAATTTGTGTGTGTGTGTGTGCATATGGTGTGCTCATCTGTGTGCAAGTACATGTATGTCAGAGATTTTAAGCTACATGTGTGCCCAGAGGTGTGAAGGCAACATCCAGTATCTTCGCCAAAAGCTCTCTGTTTTATTTATCTAGGCATAGTCTCTTAGTTGAACCCAGCCAGAGTTCACTAATGAGCTAGCCTAGCCACCAGCTTGCTTCAGGGATTCCCCTGAATCCTGTCTCTTGAATGTTGGACTTACAGGTGGCTGCCACGGTTACACAGCTTAAAAATAATTTTTTTTTTTTTTTATTCTTTGTGAGTTTCAGATCATGAACCCCAATTCCACCCATGTCCCCAAGTCTTCATATCTGCCTTCTGACCATGCAACCTCCCCCCAACAAATAAAATTTAAAAAACAAAACAAAACAAAAAACAAAACAAAGCTATGGTATGTCACAGTGTGTCCCACAGTATACCCCTCTGTCCATACATATTTACTTGCAAATGTTCATTGCAATGAGTCACTGGTCTGGTTCGAGGCCTCTGGCTTCTGTTACACCATCACTACCGGACTTCTCTTTGATATCCTGTTGTTGCCTTGTGTCATTCAAATCCTGCAGCCTTGGATCTGCAAGACCAGCCCTTTCACATGCTCTAGCAGTTCATAGATGAGGTATGTTGAGGTGGGCCAACCCAAAGCCCTGGATCTGGGTCTGGGTCATAGCTGAGTTGGTCAGCCCTCCAGCACCCACACCACCAGGCTGACACAGTTTTTATGTGGAGATTTGAACTCTGGCCTTCATGCTTTCCAGGCAAGTGCTTTATTCACTAAGCCATCTCTCCAGCCCGGGCCTAGCATTCTAAAGCCTCCTCATTTTTAAGCTTTCATTTTAAAAGTTTCTAAAGGTGCAAGAATTTGTTTTTGTATCATGTGTCTTGATGTTTACTGAAGATGTATTGGAGAAGAAAAAAGAAAAGATGCCATGGGGAAGAAAGAAAAGGGAAACATGGGGGCAGAGTTAATTAAGGGACATGGCAGGTAAGAACCTGTGGAGGGGGTCCCTAAGCCAAGCTTGTCGTTTTAGGGGAGACTCTGGGGAGAGATGATATCTGAGCTAGTCCATGGACTAGTAGCTGTTAGCCAGGTAAGTGGAAGAAAAGATATTCCCTCCGAATGAAGAGGATGTGTTTAGTAAGAGATGGAACTGCAAAGAGCACTAAGTGAAGCCGGAACTTGATCAGAGAGGGAATTTGATCAGGGTGACATGGTGAGCAGGGGACAGACTGGAATCCCCCTGTGGGCTCTGCGAAGGAACTTGAGGGGCTGCTGTGTAAATGAGGAACTACTGAAGTCTTTTAAGCAAATATTAGCCCTGTCAGAACTTGAGAGAACATTCTAAATAATAGTAATAGTAACAAGGTGTTTTTCATTGCGCACTTCTTATGTACACCAAGCAACGTTTCAATATAAGATGTGTTGGTGTCACAGAAGCCTTGCCCAAACCACATAGTAATACTGAGGTATAAGAGCAAGATACAAACCACATCAGACTCTCACCACCTCTCAGCCACTAAGCTATAAACATCTCCACATATCCATCTGCGTGTCTCCCAGTGTACTTTCTCAGAAACAAATGCTAATTCCCAGGGCTGACCTCTTTCCCATTGTCTTTCAGGGGTTTTTTGTTTTTTGTTTTGTTTTGTTTTTTTTGAGACAGGGTTTCTCTGTGTAGCCATAGCTGTCCTGGAACTCACTCTGTAGACTAGACTGGCCTCAAACTCAGAAATCTGCCTGTCTCTGCCTCCCAGGTGCTGGAACGAAAGGCGTGCACCACCACTGCCCAGCTGTCTTTCAGTTTTAACCTACTTTGTTTACAAGTTCTCACACCTGAACTGAAGCTTTGACTTTGCAATCCCCCCACCCCCACTACCAGGTTTCAACCCTCTGGGTCTGGAAGGCATAGAGAATTCTGTATGAGCTGAATTTTGTCTGTCTTTCAGTGGCAGTTGTGTAGTCACTCTCTTTGTTTCAATAGCAACCTTCGCTTGTCATCAGCTAGTGTCCCTAGTTAGGCTCAGTCTCCAGATCCCAGAACAAACCCTTCTTCCTTTAGAGGGCAATGAAATGGAAAAATAAAATTATCTCACTTGGAGCTACTTCTTTTGAAGTCAATTTCCAGGTAATACAGAGCACAACTCAGAAAAAATCAAATCATGGTTAAAGGAGAACTCATTAAAAAGTAAATAACGATTTTTATTCCTGGAGGGCAAATTCCACACCATTAGGAAGCACAAAGATATCCTTAGCTCCTGAGATATAGTCACATATTTCAAATATTTTTATTCAATCACTCAATGATAATTTGCCCGAACAGCCTTGCTAGTTAAGAGACAGAGGCATGATTAAACCTTAGGAACTCAATTTCAGCCAAATGGGATGTCACTGGGATTTTTTTCTTTTCTGGTTTTTTTCAAGACATGGTTTCTCTGTATAGCCCTGGTTGTCCTGGAACTCATTCTGTAGACCAGGCTGGCCTCGAACTCAGAAATCCTCCTGCCTCTGCCTCCCAAGTGCTGGGATTAAAAGCATGCACCACCACTGCCTGGCGGTAATTTTCTGGGAAAAGAGATGCGGTTCTTAACTTGGGTTACCTGGCTGCGGTGATTTGTCTCCAGTTTATCACTTCCTCTTACTCTCCCTTTGACTAACAAATCACTAGGCTTTCTCTGGCCCATATTGTTATAGGCCTATTTGGGAATTATTGAACTGTGGTAAGTTTCTTAAGCGAAAGGGAAGCAGCTTTGCTTCTCATGATCTCAAACAAATTATATTGCTTAAAGAACCAGGAACAGAAATATTTCAAAAAGGAATGTCAGTGTTTTAGAGATTCTCTGAAAACTCTATTTTATGATTTGTTCCATGACCCAGTGCCATCTGTTCTACACACCTAAGAGTTTCGCTTAGGATTTTATACATTCAGAGCTCAGACACACACCCGAGGATAAGTCATTGTGGAGATAAAGCGAGGGTGTAAGTCCCTCACTCAGTCAGATACCCATTTCCAAACAGGCTTTTTTATAAATAAAGTGAGACCACATTTCCAAAATAATGACTACAGGAGAGAAAGAAGTGAGTGGACAGGGCCAGAGGAAATGGAAGAAGCTGTGACTAGTGTCATACACCAAGGGGTTCTGTTCTCTCTTACTGTCAGAGCCTGACTTTCTCATTCCTAGGTGGTGGAGTAACAGGAGAGCCACAGGAAGTGAGATTTACAGTTAATTCCCCTTGGACTCCATTGACTACATCCTTCCTCTGTTCGCTATCTCCTTTCTTCCTCTCCTCTCTACTTATGCACTCATCTGGTTTCCTACTTCCTTCTGCTCATCTGCAAGAGTGTAATACTGACCTCTTTTCTGTAATCCCAAGAGTCAGTAAACCAGTTCCTTGACTGTCACCTGCACCACAGTCATTACTAACCCCCAAGTAACAGGTCAACCTGAACTGGAAGGACAGGATGTCCCTTTTACAAAGGAAACAAGGGGCAGCCTTTACAGAGGGAGATGCCAACCTCAGCTGCTCTTAAACTAGAATCCTTCAGACTTTCTGAAGATACCGTTTATAGCATTTTTGCTTGGGGCAGCAGCCATGACAGCTTTGTTTTACAGGACAAAGCTTTAGTCATCTTTGTCTCATCAGTTTCCAGCACAGTGCCAGGCCACGACGAACACTGTAGTATTGACTCCTCACCATCACACGCTTCCATCCAAAACTGTGTATCTCCCTGCCCACCACTTCACCAGTCCAGAGCTCTGGAAGGTCAAAGCTGATTGCATGGTGGTAGGTGCATTTTCCTATCATAGCAGGAATCTTCTGGTGCTTGAGGTCTGGTACAACAAATGGCCCCAGACTTGGAGTGTGTCCACAGTCAGATCATCCACCCTGTGATAATAACGCACTTCCCTCTTCTCATTTAAAGAAATACTACCTTAAATCATTAATCTCTTTTATTTCTCAAGGTATCAACTTGTCAACAGGAATGTAATTACCATTAGAATGCATTAAGCAAAAAAAATTAAGTATTTTATGTTTAACGGATTATATTCTAACCTCAGAAAACTAGATGAAAAAAAAAACTTTCATAATAAGCTGACAGAATTTTTTGTTTGTTTGTGTTTGTTTGGTTGTTCTTCTTTTTGTTTTTGTTTTGCTAAATCTAATGAATAGTTTTCACCTGAACTCAATAAAGCTACTCTTTGAAGAAAAAAAAACAATCTCTTTTATTTCTCACTCTTTCTCTTTAGTTTTTGATTAATAATCACACAGGTCTCCTAATGGTAGCACATGACTTTCCCCAGAGTGGAAGATTATAAAGGGACACGAAAGGCACAGTGACATCCCCGGAGTGCAGCATGTGTACCAAGAGCTGTGTGTATGCAGAAGGCTGAGAGCTGTGTGTACACAGAAGGCTGAGAGCTGTGTGCACGCAGAAGGCTGAGAGCTGTGTGCATGCAGAAGGCTGAGAGCTGTGTGTATGCAGAAGGCTGAGAGCTGTGACATTAAAGCCTTTGCACCAATTCCTCGGAGAAAATGGATTACCCAAGAAAGTGTAGCATAAACGTCACATCATGAGATTTGGTTCCTCTGAAATTAAAACAATTGAGGTCACCATTCTTGTGTGCTTCTTTGGGGTCAGGCAATACTTTGACTAGGTTCATAGAGCTGAGCAAGGCCCTTGTCTGCTAGCAAGGTAAAGGCAAGAAGCAAGTTAACCATTAGCTGCTGACTTCAGGCAGCTTTAGTGATAAACGCTATGACCAAAAGAAGTTGAATATGGTGGGGTGGAGCATTCGAGGTGGGTGGGCAGTTATAAACAAAGCTGACAGTGGCTTCTCTGAGGAGATGGTACCTGAGTTTCACAAGGGGGGGAGCCATGTTCACATCAAAAGAGTTCATAGTCCTTCCAGACAGTCCCTAGGAATTTCACTGAATAGTCCTTGGGTTTCCTACATAGAAAAATCTAGAATTTTATACTTCCCATCTAGGTCTCAAAACCTTCGGCAGCAGTTAATTTTTTAGTTTAATGTGTTAGTTTTCTTTTGGAGACAGAATCTCACCATGTAGCTCTGGCTGCCCTGGAACTCTTTATATAGGTGAGGCAGGCTGGCTTCAAACTCAGAGATCCTCCTGCCAGCTTCAAGAGTTCTGCTATTAAAGATGTGCATTGCCGTACCCAGCCATCATTTGTAAATTCCAGTTACAAAGCCCAGAACTAGCCTAGGCACTCCCAGATGGTTCTGCCTGGATTCAATCTCTCCAGCAGTTTATGACCATATCTGTAGACGCCAGGATGGCATTTAGTGAACACTACCATCCAGGAAGGTAGAGCCTAACCTACCAGACAAAAAGAGTTCTGACCTGTCAGGGAATTAGACATGGCTCTGGGGAGCACTAAACCAGCATCCCAGTGTTCTGGTTGATTTGTTCATGTCTAAGCCTCCATTCTTTGATCTTTAGAGCTTTGGAATGCTCATACCAGGCAATGTTTTGTTCTCATAATTTAAACACATAAAAGAGAGATTATAGTCCAAACCTCTCCGCAATGAAGTGTCATGGCTGACTGCGCTGGTATTGTTGGCTGCGCTAGGCATGAAAGGCTTGGCCTGTAGCTAATGGAAGGAGTTTATGGTTTGGGTAATGTAAACCTTCATTTTGAGGACTTGCTTTTCTGTCAGCCTGTCATTCTGAGACCACGTCAAATTAAATTGCAGATGTGTAGCCTAGACTAACAATAAACTTTACCATCCGCATGAATGTCCAGCTGTTTTTCACTCTTCTCTTGGTTTTGCTAGGCCAGGGTCAGACCTAAGGCCTTGAACCTGCTAGGTAGGCACTCTACTGATGAGCTCCATCTTTAGCCCACTAGTGACAGCTTGTAACTTTAAGTATTCAAATGGATTTTTTCCTCTTTCTCTCCTAGTGCCAAGTTGGAGTCATGCAACATGTTCTTTTCTGTTCTCTGGTGAGTTTCTTTCTGGAATTATGTCTATATATCTATATATTATGGATGTAGACTTCTAATTTGTTTTTAGCTTTACTTAGGATCTTTTGTTAAATTTCTCATCTTGGACACTTTTCTTCATTAGCACATAAAATAATGCTGCATATTTTAATTGACAGCATGCCAGGTTGAGCAATGCATGTTAATTAATTAGAAAGCACGGCATTTTATATGAAAAGCAAGATGGATACATGGAAAGAGAGCCACGGTGAGGGAGAACTCACTGAGGAGAGAAACATGGAAGAAGACCATCTTAGATGGGAAAGAGAATCTGATTCGACTGATACGCATGCCAATGATTACTGGCTGATTTATCGTCTGAATGGGGACTAGTCCAAGCCTCCGGAGATACTAGAATCCAAAGCCAAGTCAGCAGAGCTGCCAAGTGGGTCGGGAAGGAGGGAAGCTGATGAGTAAGGGACAGGGGCTAGAATGCCAAGAGCTAAAAGAGCAGGCTTGGCTTCATTCCTTCCTGCTTCCTGAAACCTAACTATGGGCGTGACAAAGACTCCGAGAGGCTGGGCAGTGGTGGCGCATGCCTTTAGCACTTGGGAGGCAGAGACAGGCAGATTTCTGAGTTGGAGGCCAGCCTGGACTATAGAGTGAGTTCCAGGACACCCAGTGCTATACAGGGAAACCCTGTCTCAAAAAACCAAAAAAAAAGACAGGGAGAGAAGCCTACATACAGTGAGCAGAGAGGTTTCAGATTGACGCCGGGAACACACTATAAAAATGCTATGAACGAGATTCTTAAGTCAGAAAGAAGTCTTTACAAAACGAAATCGAACCAGTCTCTGTGCCTTTTGCCCTGAATATATTGTTCTTGATGAGTACTTCCGGTCTTTATGTAAACAGCCTTCTCTTTCTGGGATCTTCCCACCCTACTGCTGACAGCTTAGGAATTTTTTCCCTACGGCCTAGCTAGAAGGTTACCTTAATAAAACCTTGCCAGTTTCAAAGTCAGTGTTAATCATATCTGGGAGGGTTCTCAGTGTATTTAAGCACCCACGGTATCTATGTGGTAATGCATCACATGTCTTTCATTAGGCTGTGAGCTGTAAAGGAAGAACATTATGTGAAGACTGTCTTTGTAGGTCCACCACGAAGCCTAGTGTCTGGTATATCTGAGGGACTCAAATGCTGATTGAATGAGTGAATGAATGAATGAGAGCATAGGCTAGAAGGTTCTGAGTGCCCCGTACTGCCTTTATCACAGCACTTATGTTTCACCATGGCTCTCTGTTAGCCTGCAGTGGTTCCATTAGAACACAGCTTCTGAAGTACAGAACATAGTTGTGTTCTTTATTGTACAACATCAACAGCATCCAACGCAGTGCCTGTTGCTTAATAGGTTTTTGGTGAATGCTGGAGATTCAGTCTAGCTGAGATAACTTTTTAAAACACACACACACACACACACACACACACACACATCAAAACAAATTTGTAGCTAGGCATAGTGGTTCATGTTCATAATCCAAGCCATTTGGAGACTGAGGAAGGATTGTCATGATTTTGATGTTAGCTTGAACTTCATAGTAAATTCAAGGTTAGCCTAAAGAGTGAGAATCTA
The DNA here is from genome assembly GCA_019843965.1 of Rhynchomys soricoides. Classification (NCBI taxonomy): domain Eukaryota; kingdom Metazoa; phylum Chordata; class Mammalia; order Rodentia; family Muridae; genus Rhynchomys; species Rhynchomys soricoides. The sequence goes on along the minus strand of JADRCH010000010.1, from coordinate 8,427,931 downwards.
TATATTAAAAAAAAATGCTATATAGCTTCAAGCCAGATGGGGTCCCAGCATTGAGAAGGGGAGTGGACATGAGATCTCACTCCTAACCAAAAAGCTATCTGCAATTGATACCCACTGGCAAAGAAAAAACCAGTTTTCTCCAATTGAGTCTTATTGGGTACACCAACCACACATCAAAATGGGGTCCATGCCCAGGAATAGTTGGCCCAAACAAAACTCAGTGGTATTTTTGTAGACTTTTGCTTTCATTTTGCTTTTGGGGGGGGAGGCAGTTGTCTTATTGATCTTTCGCTTGTTTAAGTCTTGTGGGTTAGTGTGTATGTGTATGTATATGTTTTTGTTTTTTGTTTTTGTTTTTTAAGAAAAAGAGGAAAAACATAAAGCTGAATGGGCAGGAAGGTAAAGAATTTTTCAGAGGAGAAAATCATGATCAAAATATATTGTGCAGTTTTCTTTTTCAGTTAAAGAAAGAAGACATGTTACCAGATATTTTTTTTGTTTTGTTTTGTTTTGTTTTGTTTTTCGAGATAGGGTTTCTCTGTGTAGCCCTGGCTGTCCTGGAACTCACTCTGTAGACCAGGCTGGCCTTGAACTCAGAAATCCACCTGCTTCTGCCTCCCAAGCGCTGGGATTAAAGGGGTGCACCACCACGGCCTGGCTTTTTTTGTTTTTTGTTTGTTTGTTTGTTTTTGCTTTTTTCAGACAAATTTTTAAAACATCATCTGTTATCTAGTTGCCTATAGATGAGACCAAAAGCCTTGTGCCAACCCAGAAGGGAATTTCTAAACATAGGGAGCATCATAATTATGTTCCCTCCAAATACGATTTCAAATACATTAGGGAAAAGAACCTCTAAAGTGAAAAATTTATATTAATTTAGAGTTATATACTAAGGTGCTGTACAGCTTGGATCTAGAACTTCTCCCAGAGATCTGTGGACTAACTGAAGGCTTTTCTCTAGGCTTCTGGGATATGGCAGAACCTTTGACATACACAGTCGGCTTGGAGGAAGTGAGGTCATTGGGGACATGACACCGGCTACCATGAGGACAACAATTGTTATCCACTTTGATGCTTTGCCTCACCACAGGAAGGAGGACCAAGTGACCATAGAATCTTCTGAAACCATAGTGAACTTTGCTTCTGTTTTGTTGGAGTCAAGGTCACGACAACGGAAACTTAACTCGAAGATGCTTTAAATACTCATCCTGTTTAATCCTCACAGTAATCCTGTGAGCTAGGTATTATGTTGCCATCTTGATGTTATGGATGAAGGCATTATGTGTGCTGTTGGCCTAAGAGTGAACAATTTAGACAGGACTTTAGATAGCATGAGCAACAGAGCCCAAATTTATAGGCAGTGTGGCTTACCAGCCCTGAATAGCCTGGTCCTTTGAGCCAGATCTGATACAAGGACTCTTTAAAATGTGTTTATGGATTTCCAGGAAATCTGTTCTGCTCTTCCAAATCCTTGCACACAGGTTAGACAGTGCTCTCTAGGACCCTGTACTGCCTTGATTACAACACTTCTTATATTTATTATGACTCTCTGCTAATGCACTTTACTGTCCAATTAGACCACACATTTCTCAAGGGTAGAAAATGTTTGCATTCATTATTGTGCAATGGCAACAGTACAATGTCTCTTGCTTAGTGGGTTTTCAGTTACTGCTGAATCAACAAAGATGGAGAAAAACCCTAGACCAAAGTCACACCTTTGTGATAACTAGGTCTGCCCCCAGAGTGTCAGCTTTCCTTTATTCTCACCAAAGGTTTCTGAATATTGTAACTGAATGAGTTTTTTTATTTTAAAATATTCACAGGCCCCTTAAAAATACTACTATGTAAAAATAATTAATAGTTTTTAGCTCTAATTCATTTTCTGTACATCTTACTAGCTAAAACTAATTGTTCAGATTTACTTTCATTATTTTATATGTTAAAAATGAGAACTAAAGTTTAAGTATGTATCGAAATATTTTTACATTAAACACAATAACTGTATATTCCTTCCCTATAGATCATGATATGGTCCCACTAAGAACCCCTGGGCTTCCTATTTTCCCCTTAGCAGACTCCTCTTCCTAGGCAGCATCCATCTTTTTTGAAGCCTGTTCAGACACTGGGCTTTACTACAGGTAAATAGATATATGTATTATAAACTCCTGCTCTTCACGCTTTCAAATGCACATGTACATAGTTGTCACATGTACCTTCCACTCTGGGTTCTGAAGCTTACCTGACTGACTGGTAAAAGACATCACAGCTAATTCTGGCATTTTATTGGCCATTTTAGCCCCTACATCCCTTCTCAAGGCTTGTCTAGCATAATAGCAATTCTCGTGTCAATGGTTCCTCTAACCCCTCCCTGCCTTCCCATTGCAAAAACATGAGATATTCCAATAAGCCTGAGTATATAATAAGCAGATAGAACAGGGAAGTTTCTGCCTGCAGCAAGCATGTGGTGTTTCCCACCCGAGGGGAAAACCAACAAGATGAGACTTGGCTTGTTTTGGTATGTGGCCAGTTTTATCCCACAGAGGAAGAGGAGTCAAACTGTGGTGTGTTATCCTTGTGACTATGTTAACTCATGATCAGAACGTTATTTCATACGCCGTGGAAGTTCTAGTTGGTAGTTACATAGAACTTTATGGTCACATGAAGAAAGGTACTATTTAAAGAGGTCTTTAGCATTATTTATTTGTGTGCGCGTACGCACGAGTGCATGCGCAGGTAGGGGCATGCCATAATATGTGTGTGTAGGATAGAGGACAACTTTAGGGAGTTATTTCTCTTTCTACTATTGGTTCCAGGGATCAAACTTGATGCTGGGCAGTGGTGGCACATGCCTTTAATCCCAGCACTCGGGAGGCAGAGGCAGGCAGATTTCTGAGTTCGAGGCCAGCCTGGTCTACAGAGTGAGTTCCAGGACAGCCAGGGCTATACAGAGAAACCTTGTCTCGAAAAACAAACAAACAAAACAAAAAAACAAAAAACAACAACAAAAAACAAACAAACAAACTTGGGCAGTCAGACTAGAAGGAAAAGCACTTGTACTCACTGACCCACCCCCCCATAAGCATTTTACATAACAATTGTCTTTATCTCTTCTACAAGTCAATATTATGGAAAGGAAAGTTGGGGATACAGTTTTAGGTTAAATGAGGCAAATACACAATGTAGCATCTTCAATTTCATCTGACTTTAAAGAAGATTACAGTTATACAGGACTATCTTCCATGTCAGACATATAACATCTTCAGGATACAGCTGGGCATGCTTGCAAAAGGTCATCAAAGCCCATCTTGATGACAATCGATGCTTCCTCACAGGGAAAGGGCAGTGAGGATCATGAGACCCTCAACTGAATATCTAGCCACCCCTCCCACCCCGCTGTCTGTAATTCTACCTAAGTGCATATGGGGCTAGGGAAATAGGCTGACACAGCCCAGAGAGTGGCCTCCTTCTGGAGCCATGGGGGAGTCATCATTGAGACTTGGTGCAGATCTTCCAGTGTGGCTGCTTCAAGGGCACCCAAGTCCTACTCACTCACTGCTCTGGAAGGAAAGCCTAATAAACTAACTCATTGGTTCTCCAGCGTGAATTTTGTGGACTCATACCTAGGTTTGAGGTTGGGGCCTTATGAAGAGGGGGTAGATACTGATTACACTTCCCCCAAGAAAAGGAAATTTAACAGCACTTGTAATAGTCACATTGAGGAATTTGAATATGGATCAAGGAGAGATGACACAGGCTGGTTTATAATTCATAAGACAAGGGTGTTATGCATTCATTAAAGGAATTTGTTTTGGAGCTTTGAATTGTAATACTCAGTGTTAAATGTCAGCATCCTTAACATGGTGGCAGGCACTGCAGTTGGAGTAGATGTGACAAAGTGTAGATGAGTGTGGGTTCCAGTGGGGGAATAGATCAGTGCTCGTGTGTTATTTCTGCTTCTCTGTATATGTAAATTTTTCTATAATTAAATGTAGGTTAAGTACAAAGCCTTTGGGATCCTTGATCTAACAGGAGTGCTGTGAAGTGAGTCATAGGATTTGGATTCTGATTGTATTCTTTTCTAAGAATGTATCACAGAAAGAAGAAGACCAGGTGATCAAATATGGACCAGTGGGTGACAAAGTTCAGATTCAGAAAGATGGAGACTGTCTGGATTTTAGCTAAAGATGAATACAAACTCATGGATAGGCCTTCAAAAAATATATTATCCTGGGTATGATGGTGCATGCCTTTAATCCCTGCACTTGGGAAAAAAGGCAGGTAGACGATCTCTTCTGATTTCCAGACCAGCCACTGCTGTGCAGTGGGACCCTGTCTCAAAACATGCAGGTAGTTGCAGAGGAAAACTGTAAGAACTGGAAGTTCTCAGTAGAATAACAGATTGTCTTCCACTGGTGGCAAGGCTACGGCCAAGACTGAATTAGGGATTTGACCATTGTGAGGGGAAAAAAAATGCTATTTCAGCCCATGTTTCAGGGAGTAGGATGTCTAGAATGAGGGTGTCTGGTTTTCACAGCCACAGCCTGGGATTTAGATTTCGCCCTGAATGGTACTGTGGGCTGAGTCCATGTGAGATGTCTGGAGTCATATCACTAGCCATAAACATGTAATCAATGGCAATGAAAAAAAAAAGCAAACAAAATCTGGCACACCTATGTCAGTGCAATGAGGAATATTTGTAAAGTGCCCTAGGGAAGGATGAATAACTCCTGTTTAATGCAGGGCAGAGCAGAGCAGAGCTAGGGGAGGAGGGATGCAGAGAGGAGGAGAGAGAGAAAGAGAGAGAGTGTACAAAGATAAAACGCTGTATTAGCATGAACCATTTTATTGTTGGGTGCCAGAACTTGCCTTTCAATGGCAAAACTTCCTGAGGGCCAGAGATAAAATGTATTCTTTGGACCGGACACTTGCCTGAACTTGATAGAACTCAAGGTTTACATCCGTCTGAGGGAGTGTCAGCAAGACAATTATGCAGATAGTTTATTGAGTTTCCAATGTCAAACTGAGATTAGCTTCTTGGCGCTTTCTGAAAGGTCTTTTGTTTCACCTGTTTCTGTTTTTGAGCCGGTGAAACCCTGAAGTAGTTCACAGTCCCAAAAGAAAGTCAGGGTGGAGTTTGCAAAAACCTCTCTACCATTTTCTGCTCTCCAGCCACTCCGTTTGCCTTATTTTAGAGCTAACCAATGTTACTACAATCTTTTTCTTGATTTTACACATTTTGTACTCTTTATGCATTTTTCTTGAATCTAAGGAATAAGGTTTCTAGCTTTTTTTCCCTAGCTTGGAATCCCCACTGGGTAGCTCTTACTAGCTGATGAACCCAGTAACCTTCTCCTGAAATAACCACTATCCACCCATGCCTCACCTGGCTTTTTTGCACTTTGCTGACCAGGTGACAAAATGTCTTGCCAAAGACTTCACAAAGAGCCGGGCAGTGGTGGCACACCCCTTTAATCCCAGCACTTGGGAGGCAGAGACAGGCAGATTTCTGAGTTCGAGGCCAGCCTGGTCTACAGAGTGAGTTCCAGGACAGCCAGGGCTACACAGAGAAACTTTGTCTCAAAAAACAAACACAAAAAACAAAACAAAAAAGACTTCACAAAGAACAAGTGATAACACATAGCTATTTCTCTCCCTTCAGCCTTGCTGACTAGGTTCAAGAATTGCTTCTTTGTTCCTGTCCAGATAGCAGGGTGGCTGGTGATATGGAGGGTGTTATTGCTGAACTTTATGGGTGTTCCTTTTTGTAACTCATGTTTCATGCACTGTGTGTATGTGTGTGTGTGTGCGCCTGTGTGGTAAGTGCACACACTTGTATATTTCTCTAAATGAAATGAGAACTCCTTCAAAGGCAGAATCCCAACACCTAACCAAGTCTGCTTTCAAACCCCAAATTTATGGATCTTAGTTTGTGGTTTTAAAGATTAGTTAGTAAGCCTAGGGATAGACTTGCTTTTATTTGAAATATATCTCACATAGCTGGGTTGCTCCTGCAGGGCCACAGTGCAGCGGGAGATGTTGTTACCCTTGCTAGGTTACACATAAAGAAAAGGAACAGATTTACAATTACAATGATAAGAGAGCTGTGTAACGTAGTGCCAAATTAAGTTGGTTTTAAGTAGAATATCGTTGAAGACATGCTTGGTCACCCCAATTCTCTTTAGGGGTTAGTTTATCCTTTCTTTCACTGTCTTCCTCCTCCCCATCCTCAAGATTGAACCCATGGCGCCCGAATGATAGCCAAGGAGCACACTTTTACTTAACTCTTGATCATTTTTTTCTCCCTCCCTTGCCTCTCTGTTTGTGTATACCCGTACATGGGTACATGCACTGTGCTGTCCGCCTTGTTTTGTGAAAGCATCTCTCTCTCACTGGTCTGGAACTCACTGATTAGGCTAGTCTGACTGGCCAACAATCCCCAAGGATCTGCCTGTCTTCGCCTTCCCAGCATTAGGGAGTTCTAGAACAGCACCAGGACAGCTTCATGTTGCCACAGCCAGCTTTTTCTGTAGGTTCTGGGGCTGCCACTCCAGTCCTTTCAAGTCCCAGCTCCCTAAATCTTGATTCTTAGTAGTTTTGCTCTTAGGTTTATTTAGAGATAGCAATCCCATGGTGTTAGCATTTTGTCTAAGCTCCGCCCTACAGTTGCCTGGCAACAGCCAGGTATGTCTGACTCACTAAAAAAGGGGCTGCTTGCCTCCTCCTCTCTCTCGCTCTTGCCTTCTTGCTCCCCCTTTGTCCTCTTGCCCTCTCTCCCCCGCCCCCCCCCATGTGCTCTTGGCCAGCCTCCACTCCTCTACTTCTCCCCTACCCCCATTCCCCCGCCTTTCTCTGCCTCTACTACCTTCTCAACTCTGAATAAACTCTATTCTCTACTATACTATCTGTGTGGCTGATCCCTCAGGGGGAAGGGATGCCTCAGCATGGGCTTGAGGAGGCACCCTCTTACCCCATACCTGACTACACATCCACCAAACATATCCCTTCTCTCTTTTTTCAAACACAACACATGGTTCTTCCTTTGTTGGGCAGTACCAACTCTGAACAACTGCACCAAGTGAAACCTAAACAGAGCACCTTTGAGACTCCCTGGTTTTATGCATGTTTAAAGTAATGAACAGAAGCTGGCCCATGTGGAAGACCATTAGGCCAGGGAGCCAGCAACTTGCTAACAGTTTCAGTCTCCCCTTGCCCCTCTCTCCTTCTCCCTCTCCTCACCCGATAGTTATGATCAAGGGAAAATACAAGTGACCCTGACAAGAGAACATGGCAGTGGAAGCCTATCCAACTTCCCAGAATTAATACTAGGACCAGGTGTGACCACGGCCGTGCATTACATAAAAAGCATAGGATAGAAACTGCAGCATAGATTTTGCCAAATGCAGCATTTCTTTCCATTCCTAACATAAGGGAATTATGCAGATTAATTGGTCTTTAAATTCCCTGTTGGAGTGAGAGAAGATAAGAGAGGAGAAGTGTATATGACTAACATCTGTAGATTTTTAATGTACTTGAGGTTTTTTTTTTTTTTTTTATAGCAAAATCAGGCTTTTGCTCTGAAATAAAAACACCTGCCCAAGATTACCCATTTTTCAAATTTAATCTGAACTGCACACAACTTTGGCATTGGAATAACATTACTCCAAGTGAAGACATTGCTTGGCCTATTCATGATAGCTTTTTGGATGACACTTAAGAATCAGGAGGTGAAATAACAATAGGCTTAGATTATTGCCTCTAAGGGAAAGGCAATAGAGCCAATAGGGACACTGTCAACTATTTGCCTCCCACAATACAGTGGAAGCAAAGCATGATACAGGTAAGACGATTTATTTTAAATAAGTTTACTACTGATATAGAAAAGCCACCACGCAGTATATCTGCAGATCTCTTTGTAGGTTTGAATTAAAATGGTAGCAATGGGCAGTCATGCATGGAGATGTGTTAGAGGTGGAATCCCAATTTGGAGCATTCTGCCCTCAGTGCCATTACTCTCTAGGATTTGACTGTAGGAACAAAGTAACAAGGAAACTCTTCTTGGTTGGCTATTTAGCAATACTACTGAGGTCATCACTCGTGTGCTGAGGCCATAAGAAGTCAGGTTCAGACCTTAGGTTCTGGGACATTTCCTACAAACTAAAATGTAAATCAGTGAACACTCATGTTCAAATTAAAACATGACAGTGCTGTGTGAGCCAGATTTTTCACTGGGACACTAGCTGAGAAAAATTACAAAGTTCATATGTAGTAAAGGAAGCTGATGCTAAAAAGCTAACCTAGTGTTGCCTTCTCTCTAAATCATCTACCAAGGAACCATATTACTTTGGGCATGAGTTAAATCACTATACCATCCCTTTCTTGAAGATTTGGAGATTCAAGGATATATTGCAGACTTAAGTCTTAAAAGGTGGTGCATGTCTTTAATCCCAGCACTCAGGAGGCAGAGGCAGGCAGATTTCTGAGTTCGAGGCCAGCCTGGTCTACAGAGTGAGTTCCAAGACAGCCAGGGCTACACAGAGAAACCCTGTCTTGAAAAACCAAAAAAAAAAAAAGTGAACTTGGAACCCTTCAGCCTTTGAAGTCCTTTTGAGCTGTCAAGTTCACACACAGAGAGAGAGAGAGAGAGAGAGAGAGAGAGAGAGAGAGAGACTCTTTTCTTCTTTTTCTCCCTTATTGTGAATAAGATGAAGTCACAGACAGCTCAACAAGCCATCCCTGGTCCTCCTACTTGAAGGAATGGGCTAAATGACTTAACGGAAAACCCATGCCTTATAATAAGAAGATTGTCATTTATTACAATATAACATGCATTAAAAATTTCAGCAAAACAACATGAGGCACACTTAGCATGTTCTATGTTAATCAATAAATTTTTATAGTTATGTAAATTAAACCATTTTGTCTTTAGGAGGAAGTGGTAAGAGCTAGAAGAGCAGCACATAGGAAGCAAGACATGACTCATCTTTTGGGAGATACAAGATTATGAGACTGTACCAGTGTCAGAAACTGCCTTGGAGAGGTGACCTTTTCCCTGAGAGTTTGGGAGTAATGAGCTCTGACCACTCACTTACAGCTTCACTGTCTTGCTCATTCCTTTCTTTTTGGGAAAGGCACAGTGTTGAGTATCCTGAGGAGTTTCGTAGGTACCTGACAGCAGCCTGTGGAAGACAGCAGTCCTGGGGCCTAAAATGGGCAGTCTGTAGCAAATGCTCTCTGGAAGACAGTGTGAAGAAGAACAGAGAACAAAGGCTTATACACTGTTCTCACAAATACACAAAATAACCAAGGGCCACCAAAGACTCTTCTAGCCTTAGCATACTCAAAATTCACATAAGAATTTCTTTTAATAGAACCATCTCATGGCAACAACATTTAGACTTTTATAAATCGGATTGAAGATGCCAAGTGAAATTTAGAAATAACACCCAAGTGTTAAGAATATTGCCAATTAAATTTAAATTGAAAATAAAATATATCTGGAGTTATATTAGCTCAAGGGAAAACAGGGTTTGGTTCTGAGAAGACTGTTCCAGGACACACGAAATCATAGGTCTGTTCTTGGAAAAAACAGACAGCCATGATCTTACAAAAAGGATACAGCTGGGAAAGGATTTAATATTTCAAAAGATACTTCATGTTGTGAATAATTCTTAAGTCTTTACCATCTTGACCTCTTCTTCAAACATGATTTGATTTTCTTTAAAGAAAAGGTTTACATTGCCACTCTTCACACCCCAGGAGGACTGCTCTAACCAGGGACACAGGTGAAACCCCCACCCCAAACCCCACCCCAGCTGGGACCCCACAGAACCCAGCAGATGTGGGCTGTGTCCTGTGCTCTGTTGTAGCCCCATCTCCCTTCTGGTCTGAACCCCATCTGCACTTTCCATGGATCAGCTCTCCCATTTCCCCAGACCCACACCACAGCTCTGCCTGTCTCCCAGAAAGCCTACTCTAACCAGAGACACAGCACTGCCTGCCTCCCAGGAGGCCTGTTCTAACCCAGGACACACAGCTCCACTTGCCTCCTGGGAGGCCTGCTCTAATCCGGGACATCCAGGCTAGTTTAACACAAGAGACAACCAAATGGCAAAAGGCAAGCACAAGAACATAATCAACAGAAGCCAATATAATTTGTTATCATTAGAACACAGCTCTCCTACTACAGTGATCCCTGAATATCCTAACATACCTGAAGATCAAGATTCTGAACTTAAAATCCCATGTCATGAAGATGATAGAGGCCTTTAAAGACAATATAATTCCCTTAAAGAAAAACACAGTCAAACAGGTAGAAGCCCTTAAAGAGGAAACAAATAAGTCCCTTAAAGAAATACAGGAAAACACAGTCAAACAGGTGAAGGAAATGAACAAAATGGTCCAAGACCTAAAAATGGAAATAGAAGCAATAAAGAAAACACAAATGGAAGCAACCCTGGAGATGAAATACCTAGGAAAGAGAAAAGGAACTACAGACACAAGCATCATCAACAGGATACAAGAGATGGAAGAGAGAATCTCAGGCATAGAAGATACCTTAGAAGAAATTGATATACCAGCCAAAGAAAATGCCAGGTATAAAAAGTTCCTAACCCAAAACATTCAAGAAACTTGGGACAAAATGAAAAGACCAAACCTAAGAATAATGGGAATTGAAGGGGTGAAGATTCCAAGTTCAAAGGGCCAGAAAACATCTTCAATAAAATCATAGAAGAAAACTTCCTTACCTAAAGAAAGAAATGGTTATAAACATACAAGAAGCCTAAAGAACACCACATGGATTGGACCAGAAAAGAAAATCCTCCCATCACATAATAATCAAAAGACTAAATGTACAGAAAAAAGAAAGAATATTAAATGGAGAAAAAGCCAAATAAATATAAATATAAAGGCATACCTATCAGAATCACATATGACTTCTCAGCAGAGACCCTAAAAGCCAGAAGACCCTGGACAGATGTCTTGCAAACCCTAAGAGACCACAGATGTCAGGCGAGACTACTATACCCAGCAAAACTGTCAATCATCATAGTTGGAGAAACCAAGATATTCCTTCCATGACAAAACCCAATTTAAACACTATATTTCTACTAATCCAGCCCTACAGAGGATACTAGAAGTTAAATGCCCCAATACAAGGAGGGTAACCATACCCAGGAAAACACAAGAAATCAATCATCTCACAACAAACCCAAAAAGAAGAGAAACACACACACACATAGTGCCACTTCTAACCACAAAATAACAAGAACTAATAATCATTGGTCATTAATATCTCTCAACATCATTGGACTCAGTTCACCAATAAAACAACACAGGCTAGAAGACTGGATACATAAACAGGATTCTGATGTATACAAGAAACACACTTCATCAACAAAGATAGACACTACTTTAGAGTAAAGAGCTGGAAAAAAGTTTTCTAAGCAAATGGTCTCAAGAAAGAAGCTGGAGTAGCCAGTCTAATATCTAATAAAATAGACAACCAAAAGTAATCAAAAAAGATGAGGAAGGACACTTCATACTCATCAAAGGAAAAATCTACCAAGATAAAGTCTTAATTATGAACATCTATGTCCCAAATGCAAGCATACCCAAATTTATAAATGAAACTTCACTAGAGTTCAAAACACACATAATAGTGGGATACTTCAAGGTCCCACTCTCATCAATGGATAGGTCTAAGCAGAGACACAATGACACTAACAGAAGTTATGAACCAAATGGATTTAACATTTCACCCAAAAAAAACCAAAAGAATATACCTTCTTCTCAGCACCTCATGGAAACTTCTTCAAAATTGAGCTAATAATTGGACACAAAACAAGCCTCAACAGACAGAATAAGATTGAAATAACCCCTTGCATTCTATCAGATCATCACAGACCAAGGCTGTACTTCAGCAACAACAGAAACATCAGAAAGCCCACATACTCATGGAAACTGACCAGCTCTCTATTAAATAATAACATAGTCGGGGAAGAAATAAAGAAATTAAAGACTTTCTAGAGTTCAATGAAAATGAAGGCACAAGATACCCACACTTATGGACACAATGAAAGTAGTGTTAAGAGGAAATTCATAAATAATTTTGCCTTCACAAAGAAATTGGAGAGATCTCAATGGATCCCGGGTGACCCCAGTAGTTGAATTAGGGAAAAGCTGGAAAAAGCTGAGGAGGAGGGTGACCCCATAGGAAGACTGGCAGTTTCAACTAACCTGTAACCCCAGGATCTCTCAGACACTGAGCCACGAACCAGCCAGCATACACCAGCTGATATGAGGCCCCCAACACATATGCAACAGAGGACTGCAGGGTCTGGACTCAGTCAGAGAGGATGCACCTAACCCTCCAGAAACTTTGGGCCCCAGGGAGTGGGGAGGTCTGGTGGGGTAGGGGTAAGGGTGGAGACATCCTCTTGGAGATAGGGAAGGGGGAGAAGGTGTGGGATGTGGAACCATTGGAGGAGGATAGATGTGGACCGGGAGGGGGATAGAGTCTGCACTGTAAAAAATAAATAAATAAATAAAGAAAGAAAGAATAAAAGAAAAGAATGAAAGAAAGAAAAAGAAACTGGGGAGATCTCATACTAGTAACTTAATAGTCACTTAAAAGCTCTACAACAAAAAGAAGCAAGCATACCCAAGAGGAGTAGACAGCAGAAATAGTCAAACTCAGGGCTGAAATCAACCAATTAGAAACAAAGAGAACAATACAAACAAACAACAAAACCAAGAGCTGGTTCTTTGAGAAAATCACCAAGATAGACTAACCCTCAGCCAAATTTACCAAAAGGTACAGAGACAATGTCCAAATTAACAAATTCAGAAATGAAAAGGGAGACATAACAACAGAAAAAAATTGACAGGTCTTATTACAAAAGTTTTTACTGAACAAAACTGGAAAAGCTAAACAAAATGGATGATTTTCTGAACAGATACTATGTACCAAAGTTAAATCAAGATCAGGTAAACTATCTAAACAGTCCCACAACCCCTAAGGAAATAGAAGCAGTCATTAAAAACCTCCCAATTTAAAAAAAAAAAAAAGCCCAAGACCAGATGGTTTTAGTGCATGATTCGACCAGACTTTAAAAGAGCTAATACCAGTACTCTGCAATCTATTCCACAAGATATAAACAGAAGGAACACTACCTAATTCATTCTATGAGGCCACAGTTACTCTGATACCTAAATTAAACAAAGACCCAACAAAGAAAGAGAACCTCAGACAAAATTCGCTTATGAACATTGACATAGAAATACTCAATAAAATTCACCGAAACCTAATCCAAAAACACACCAAAACCATCATTCACCACAACCAAGCAGGCTTCATCCCAGAGATGTAGGGATGGTTCAATACATGAAAATGCATCAATGTATAAACAAACTCAAAGAAAAAAATCACATGATCATCTCATTAGACACTGAAAAAGTCTTTGACAAAATCCAATACTTCCTCATGTTAAAAGTCTTGGAGAGATTGGGAATTCAAGGCACATACCTAAACTTAATAAAAGCAACATACAGCAAACCAATAGCAAACATCAAATTAAATGGAGAGAAACTTGAAGTAATGCCACTAAAATCAGGAACTAGGCAAGGTTGCCCTCTCTCTTCCTATCTATTCAATATTGTACTTGAGGTTCTAGCTGGAGCAATTAGACAACAAAAGGAAATCTAGGGGATACAAATTGGAAAGAAAGAAGTCAGGGCATCACTATACTTGGATGATATGATAGTATACATCAGTGACCTCCAAAATTCTGTAGATAATTTCTACAGCTGAAAAACCACTTCAGCAAAGTGGCTGGATATAAAATTAACTCAAACAAATCAGTAGCCCTCCTTTATACAAATGATAAATGGGCTGAGAAAGAAATTATGGAAATAAAACCCTTTACAATAGTCTCAAATAATATAAAATAGCTTGGTGTGACTCTAACCAACCAAGGGAAAGATCTGTATGACAAGAACGTCAAGTCCCTGAAAAAAGAAATCTAAGAAGACTTCAGAAGATGGAAAGATCTCTGATGCTCATGGTTTGGTAGGAGTAACATAGTTAAAAATGGCCATCATACCAAAAGTAATCTACAGATTCAATGCAATTCCCATTAAAATTCCAAAACAATTTTTTACAGACATCAAAAAAGCAATTTTCAACTTCATATGGAAAAACAAAAAACCTATGATAGCTAAAACAATCCTGAACAATCAAAGAACTTCTGGGGGAATCACCATCCCTGACCTCAAGCTGTACTACAGAGCAACAGTGATAAAAACCACATGTTACTGGTACAGAAACAGACAGGTCAATCAATGGAATAAAATCAAAGACCATAATATAAATCCACACACCTGCGGGCCCCTAATTTTTGACAAAGAAGCCAAAACTGTCCAGTGGAGAAAAAGCATCTTCAACAAATTAACTTTGTCTAACTGTCGGTCTGTATGTGGATCAATGCAAATAGATCCATATTTATCACCCTGAACAAAAGTCCAAGTGGATCAAAAACCTCAACATAAACCAGATACACTGAATCTAATAGAAGAGAAAGTGGGAAATAGCCTTGAAAGCATTGGCACAAGAGAAAATTTCCTGAACAGAACACTAAGGCTCAGGCTTTGAGATTAAGAATCGATAAATTAGAACCTCTTGAAACTGAAAAGCTTTTGTAAGGCTAAGGGCAATGTCAATAGCATTGACAAATGGCAACAAAATGGCAGTCTACAGAAGCGAAAAAGACCTTCACTAACCCTACAACAGACAGAGGGCTAATATCCAAAAATAAATAAAGAACTCAAAAAGTTAGACTTCAGAAAAACCAAATAACCCAATTAAACAATTAAAAATGGGGTACAGGGCTAAACAGAGAATTCTCAATAGAGGAATCTTGAATGGCAGAGAAGCACTTAGTTCGGTATATCTAGTCATCAGGGAAATGTAAATCAAAAATTCCACCTTACACCAATCAGAATAGCTAAGATAAAAACCTCAAGGGACAGTACATGCTGGTGAGGATGTGGAGAGAGGAAAAGAATCCTCTATTGCTGGTGGGGCTGCAAACTTGTACAACTACTCTGGAAATCAATGGAAATATTCTACCCACACATCTAGCTACATCCCTCCTGGGCATATACCCCAAAGACTATCTACTATATCACAAGGACACATAGTCCACTGTGTTCATAGCAGCCATATTCATAATAGCCAGAAACTGGAAGCAACCCAGATGTCCCTCAACCAAAGAATGGAGACAGAAAATGTGGTTCATTTGCACAATGGAATACTTTTCAGCTATTAAAAACAAGGACATCACAAATTTTGCAGGCAAATGGATGGAAATATCATCCTGAGTGAGGTAACCCAGACCCAAAAGGACATGCATGCTATGTACACACTGATAGGAAGATATTATCCAAAATGTACAGAATACCCATGGTACACCCCACAGACCCTAAGAAGTTAAACAAAAATGAAGGCCCAAGCAAGGATGTTTAAACCTCACTTAGTAGGAGGAACAAAATATTCATGGGAGGCAGAGGGAGGGAGGGAAGGAACTGGGTGTGAGTGAGAAGAGGAGGGGAATAGGGGGCAGGATCAGGTATGGAGAGAGACAGGAGAGAGGCCCAGAGGGCCAGGAGAACAAAGGGAAATATACAGCCGCCAAGGGTGGGGATTGGGGGAATCTCTGGAAAGGCCCAGAGACTTGGGATGTGGGTGACCTTAACCGAAATGCCCAACAGTGGGGATATGAAACCTGAAGAGACTACCTCCAGTATCCATACTGGACCCCCACTGGAGGGATGTGGACACCAACCCACCTACAAAACTTTCAACCTGAAACTGCTCCTGTCTAAAAGAAATGCAGAGTCAAAAATGTCACAGAAGGAATGGCTGACCAGTGACCAATTTGGGATCCATCCCATGTGCAGGCACCAATCCCTAACACTATTACTGACGCTGTGTTGTGCTTGTACACAGGAGCTTAGCATGGCTGTGCTCTGAGAGGCTCTACTCAGCAGCTGACTGAGGCAGATGCAGATACTCACAACCAAGCATTGGATAGAGATCGGGACTCCTATGGAAGAGTTAGGGGAAGGATTGAAGGAGCTGAAGGGGATGGCAACCCCATAGGAAGACCAACAGTGTCAACTAACCTGAACCCTGGGAGCTCCCTGGTCTGAAACCCCCAGTACATATGTAGCAGAGGACTGCCTTGTCTGGCCTCAGTGGGATAGAATGTACCTAATCCTGTACAGATTTGATGCCCCAGGGTGGGGGCAATACTTTGGGTGGGAAGTACCCTCTCGGAGACAAAGGGGTGGGGGGACAGGACAATAACTTTGGGAGGGGGGACTGTGTGACCTAAAGAGGCCTTGGGAGAAAAACACGACATGAAAACATGTGACCCTTGGAAGGGACAGAGTGAGCTGGAGGAGGAGGGAGGAGGTAGGAGAGAGAAGGGAGGAGGAGGAGGAAGAAGAGGCTGTGTAACAATTACAATACTTCAAAAGACAATATGCAAAATAAAAAAGTGACAGAGAATGGAACCTGCTTAGAAAAAGTTAGAGGCTATCGTAGAAACTACGTTTTTCATTGTCTGGCCCCAAACAGAGTATGTATCACACCAAAAGTACTTACTCTAAAAGACAACACACCTGTTGGAATATCATTGCAGGAATGTAACTGCTGCACTTGCGAGTGAAGGCTCACCTCTCTAATGGGAGAATCAAGAGAGTGGGTCAGTTGGTTAGAGTCTAGTGAAAGAGGATTAGGTCTTTGGACAGAGCAGGTGAGCTGCACTGTGGCCTGCAGCAGGCTGAGAGAGTAAGCTGTCCAAGCACCACTAACTCTCAGGTGCTTTTCCTCAGGAGTATCCTCATGAGTTTTGATAAAAACTTTATTTAAACATATTTTATTCTACTATAAGAACATGTAGAATCTAAAACCAGTAAGGATTAAGGAAATATTTCTGTAATTTTCAAAAAAGGAGGAAATCTTCCAAGTCAATCAATTTGCCCCTGAAAAGCAAATGATTTGGTTAGAGACTTTGTGACATCTCCATTTCTCCATTCTGCCAAGGCTGTGGTGGTGACCCTCACTCCAAATACATTCAATTTCAAAACATTCTAGATTGATCTAAACTGCTTAATTCCTTAAAACTTACATTTGTTACTGTTTGATGAACTAGCTAGCATTGTTTCTTAACCTATGGGTCATGACCCTTTTGGGGATGGCATATCAGATAGCCCGCATATTAGATATTTCCACTACAATCCATAACAGTAGCAAAATGAATTAATTTTATGGTTGGGGTCACCACAACCTGAGGAACTGTATTAAAGGACCACAGCGTTTGGGATGTTGAGAACCACTGAAAGGCTATCTTCCACACATTTTACTTCCAAATAGATCTTCTGAGGTTGCTTTGTTACCAAAATGTACGGCTGGTATAGACAAGGTTAATTCACTTGTCACTGGAGTTCTCATTGAGTTGGAGAAAAGAGGAAGCAAAATCGATCCATTGTCCATTCTGTGCAAACAATCGGCAGTATTTTCAGGAAAGGATAGTTTAAGATCTGTGTGTTCTACCATTCAACAAATAAGTATGTGTGCCCCCATCCTTTCTCTCTTCCTCTCTCCTTCATTCTTTACATTCATAGACTATTGGCTCTTGTGGTGGCCCTAGTTAAAACCACTTAGAAGTGGGAGGGCTGAGGAGAAGGCTCAGTGATTAAGAAGGCTTGTTTCTTCCAGAGGACCTGAGTTCAGTTCCCTGTTCTTGTTTGTTTGTTTGTTTGTTTGTTTTGTTTTTGTTTTTCAAGACAGGGTTTCTCTGTGTAGCCCTGGCTATCCTGGAACTCACTCTGTAGACCAGGCTGGCCTTGAACTCAGAAATCCGCCTGCCTCTGCCTCCCGAGCAGCTCCCTGTTCTTATGTTGGGCTCACAACTGCCTGTAACTTCAGTTCCAGACCATCCGATGCCTTTTTGGTCTCTGCAGGTGCGCCCCCCTCCCCCATGACATACACAAAAATGAAGATAAAATACATCTTTTTAGTAGGGGAAAGGAAATTGTTTCAATGGGGATAATGTCGTTGACCATATGTGTGGTGAGAGCTAAAAACTGTGGAGAAGATTTTATAAACAACAAATAGAGCCACGTCCATATTTTACAGTCACTCTAAGGAAGTATCTAACAGAAGTGGTAGGCTTTCTTTCACTATGTTGAAAACAAAACCAAAAACAAAGGTTTGGGAGAATTTTGAGATCAATCAATTCTTAGTCATATTTTAAAGGAACAGGAAGGATTTGCTTAAAATAAAAACAATTAATGATTTGGGGATTTAGTGTTTTACTCAAAGTACAAAACATTCTAAATAAACCAGGGTAACAGGTTTCAATGTCTCTTTGACAGAAGAATTCACTTTTGCTCAGAAAGCCTTGATTCAAAGAAATTCCTATTTAAAGTTCGAAAAGAGTATTTATCAGAATTACTTTTATCATGATAAAAAAAGTATGAGTAAGTGTTATTAGTGTTGGAACTTGGACTGCAGGGACACGTGTTTCCTCTGTGACCTTTGTGTACCTGAGCCAGCACTGGTACATGGTGGCAGTGCACCAGACTGTGTTGTAGTCTGGAACAAAAGGCTGAGATGTCGTAAAAGCAATCAGAACTCTTGCTCCAAGCCACATAAGATTACAGAAAGACCAATTAGCTTCCCCCACCTTTCTCTTCATGTAAGGGAGAGAATGAAATTTGCCTTAGGATCCTATGTAACTCCCGTGTGAAGGTGACTCTAATGCTCACATTAGAGTCTATCACACCACGGTCTATCACAAGGCCTTCAGAACACTGACACCTTAGCCAGAGAGTGTCCATGTTTGCTGTTGTTGTTATTGTTTTTGTTTTAGTTAACAAAACAATGAGTTTCATTATGATGTTTTCATACATGAATAATATAGTTGGGCCTGGAGTTTTTTAAAATTGATGTTTTCATAATGAGAACATTGTATTTGCGCACACACACACACACACACGCCCAATTCTTTCCATGTTCTTCCTAGAGTTTTAAAAAAATAAAGTAAGAAGTAAATTCTTTTCTGTTAATAGTCAAACACAGGATAGAGGTTTAAATACCTCACTACCCGGAATTTGACTAGATTTTCCTTCTGTGGCATTGGCGGTATTCTGCTATATTTCTGTTGCATTGCAGCGAATAACAATTGAATGGATAAATGGAATTTAAGTTGATGGAAGGTGACAGAGGATACCTAGAAGTCAGGACAGATTGTGTGCTGTCACTCATATTTTGTGAATAGATATATGTCACCTACAGGAGAACTGTCATCTGCCTGAGGGCAAGGAAGAAATTTCCTTCCCTGCTCCTTGGACTGTTCTTAGGTGGATGGAAAGGAAGGTTGTAACTTAGTCGTTCATGTAAAGAAGAGAAATAACTTAAGTTCGCCTGACTCCTTTGCTTCAACAGAAGATAAAGCCACTGTGAAGTTCACCCCTGGGTATTTTGTGTACTGTGCTTTCAGTCCCAATCCTGAGTCCCAGAGAGTTAGAACCAGATCTTACATACTATCTCTGTTTACATTTTTGGCTTACCTGTGATTCACAGAATTCTGGGAGGATGGTTTCTGACGGTCAGGTATTATGAAAATTTTTGGCTGTACCTGAGAAAGAAAGCCTGATTCAGTACATTGGCTGTAACTGTATCCTGACCTACACAACGGATCCCTTGTGACTCTCCACTCGCCCTCTCAGGGCAGCCTCGGTGCCTTCCGCACTCGCACTTGGCAGGCTTCTTGGTGCTTCTCTGCCCCTGGTCTAAAGACCTGCTTTCAGAATACTCTTAAGACCTCAGTGCACTTCCTTGCTTAATGATGTCTGGCTTTCCTGATCAACACTGATCTGCACAAGCAGATGTGCTGCATACAGCTCTACACTGCTATGCTCGTATTTCTAGCTCCTACCTTGCCCATTTAAGACATTTTCAAAATTAAATTACTGAACAAATGATGACAGTTTGAAGCATGTTTGAAAATGTGTGCCTTTCTCCCTTGCTAGAATCGGTATGGAGTCATGGCGTCTCTAGCTAGGAAATACCTTACCCTAAGCTTTAGATTTGACCCCAGCACTCCAGACAGATTCCTTAAGGAGAGTGCACCCCTCTCCCCCAAGATGCATCCCTAGTACATTGAAATGACAATTACAAAAACAATGGTGCAGGGAACCTTGACTATAAAATTGCAAATTGTTCCGTGTCTAGTACCTCTAGAGGTTCCTGAAAGCGTCAATGTCAGCTCTACCATTTTCAGTCAGATTGTTCTTCTGAACCATTGGCTGAGAGAAGATGGGGGAGGGGTTAATGGGGAGCGGAGGGATGGCCAGGAGAGCAGGAATACCTAAGAAAAGGGAGCAGCAAGGACTTCAATGAGAACCTAAGGGGTAGATTTCTAGACACATGAAAGGGGAGAGAAGATGCCAGAAAAAGACCTTGTCATTTTCCAAAATGACAGTTGGCTGTACTCCAAAGAGGGTGAGGCAGGGAATTATCGGCCTCCTGCCGAGTAGCATGAGCCATGTTCTAGAGCCTCGCACTCAGGCTGGTAGTATTCTATGCATAAGGGTGGGTCTAGGGGATGCTCAGACCGAAGCTGCCAACAATGACATTTTTGCTTCTAAGACAAACTATATCAGGGTGAACCTAGTCATTCTCTTCCCACCTTTATTGATTTTCTTAAACTTTAAGTGTACAGATTTATGGTCATAATTTGATATATGCATATAGTGTGATGATTAAATCAAGGTAGTTAAATATTTCTCTGTCCTTTCACAAGTTTTTAAAATGTGACAAACACATATTTGTACTAATTTATTTAGTGCAGTGTGCTCACTTAGACACTTGACACTTTCCAAATTATTGGTTTGTTTTGGAGTTCTTCACCTCCTTGCTTCTATTGATGCACAAAATAATAGGTTATCATGAACTGCAGTCAACCCATTGTGCTAAAGGCTCATAGGCCACATTACCTTCGTCTATGCGTTGGTACCCAAAGGATAAAGTCAACTTTATCTCTTCCCACTCCCAGCTTTTAATGATCTCTATTATATATCCTGATCAGCTTTTTAAAGAAAAATCTACACATGAGAAAATAGGTGATATTTGTGTTCAGTACCCAACGTATCTCCCTTAATTAGCACAGTGATTTCAGGCTGTATACGATTTTTGTTGCTGATGAAAACACACTCTTCTTTATGCTGCTGAGTAATACTCCACTATGCATCCTCCACCTAGCCTCTGTGCTTTCAGTGCCTCTCAGGCCTCAAGGCTGGACCCGCACCTTAGCTACTGTGAATATTACGGTAGTCAGCGCTCGCGCTCAAATGTCTTGATATGCTGGCATCGGTTTCCCTTTGACTATCTAATAGAAGAGGATGGTTGGGTCACATGGAGGTCCTACTTGGAGGATTTTAGGAGCCACTGTGCTGTGCTGTTCTCCATAAGGACTAATTCCCTCCCCTTACCACCAATATACAAACATTCCCTCAAAGATTTTGCCAGTATTTGTTATTTAGGGACTTTTTGATAATAACCACTCTGATCAGAAGACCATTGTGTGTTTGACTTCTTACTGAAGTACAGTTTCCTCCCATAAATTTGCTCATTTGAATTTCTCTTTCTGAGAAGTAACTGCTTATAACCTTTGCTCATTTTATGTATGGATATTTTTTTATTACTGAAAATTTATGTTTCTTATATATTCTAGACATGAGCCTTTTGTAAAAGAGTTTACAACCTGCCCCTTCTACAGCTGTCTCTTCACTCTGCTCTTTTGTTGTCCGGATTTTTAGCTTGTTATATAATCTCATGTATTTGTGTTTGGTTTTGTTGTCTGTTTTTTGGGTATCTTACTCTTTCCTCCAAATTACAGCCTATGTAGATATCTTAGGTACGTTTCCTGTTTCTTTCTAGTAGGCTATTGATCTATTTTCTGGTTTTGGAAGGTAAGAGGAGCCTGGTTTTTCTCTCTTCCCTGTGAGTACCTGGTTTCCTGAGAACTGTTCATAAAGAGACTGTCTTTTCCTCCAGTGCGTAGTTTTGGCTTCTTTGTTGAGAACCCAATGGCTATAAAGCTGAGGGGTACCCTGTGCTGTTTTGCTCATCAGTGGGTCTGCTTTTATGCCAACACCTTGCTATTTTGATAACTATAGCTTGTAGTGTATTTTGGAGTACGGCAGCTCTGTTGTTTGCTCGGTATGACTTTGGCTATCCAGTCATTTAAGTTTCTATATGAATATTACACTTCTTTCTAGTTTGTTTAGAATGCCATTAGCAGTTTGGTAAAGATTGTATTGAAGGTGGAATTTGCTCTGGGTAAACAGATACTTTACCAGTTTTAATTCTTACAATTCATGAATTCTTTAATTTCTTTAACCAGAGTTTTGTAATATTCATTGGAGAGCCTTTCAGATCTCCCAAGAGACTTCTTTTTCCATAACATTCCTTCTTACTAATATTTTCCATGACAAATGATAGTTATCCAGGCCAAGGGACACTCCTGGCTATCTGAAACCACCATAGGGCCTATCCCCAGCTTTTTTTTAACTGAGGCTTAGACTGAATTTATGACAAACTCCAGGGGAAGCAACTTATTTCATAATTGTAATAATGGAGAAGACTTCCTCTGTGTGTGTGTGTGTGTGTGTGTGTGTGTGTGTGTGTTGTGGAGATGTCATAGTGAGAGAAAAAGCCCCATGGCTCTTGGAATCTCTGTAAGTATGTAGCTAATAACAAGCCTCAAAGTGACTCATCTCATCTCTTTACCTCTGGTCCACCTACCCTGGCTTGTTCTTGGTTCCTTGAAATGGAGAAAGTTGCTTATATTGTATCAGTAGATGTTGCTCTCAGGATTCATGCACTCATCTGCAGGCTCTGTCAGAGCCTTTTTTGTAAAGGGCTCCATCATTATTTCTTTGTACAAAGCTCCTGGGGAGGCAGGGAAGCTCTGTACCTGGGAATGCACATACACTTGTCTGTTGTCCTTGCCTACCATTTTCACTTCTTGACATCCTCGACATGTGGAGCACAGTTGCTTGTTTCTGGGTGACAGGATTTCGTGCTCGTTCTTTCTAGCCTATGGGGAAAGAGGACAGAGATGGGTGAGGAGAGGGTAAGATACCCAGGACATGGAAGAAGTTAAAAATAGGCAAAAGAGGGAATGTTTTTCTTTCACAAAAATGAAATGGATAGTCAAATTTTAGCTCTCCAGGGTGGTTGCTGAATATGGAATTTGCTGCCATTTATAGGTTCTGAAAGGGCTTAAGCAGGAGGAGGTGACTACAGACAGGGTGATGATCTCAGTACTGCTGTATACAGTGACAGCTAGTTCAGGGGACTAAAGACTAAAGTCCATGTCTTAGTCAGGGTTTGTATTCCTGCACAAACATCATGACCAAGATGCAAGCTGGGGAGGAAAGGGTTTATTCGGCTTACACTTCCATGCTGCTGTTCATCACCAAAGGAAGTCAGAACTGGAACTCAAGCAGGTCAAGGAGCAGGAGCTGATGCAGAGGCCATGGAGGAATGCTGCTTACTGGCTTGCTTGCTTTCCCTGCTTGCTCAGCCTGCTTTCTTATAGAACCCAAGACTACCAGCCCACAAATGGTACCACTCACAAAGGGCCCTCCCCCCTTGATCACTAATAGAGAAAATGCCTTACCATTGGATCTCATGGAGGCATTTCCTCAACTGAAACTCCTTTCTCTGTGATAACTCCAGCTTGTGTCAAGTTGACACACAAAACTAGCCAGTCCAGTCCAGTAAGATTTCTGTCATTAGCCTGTGCGTACATGGCAGGTGGGCTGTATTTCTCCATAGGTTTCCTCCATTTTCAAATAAGTTCCACCAAGTTCCAAGTTACTTAGCTCTGTTCAACTTTGGCTCCCTAGCATCCATGGTCCACCAAAACCTGGCCCTCCTGTAATTGTGCATTAAGCCATAGCTGAATGAGAGTTGGTATATGTCTTTTGAGCCCCCTCCTTTGGAGAAGAAGAGCTGTGCTAACCAGGGCAAAGCAATAGCTAGTGGAAAAAGGATGGGGCTTTTTTCCATCCACTGTAAGGACGCTTTTTTTCTGACTTCATCTCTACAAAATGGGAGGGAGACTCAGAGCATGTATACCTGGAACAGAAAGCTCTGGTGTACATCTCTGGCAGAGATCCCTTAGGAGGGAGATGAGAACTCGAATCTAAAATTACATTTAGAGATTCTATTTAACACCTTGTCATGCACACTGACATAAGAGTAATCTGATACACCCACAGAAAGTGTAGAACACAGGCAAAAAGAACACCACGGTGACAAACAGACAATGACTATAAACTTAACTTTCTTCTTCCAGTTGACCCATGTCTGCCCTGACTCATTCCTGTTGCCCTGGGAGGTATGGGAGACAGCAGAGGTTGAACACATCTATCCAGCATGATTAGTGTTCATCAAAGGTGACCTTTGCCATATTGATCTGCAAGTAGTTTCATCCTCTGAGAGATACATGGTGTTTGAAGTTTGAAGACTGAACACTACTAACAAAAGTTGGACTCTTCTGACAAATAGTTAAAAAATACTTCATCTTTATAGAACACGACAAAGAATCAACTCCGTGTTATTTATACAACATGACAAAGAATCAACTCTGTGTTATTGTTGAGGTTTGGCAAGTGTGAGCATGAAGTGTGAATGAGTAGATTTGGTAATTTGAAAACCAGTATTTATTGTGTGGCCACCATATATGAGGTGGTGTCCTATGGGTCTATAAATAAGACAAAGCTCTCAGGAGGAGTTGAAGCTAACACAAATTCATTCACTTGTCTATTCATTAGGTACACAGAGTAAATAAGACACAGCTCCTCACATCAAGCAGTCTACCATACAGCAATCTGAATCTTAAGAGCATGTTTGTGTTTGTATTAGCTACCTTTCTCTGTTCTGTGACAAAATACTGGACAGAAACAAGGAAGGAAAGGTTTACCCTGGCTTACAGTCTCAGGGACTCATTCCATACTGGTGGGAGAGGAAGAGTCATTTTGCCCAAGGCAGAGAGAGCTGATAGCGTGTTCACGGCAGAGAGAGCTGATAGCGTGTTCACATAATAGTGGACTAGAGGGTCGAAGGCTCATGCAGAAGCAGGGGTAGGTACTCCTCTCAAGGTCCAGGCCCAAGTGCTCTTACTTCTAGCTGGGCTCAATCTTCTAAAGGCTCCACAGCCTTCCATTTAGTACCATAGGCTTCAGAGGACATGCTCGAAACACAAACTTCTGTGGGGTCATTTTTGATTCAGACTCTAACAATGTTGAAGGTACAATAACTTCTGGGGATCCCAAAGCTAAAACGCATTGCTGAGTTCACTGGGAGTAATGAACAGAGGACAGGGTCTAAGAAGAGTAAAATGGCAAGAGATAAGAGATGAGTAAATAGGCTCGTGTGTGTGTGTGTGTGTGTGTGTGTGTGTGTGTGTGTGTGTGTACACGAGGATGGGAGGGATCCCAGGTCCAGAAAACAGTATGCAATAACTAGGGAGAATATGCAAGCAAACCATCCTCCCGTGGTTGAAATATCTAGGTTTTCTGGTGGGAGGAGGGCTTGTGTGAAAAGAAGGCTCTCTGTGTATGTGCCTTAGGTTTGAGCTGAACCAACTCTCTGCCATGTCTTCCCAGGCTCTCTACGGGTAGCCTACCCTGTAGCTCCTCCATCCAGTACCTGTATTTTTGAGGGGGAAATATATTAGTGAAATCCTCAAGGTACAGTTACTAACAACTCTGGCAACGCTTATATAGTCCAATAACAATGGTGGCTACCATCCTTTGGAATGAGAAGGATAAAAATATTCTTTAGTTTCTTAATCTGTCCTTGCTAACCCATTACCCTCCTTTCCTTTCCCTGTTGCTGTGATAACATACACTGACCAAAGCAATCTAAGGGTTTTTCTCTGGCTCACAGTTCCAAGGTACTCAGTCAATTATAGCGGAGAAGTTAAGGTGGCAGGAAACGAAGTAGTTGGTCACATGGCATTATAGTCAAGAAGCAGTTCAAGGAATGCTTGCATGCTAGTGCTCAGTTCAGGATGCCCTCCCCAGGAAACAGTGCCACCCACAATTGATCTTCCCATCGTAATTAATATAGTGGACAAAGGCCAGTCTCCCAGTGAGCAAAAACTAATCTTGGCTGATTGTGAGCCTGAGCTCTCAACCAGCCAGTCTTGTTTCCAAGCAGAGCTGCTCTATTCCTCTTTATTTGGAGGGTAAGTAGGCTCAGAGTTAAAGAAGGCAACTGCAATAGGCAAATCTAAAGTCGATGTCAATCATTTTGGATTCCATGTTCAGTAGGGCTCCTTTTCCTCTGGTCCTTTCCCTTTCTGATCCTTCCTCCTTTCCCAGTCATGGACCAAGGTCTTTTTTGCCTATACCTTTCCTGCCTTACCCTCTTTCCCTACAGCTAGCATATCATCATCATCATCATCATCATCAGCAGCAGCAGCAGCAGCAGCAGCAGCAAAAAAACTGACCAAGCTCATAGCCAAGCTCTTGGTGATACTATCTCTCCAGCTAGAGACACCAAAATGTTAATGTGTCTCTTATTTCTCAAGCAGCTGTCTTCAAGACAGATCCAAGTAGCAGTGACAGCAACCTGTTGAAGGCCTAGCAGAGGTGTAACCAGATGTCAACTAGTCCCCAGATGTTGAGAGGTCCTCTTCATGTTTCACAGCTAGAAGATCTTATTTTAGGACAGTATTTTCTGAGGTTCCTAAGAGCTGGCTCATGGCCCAAGATTTTGGCTTTTTAAAATGCTTGATAAAGAACCTTAAGTTTACTTCATATTCTCCCTCTCTCTCTCTCTCTCTCTCTCTCTCTCTCTCTCTCTCTCTCATCTGTTTACATAGCAATGTAAGTACCAGATGGTGATTTAAAGAATAGCCAACACAACCTTGATTTGTAACTGAGAATTTGCTGTGTTCTTTTTGCCCTTTGCCATGTCTTCCCCTTTCCTTTGTTCTACTCCTGGCTTAGCTGACCGAGATCTTCCTGGTTTCCTTTCTCAATTAACCCAGTGAGGAAACAGTAGCCCTGAAAGACTGAGAGACTTATCTGGTAACACACCCACTTAGCTTCACTGGAATGGGATTTTTTGGTCTTGTTTTGTGTTTATAAAAGGGTCAAAGACAGATAACCCCACCCTGTCAGGGAAAAAGAGGACCCTTAATAGTCCACTTGAGGACGTAATTATCCTTATACCCTTTAAAGACTGAAAGGGTAGTCAAGGGACCATGTTCACTGTTCCAGAAAATTCATTAAGTAATTATGTAGAATGAATAACATAGAGGCTTTCCCTCTCTCTATCTGAAAATATAAATGATTTCCATCAAAGAATAAATGTGAATATGGTTTAAAAAGTCCCCCTACTATTCACTAGGAAAAATGTTAAGCATACACAAAAGAAACAGGCATCTACCATCACATTTATTAAACTTAAGTTCTGTGACCATAATCATTTTACAACAATCATACCCATTCCAAAATTATTTTTATAGCTGTATATAGTTCATAAATATAAACAGAAAAAGGACTTAGGAGCATATGAGGTAGTGTCATGTAGTCACGACCTTCAAAATTTAGAATCAACAAGAAATAATTAGCTAAAGAGTTCTTAGCGGTGAGAAAATGGGGTTCATCTTGTATTGTTTCCAAGCTGAGCAATGTCTTCAGCCACAGCTTCTTGTCACAGGTCTGCTAAGAACCAAATAAATAATGCTGTCATGTTTACTGTGATTTCATTAGACCTGGAAAAGTCAGATCAAAGAGAGTGGAGAGCAGGTAAGGACAGGAATTGAGAGAGCCATAATCAGAGCATAGCCTTGAGTCCTGGCTGGTTTATACTCAGCCCCTTGACAAAAGAGTTTTAGAGCCTCTAGGTGTAGTTCCCCAGGCCACCCATGTTCTCTCCTTTTCCTTCTCTGTGGAATAAGTAACATTCCTGGAACATTCATGAGGCCAATTTCTACTTGAGATCGTGGCTAGTGAAAAGTCTCTGCCCAGTAAACATTTGAGTTAATGCTGAGGCTGTGTTTCTTGCCTTCGTTCAATAGTTTCCCCTTACCATCTCTGGGCCTCCAGCCATCCCCCTCCCCTGGTGGGTACCATTTTAGACCCCTCCATGCAGCCTACTCTCGTTTGTCTGCCTTCCTCTCCCAGACCTGTGTCTTTCTTTGTCCTCTGTCTGCTCCAGGCACACTTGCCACCTGCAGCTGCTGCAAGGCCCCTCCGGGGGCACGTGAGGAATGCTACTGTGGAATGTGACACTTCAGATTGTGCCCTTTGACTGTTGATGGTGAAGAGGAGCTAGCGGGTGTCAGGACCTTTGCACCAATACAGTGTCCAGTTGGCTGGAGGATCTTTAGCAGTTTCTTGGCAGGTCCAGGGTTTAGGGATAAAGAAAGAGATAGAGTATCCACAAAACATTCTCCTCCCTTGAGGTGCCACATAGTTTCTTTCTGGAAAGGAGCAGCTGCTGAGCCTGTTTACCTCACAGCACGTATGTGGCAAGGACTCATAGCTCATAACATACTGTGAGGTCTGTTGTGACAATTAAGGATCTGACTTTAGGCACAGCATGATGCCTAACACACAGACACAGACAGTACGGTCCATGGATTTCTCATTCTTGCTAAGAGCAGTCATCTGGAGTTTCACCCAGAGACTGATCTTTCACTCCCACTATCTGTCAGGCCTCTGGAAGCTGATGCTCCTAACTTCCATCTAGTGGCCAGACACGGGTACTGCAGTCACAAAAAGCTAGGCGCCACAAGAGGAAGGCTTCTAGTCTTTAGAAAAGTCCCTGCTGTAGATGACAGGGGGTTTGGTGCTTTAGTGTCTAGGCTGCCACAGTGCACTGAGATCCAGGGCACACCGTTGGCAGCAGGCATTTGGCAGCAGATGAGGGCTTGTCTGGTTTAGATATTCAATGACTGAAAGCTTCTTGCCTCTGTGGCCAGTTTTCCTTCTTCCGGTCACCTAGTGTGCGTCATGGTAGCCTTCTACACGAACTTGCTTCTTCAGGCTGTGAGGGAGACTAATGTGGTGACACTCAGCACAGCTTGGTCCCTGACTCCCCCTTGCTGAAAGTGATATGTCTGCTCACCATTCTTGGCATTATGAGCTCTGACCTTTGGATGTTCTTCAAGCATTTCCTGTACTTTCAGGTTCCATGTCTTGGCTGATATTCCTTTTTTTGTCCGAGTCTCTTTTTGCTCTGTCTCATAGGTGTTACCTTCAAGCAAAACAGGTGCCACTTCTTCCCTCAATTCTCACCCCTCCCCTGCCTGTAATGACCTTCCCTCCCATCTTCTCAAGTACCTTGCCCCAAACTCTGAGGTTTCTGTGGTTATCACCGGTCTTGTCCCATCCAGCTTGCCTCTGCTCTGTTTGTGTGGGATGCAATTGGATTACTCCTGTGTTGTGTTAGAACTGGGAAGGGGCATGAGGGTTCCTAATAATTGCTGCGTATAGTAACTGAGCGCTGAGCAATGCGTGTTGGGCACTGGGCCAAGTGTCCTGGGAACTCTCCTTCAGGCACTGCCTTGCAACAGCGCCAGGAATCCCTGCAGTTTTACAAGTGATATCACTGATATGTCCCTCAGCACAGTAGCTTAGATGCCCAGGTGCAGGGGCCACCAGCAACCAGTTGTATTGGATTTCTGTGAGCTGGATGGGAAGAGTGGGATTTTTAAAGTTGACTCTTTGTCGTCGTCGATCTCCTCCTCCTCCTCCTTCCTCCTCCCCTTCTCCTCCCCCCACCCCCTCCTCTTTCTCCTCCTCCTCCTCCTTCTTTTGGTTTTCCAAGGCAGGGTTTCTCTGTTTAGCCCTGGCTGTCCTGGAACTCACTCTGTAGACCAGACTGGCCTCGAACTCAGAAATCCACCTGCCTCTGCCTCCCAAGTGCTGGGATTAAAGGCGTGCGCCACTGCCCAGCTCTTTTTTGGTATTTCTAACGTTATTTAGTTTTAGTGATAGTATACTGGGGCACTAAAATACTTGAGTCACGGTAAGGATAAATAGAACCTGGTTTTAGTGT
Source organism: Rhynchomys soricoides (assembly GCA_019843965.1). Classification (NCBI taxonomy): domain Eukaryota; kingdom Metazoa; phylum Chordata; class Mammalia; order Rodentia; family Muridae; genus Rhynchomys; species Rhynchomys soricoides. Next base: position 8,397,771 of record JADRCH010000010.1, on the reverse strand, counting down.
GATGATACAAACTCATTTAATTGAACAAATAAATATTCACTGAACAATGATGATGTGCCAGGCACAGACTCACTTAAGGGGTTAGGAAATATCTCCCCATTCTCTGTTAGGGATAAAGGAAAAAGATACAATGTCTACAAAACATCCTACTCTCTTGAAGCAAGAGAATTAACAGCTGAGTTCAGCGAAAACTTTCTGAGTACCTTTGTTATGACATCTGGATCTTCAAGCAAGTGTGGCAAATACCCATCCTTCTTGTAAGAAGTCAGAACAATGGAGGAGTGATACCTAGGCAATCAATGCAAAGGGAAGTTAGAAACGCAGTCTTGGGCTGGGCGGAGCTGGGCCCCAGCTGTTCCAGGGAAGGAAGGCCTGGGGCACTCCTCCCGCTCCAGCTGTGCACAGCTTGGGCTTAGGCCACTTTGGCGTGTGTCTGTCTCTCTCTCTCTCTCTCTCTCTCTCTCTCTCTCTCTCTCTCTCTCTCTCTCGTGTGTGTGTGTGTGTGTGTGTGTGTGTGTCCTCTCACTTCCATCCCCACAGCTGTGTTTCCAGAGCTTGTTTGAAGCTGGGATATTCTGAGACATATTCCACTTAACATCCCCTACCTTTTCTAGACCATTCTATTAGATCTGAAGGGTGTGTAATACTTTGAGTGCCTTGAACCATCTCCTAAGAGCTTAGGGAAGTACTGCCAAACAATACATTTTGTCCTTAAAAGCAGCTGCACATCAGTTATCCTCTTTCCTTCCCCAATAAGCTGCATTTCCATCCTGCCCTCTGAGAGCTGAGGGTACTCCACAGGTACCGGTGAGTCGTCTCACGAGTTCTATGGGATAAGTAGGCTTGCATCTCCAAGCAGACAAGACTGCTACCTCAGTCTTAGCATTTGACTGGGAAGAATTTCACTTACCACCTTAAGTTCTCATCACTAGCCTAAATTTGGCTAGTGATGTGTGTGTGTGTGTGTTACTGCATCCCTTTCCAGATGCTGCAGGTAGACCAGTCTCCCTGACAACCCTGAACTTGACTCTGAAAGAACAGGTCCCATGACTGTCCAGTTGAGTGCTAAGGCTGCCTCTCTCAAGCTCTGCTCTGCTCTCTACTCCCTACCTTTCACCAAAGGCTTGGACAGAGAACAGGGGAGTTGGATGAACATGCACTGGGATGCTTTGTCCCTGGGTTCAGAGGCACATCTAATGGGCAGAGAGTACTACGGGATGGTGGTGGCTAGCTTATTAATGTCAGTCATTAGCAATTGAAAATCTCCATATTTTTAATTGGAAAACTGAGCATATTTGGCCCCAGGCTCAGACACCTGAGCAGCATTAACTCAGGCAGAGGGAGTGTCACCTTTGGTCAGTTCTCCCATTCACTGCTACGGCCATCTGACCAACCTTATCAGTGTGGCTTCCATCTGACTGTCATCAGCATGTGAGCTTATGACCTAAGTTGAATTTTAAAAAGATGCTAAGTTATCATTACTCACGATGATTCTTTAAGTATTATCAACTCTTAATGGGCATATTACTTTGTTACTTCCTAAGCAAACCTTTGACCTCGATTGCTCATGCTAGGTAAACATACACACACACACACACACACACACACACACACACACCTGAACAACAGGCACTCAAATGTTTGCTTTGAAAATACACAAAACCATCTATCAGCTTTTTGAGAACCGTTTTAAGGTGCAGACAAAGCAGACGTGTATTATCGAGGTATGGATGCTCTTAACGTAGTCATTGCTCATAGACCTAAGGATGCGTGACCATTATCAACAGGAAGAGAAACTCTTAGAGAGTATGCTCTCTCTAGCAACCACTTGTAGTCTATGACAAGCCTACTGAACTGCCTCTGTGCCTTCCTTGCTTGTCCCCTGATTGCTTACTTCCTGCCGTCACCTCACAACCTCTCTTCCCTCAGAGAAGACTTATCACCACACCCAGGGGCAGTTTCATTACTAGGGGCGGTGTTGAGTGAAGAACATAATTATTTTAAGTGGAAACTGAAATGCCCCTACATACAAATCCTCAGTTTTTTAAAAACAGAAATGTGTTCTCTATTGGCTTTGTGAGAAGGGGAGGGACACATGACACCTGAGGAGGCCCCATGTGAAACATAACAATTGCTACTCTATAAAGAAGGTGTGTTCTAGTTCTAGACTTTTGATAGAAACTGAAGTGGGGGCGGGGGTAAGCTATGGGAGTGTTTTGAGTTATAGTGTCTGGGGTTGAATAGTGCATGCAGAAAGGAGGTTGGGGTGAGTCTCATTTCTTCGAGCAAGGCTTAACACAACATAACCTTTGTCTGAGAAATCCTGGGCATTTCTTATTTTTCTACTTGGTTTCTCAACAGGTCACATGCACCTCTCCCCCTTAAGAGCATAGCCACTGAGTTCTTTCTCAAATGTTTTGTCCTCGGAAGCTGGGAAATTACCTTCTAGGGATGCTGAGTACCAGTGGCTTGTTTACCAGGCTGGCCTCACTAAGCCAAGGAATCTTGTCAAATTTTGGAACAAAAGCCTAAAGAGAAATGGAAAGAGATCATTTTGCAGAGATTATCACACTTATGAAAAATACACCTTAAAGGGGGTCAGAGGGCCAGAGAGATGCCTCAGTGGTTAAAATCACCCCTTTCTCTTGGAGAAACCCCAAGTTTAGTTCACAGCACCCACATGTCAGCTCATGACTGCCTGTAACTATAGCTTCAGGGGATCCTGTACCCTCTTCTGGTCTCCACAGGCACCTGTATTCAGGAGCACAGACCTACACAAGTACAGATATACTTAAAAACAAAATATCAAAAAAGAGTTACAACACCTGTCTACTGCTGTTACTACAATAACCAAAGTAAGCTAATAGCAACCACACAGCAATTAATACATTACAAACCGTTTTTACACGTGAGTCCTTCAACCATGCCATAAAGTGGCCAAGAACAAGTAAGTGCCTTCTCTGGTTTACAGACGAAGAATTCAAAGCACAGATAGCGCGAATATTAATAAATGAGCTCATGCTTTCTGCCTTTGTGTCCACTCTATTTAATATTCTCTGTATTTTCAGTACTTTGAGCTTCCATCTATTTATAAATCCTATGACACTTCCACGACCCCAGTTGAAAATCAGCAATCTCTTGTCCCAAAGGCCTTCCTCCTTCATCCCTTTTTGGTGGCAAAGTCTAGGAAAGAATCGAGCTTTGGAGCTATCCACATTTGGATATTTTTGATTTACTTGCATTCTCTAACTAGCTGCCTGACTTTGGGCAATTAAAAATTAACGATCACATCGTCTCTGTGGAAGTCAGTGCACAGAACACTACATAAGATCTGGGATTTTGGCACCAGGAGGAGGACTTGAATGCGTGGAGAGTCCCTTGGCTGAGAGCCTGACAACACATGCTCAACCACCTTGCTGTTGGCACTCTTCTACCAGCCCAGCGTCTCTTCTTGCCTTCTCCAGCCTTCCACACCCCGTGAAGGAAATCCCTCTGAGGGATTTGCTTCCTAGGCTTAGAGCGGTCTACTTCGAGCAGATTTCCAGGAGAGGAGCAACCAGTAGAGAGCAGTAGCGACCTCGAGGTGTGGCGTCTCGGGGCCGGCAGCTTCGCCGCTGAGCGGTGCCGATCCGGAAGTGCTCCTCCACAGCAGTCCCCTCCAACCCCGCGTCCCGGATGTAGAAGTAGCTGGGCGGCTGCTCTTCTCGGTCGTGCACTCCCTAAAGAGCCTGGTGCAGGTGGGTTCCGGCGTCCTTCGCTTTGGGCCTTTCCGGCTGAGCCAAGGCTGGGGAGAGGGGCGGCAGCGGGCGAGGCAGGCCGGCTGGGTGAGTGATAGACCAAGACCCTTCCCAGCCCGGTGACGCGGACTCTTCAAATCCAGAGGTCCCAGTGCATGAGGACCGATTTCAGGGTGAATTCAGCAAAGGTGGCCTCCACGAAATAGAGAAGGTCCGGCAGGAAGTTTTTTCTCAAATTTGCTGAGTGCTCTTTGTGTTTCTGACTCTGACTTTCCCATTCTGAAGATGGGATTGTAGTTTTCTTGATCCTGCGCTACAGTTTTGCTGTTTCAGTTAATCAGGATGATATAGCACTTTAAAGGATGGTAAGCTCAGCTAATGAACAAAGATTTGAGTTCTTGGTTTGGGGTAAAACTGTAGAGAACACACCCTTCTGTACAGAATACCCTTCTGTATTGTGCAGATTACTGTTGTCATGAGACCAATAACTTATTCAGATGCCTTTGGGAACCTAGTAACAGCTGTGGATTCTGTCCCTATAAAATTGCATAAGTTGCAAATATAATCATGCAAAGATAGTACATACGTTAGGGGGTATGAACGCCCAAATTAAGACTGGCTTAGAGAAGGATGATCAGAAGCACAGACTTTGACACTAGACTTTTGTTGGAGGTCTGGCTCCACTGTTATCCTGAGACCTACTCTTCTGTTTTGAAACTCAGATATCTTGTTGGGTAAAGTGGGACTGATAGTAACAGTGACAATTAAAGAAGGTGCATAAGACATTTAACATTCCAAGTCAGTGATGCCATGCAGATATCAATTATTAAGATTATACTTTAAAATGTGAAGGTTTGGTACCTCATTGTGTCACCAGACACAATTTATTTCGGCTTTCGGTATAGCCGATGTCTACCATGACAGTTCCTAGCTTTTTTTTCTTTCTTTCTTTTCTTTTCTTTCTTTTTTTTTTTTTATCGAGACAGGGTTTCTCTGTGCCTAGCTTTCATATATTTACTGTTCTCTCTTTTTCTAGGAAGTTAGCTGTGTTGTCCAGACTCACAGAACAAACTCATCTATTGAAGGCTTAGCCTGGACTGAAGCCTTTGTAAACAAGGAAAGTTCGGTAGGGTATCATCATGGCATTTCCAGAGAGGTCTTAATCTACAACTTTATCAGGAACCAGAACCCCATGGACATCTTTGAGGGAGATTGAGCCCACCTGGATTTCAGGAAACTAATAAGATAATGTGTGCTCAACATGTAACGGACACCCCAGAAGTCAAGTGGCAGAAGGTTTTATATGAGCGGCAGCCGTTCCCTGATAACTATGTTGACCAAAGGTTCCTGGAGGAACTCCGGAAAAACATCTATGCCCGGAAATACCAATACTGGGCTGTGGTATTTGAGTCTAGTGTGGTGATACAGCAGCTGTGCAGTGTCTGTGTTTTTGTAGTCATCTGGTGGTACATGGATGAGGGTCTTCTGGCTCCCCAGTGGCTTTTTGGGACTGGACTGGCATCTTCCTTGGTTGGATATGTTTTATTTGATCTTATTGATGGAGGTGATGGACGGAAGAAGAGTGGGCGGACCCGGTGGGCGGACCTGAAGAGTACTCTGGTCTTCATTACTTTCACTTACGGTTTTTCACCAGTGCTAAAGACCCTGACAGAGTCTGTCAGTACCGACACCATCTATGCCATGTCAGTTTTTATGCTGTTAGGTCATCTCATCTTCTTTGATTATGGTGCCAATGCTGCTATCGTATCCAGCACGCTGTCCTTGAACATGGCCATCTTTGCTTCTGTTTGCCTGGCCTCTCGCCTCCCCCGGTCACTCCATGCCTTCATTATGGTGACGTTTGCCATCCAGATCTTTGCACTGTGGCCCATGTTGCAGAAGAAACTGAAGGCATATACACCAAGAAGCTACGTAGGGGTCACTCTGCTCTTCGCCCTTTCAGCTTTCGGAGGTCTTTTGTCCATTAGTGCTGTGGGAGCCATACTCTTTGCTCTCCTGCTGTTTTCCATTTCGTGTCTCTGCCCTTACTACCTCGTTCACCTGCAGCTTTTTAAGGAAAATATTCATGGGCCTTGGGATGAAGCTGAAATCAAGGAAGACTTGTCTAGGTTCCTTAGCTAAGCTAGGGACCATCATTGCATTATTAAGACAACTTAAAAGACTTAGAACCTAACCCGGGTAGCATTTAAAGGCAGGGTGCCACTCTCAAAGCAGCAGACTGATCAGGGGGCTAGGGCTGAGATCAGAAGAAAATGTTTAACCAAGGGTTTAGGGGAAGGTGTTTGTCCTTCTGCTATTTTGTGACTGAAAAAGCTTTCTGGTGCTGTTATGAATTATTGTCCTTTAGTCCCTGTAACAAATGATGTAATGTGGGTTCTACTTATTAAAAAAGTCACATCCATTGCATTGTCTCTTTATTATTTAAAAAACACCCTTATGTGTGTCTGAGAAAGAGGGTGGTCTGTTTCCAGTATGCATGTCCCAAGCATCAAACTCAGGCCTTGGCAACAAGCCTTTACCAGCCGAGCCATCACACTGACTCTGTCTCATGATTTTTATGAGAGCATAAGACAAAAGTGTATGAAGGTGTGTGTGTGGGGGGGAGGGGATCAGTAGTTGAACCTTTTAAGTGTGTACTAAGGGACATCTTTATATAGAGAGAGCCCAACTTTGAGAATCCCAGATGGTGGCATCCAGTTTGTTGTCCAAAACCACAGAAGTGGTATTCAAGGAGAGTTACATGTCATAGAAACAATGTTACAGATGTTGAAAGAGGCTGGAGGGGGAGGTCATCTCAAGCAATTAGGAAACCAAAGGTGACATTTAATTTACTCGTGAAGAATCACGGGTGAAAGCCTTTGAGAACCAGATAGGTAATACTAGCAATGGAAAACTATGGAGCAAGCGAGTGTGCTCAATGAGGGCACCTGTCACCACTCCAAAAATGATCGTTTCTACTCAGTTTGGGATTCATACCTGTGGCATTTCAGAGAAAGTAAGTATTACAGTAGCTGTGAATCTGATTTGTAATATGAATGTACTTTGTAAACTGTCTCAAATTTAATCCAGGTTACAAACACATTTGCAGGCAAGATGTGACTACATAAGATAGTCAAAGCACAAAGATGGGGAAGTGATGGGGATTTAGTCATACAGATCTGGGGGAGGAAATAAGAGTGGGAACTTGAATCATGGTTTGGCTCTCTGTTGATCCAGTAATTGGGCTCTGTTGCTGGTGATGAGCAATCCAGCTTGTCTAAAGATGGGACAAACTGTGAAGTCTTGAATTACCTAATTGTTCAGTTCTCAGTGTTCACCTTTAATGTTGAAGAGCTGTTGCAATTGATAAGCTGTGTGAAGTGTCTTGAAGCGTGCCCAACCCAGAGCACGATGTTAGTGCTGAGCATCTCAAACACAAAATTTGAAATCCCAAACGCTCCAGAATCCACTCCGAAAGCTTTTGAGCACCAATGCTATGCCCTGTGAAAGTTCCACATTCTACACCATGAGATCTTCATGTGCAAAACTATTTAAGAAATAGAAAATTGTCTTAATTCTGTGTATAAGGTGTGCATGAAATAAGTGAATCTTGTATTTAGGTGGGTCCTATTCTCAAGCTGTCCCTTTATGTCAAAGTTTCAAAATCTGAGGGAAAAAAATAAGAAGGTTTTGGTCCTAAGGGATGAGAGGCATTGCATGTGTCATAATAATTGGAATGTAGGTTGAACTGGAAGAGGGCAAAGGCACAAAATGAATGAGGTAATTTCCCTAGTGGCTGCTTCCATTTGTGAAAGTGGTACTGTTCTCTGCTTGTTGTAAGTAATTTCAAATTAGAACTATCAAGGGAGTACTATACTGTGAAGTAATGCTTTTTATTTTTCTGGTTTCTTATAAATGTCTTGACTAGGATTTTGAACTAATGCCAATTTTTATGTTTACTGTTATTGATGAAGATTGTTTCAGGATAAAAAGAGTGGGTTATTATCCCCCCAATATCACTTACCCTCCTTTCTCAAACCCAAGGGCACTGGTGATGGGGGGAAAAAAGATAAGGAAACTGCCCTGTGGAGCCCAAAGCATCCATATACTGCCTGCGATGGATCGTATGCGTTGTGTCTCCAAAGTGGCAGGAATTATTCTATCTTCCCCATCAACGGATGGCAGTCGGATGTGACAAGGTATTGTTACAACAACAACAAAACCTCGGGTTTGTTTTTATTTTTTCGTGGTTTAATACATTGCCTATCCGAATGGGTTTCCGGTTGTCGACTTTAGGAAACTCATGCCAGTGAGCAGAATGTTCCAAAAGGTTGACCACCTTTAAGAACAGTGGGGGTGAATGGATGTGACTGCTGTTATCTCCAGTTCTTTTCCATCCCTTTTATCTGGAGTCAGCCATGTTTGAGGTTCTCGAAGGTCAGTGTGGAAGTGATGGGGGATGGGGAGTTGTAAGATGCACTTGAATTTGAGGAGGGAAGGTACGGCAGTGTGTTTGGATACTAAGGGAGGTGGAGGGGGAAGGGTACCACAAGCAGGATCCAGAGTGGGTAGCATAGTGTGTTCAAAAGGGACCTAATGCATCCTGGTGATGAACAGAAGCAAGGGGTAACTGGATTACAGGTCTTAGAGAGCCGAGTGCTTTGTGTTACAGTATCCTACCCTTAGTGGCAAACTCAGGGACTTTGAAGAGATAAGCTATAAATTAATATTATGGAACCTTATATACATGTGAAGTCTAAAGACTGGTGATAGTTTTAAGGCTGAGCATGGAGAGTGCTTGTGGCAATTCTGGAGAAAAGTGAGGGTCTAGATGGAGAGCATGGCAGTGGGCAGGGGAGCAAGTGGATTGATAATGATTCCCAGGGAATTTGCTAACTTCATGCAGAGCATCGGTTCTCGACCCCTTGGGTGCCGAATGACCTTTTCACAGGGGTCACACATCAGATATGCTGCATATCAGATACTTACATTCCCCTTCACAACAGTAGCAAAGTTACAGTTATGAAGAAGTGACGGGGATCACCACAAACAGAGGAGGAAGTGTAGCTAAGGGTCGCAGCATTAGGACGGCCGAGGACCACTGAGAAAGAAGAGGAAGTAGGAAAACAGGATAGCTGCAGATACTCTAGCATGAGTGGACTTGTGTGTTCATTAACTCCGTGTGAATTAACTAATGAGTGCCGGGTGTGGAGCAGGTAATGCCAATGGGATGCGTTTACACTTGGGCTGAGGATGAGCTCCACGCACTGCGCTCAGAGCTTGCTGGCTCAGAAGTTTAAGCATAATGGAGCAGGCTACTGTTGTAGTTGACATTGCTTTCTTGTTTTATTTTGTTTGTTTTTTTGTTAGTTGCCTCACTTCTAGGCAATAGAGGAATTAAAAATAGGTGACAGAATGACACATTGAATCACCCAAATGATAGAAATCAAAGGGACAGGAGGCAGCCTTCTAAAAAATGGAGTAGATTCAAGAACTCAGCCCAGGGGGAAGACTCATAGGACACGGGACCATGGCCTATACATTACTAAAGATAGGGCTACAAGTAGAGGAATTACCAAACATTT
>JADRCH010000010.1:8304634-8388439 GCA_019843965.1 Rhynchomys soricoides | reverse complement strand
GTAGAGGAATTACCAAACATTTCTTACATTACTAAAGATAGGGCTACTAGTAGAGGAATTACCAAACATTTCTCAAACTCTGAAAAAAAAAAAAAAAGAGGGTAAAAGCAAATGTAATTTGTTCATTAGACTGTGTCTTACAGTAGACAAAATGCTGAAGGAGCACTAGTGTAAGTTTGGACCAAATGAAAACATAATTTTACTGGAATTTCTGCATTTTTTCCAGGAAAAATCTCACAGGGCAGCAATGTAAACAGATTTTAAAAAGGTGTAGGGAGAATGAAACCGAAAGTCATGTTTTGTTTTTCAATACTGAGAAATTCTGAGCCCTCACATTTTGCTTTTAGGATGATACGACTTGTCTATGCCTCATTGGCTTGTGACTGGTTGGAATTCACAAAGAAGAAAAGATTCATCTGACCTGCTCCAGCAGTTGCTGGGACCACTGTTTATCACTTAAATTCAGTTCTCTAGCCAGTCTCAACTTTAAAGCACACGGAAATGGTGTGGGTAGTATATTAACGACTCCGGTTTCTAAGGTAAATATTGTATCAGGGAGAAAGCCCCAGGGGAGAGAGTTCAACAGCTGTAATTCTATCTCAACCTGTCAAATACTTGTTTACATAAAAAGCCATTGCCCTTCCGCCATTTTGCTTCTCTCCTGGAGCTCTGCTTGTTATTTGTTCTAAGTTACAGGGAAGGTGGAGAGGGGTGGTGCAAATGAAAGGAGGAAGAGGAGGAGGAGGAGGAAGTGGGAGGGGAGGAAGAGGAAGCAGTTTTGTCTACCTTACCCGAATAGAGCTGGTAGCTGGTATAGTTTGGATCTTATCTGTCAGTCAAAGATTCACATGCCAAATGCCTGATCTTACTGGGCAGTGCTAGAACCTTCGGGGAACTAAAGGTGTGGAAGCAAATGGAGTCTCTGAGAGTATTCTTTTGAAGGTCTGTTGGGCCTGACCCTCTCTGTTTCCTTGGGACTTGAAAAGGGCAGCATTGTTTCTCCATGGGCTCCCTGCCATGGCGTACTGCGTCATCCATGCAAAAGAGCTAACCAGCCACAGGCTGCACCCTCTGAAACCCAGGGGAAGTCATTCCTCCTTCAGCTTCTTCCAGTCATGGAAAACTAAGTAACACAGGTGTCAGGCTTTGGCGTTGGGGTAGAGAGGATCAAGGAGGGGCAGGGCTACAGGGGTGACAAAAGATCGCTAATCTTGTGCTGTGCTGCAGCTGAGTTACAGCAAGCAGAAAGCTAGAAGACACAGATATATTTGCAGCAGCATGAGGGCTCGCTGTGGAAAGTGTGTTTTTGCCTGCTGCTGTGGATGAGTCCCTAAGTACTGTGGACTTCTCAGAAAGTTTTGGGCAGCTCTGAGTTTCAGAGATCATGCTGAGCGTACTTGAGGAGGCATGAGAGGCTATCACTTACACCTTCCAAACCAAAGAAAGGCCCAAGGACAAGAAAAAGTAACAGGTCAGCAGAGGGCATCAGTTACACAATTATGATGTATTTCAAACCCTTCAAGTAGGTCTGGGGCACAGTGCCCTCTTGTGGAAGTTACAGTTATTTCTTTTTGCCGTAGTGTTTGTGAGTTGAAATTCTTACTGACTTACAAATCATAAATCTGAGGTCTCCATAAATTCAGGAAGCAAATAGTAAAGGGGGGCTTGATTAATAACAATATCCACCTCTTAGAGGCATACAGTGTGCTGTGTGTTCCAGTCACTATGCTATGCATTTTGATACATGATTTTATTCTCATAACAGCTCTGTAAGGGAGGTTGTTTCCAGTTTACAATTTAGGAACTGGAGGAGCAGAGTGGAGGCAGGCAATTTTCTGAGGCAATGTTGACAGGTCAGGCCAACGGTCTTCCTTTCTGACAGCTGAGTTGCTTCAAGGGCTAAAGGCTGACTAGTAGACAGCTGCTTCAGATGCTTCAAATCCCTCATCATTCCTTGTATCCTTCCCTCAACATCTAATAAGATATTTAAGAGACCGACACAATCTCTAAGTACTTTATACCATTAGTATTTTATGATGTTTGCCTTAGGAGTTTATTCAGTCAACAATCTCTGTGTGCATTTACTATATGACAAGTATTGTTATATGTGCCTGGGGTATATCTAGAAATGAAAGAGCTTGAAGATCCTTAACCTAGTACGGCTCAGCAGGAGACAGATGCTGGGTATAAATAGAAGGCAGCACGAGCTGTGCAATGGTGATCGGCAGCAGCATTTCCGACGGCAAAGCCAGGGAGGCAAGAGGAAAACCAGGAGGGTTGTGTGCCTTAGAAATCAAGGGCAAACTGGGGCTGCAGTGAGAAAGGGTGAGCAGCTGTGATCAGTCAGACTCTAAGGCTGGAGAGCATACCACTGAACCCGAGTGGGAGGAGGTCCCATCCTTGAACAGGGTAGAACTGCATGGTAGATGGAGTTCTATCTATTTATTTGGGGTGGGTTTGGAACTAGGAGAGAAATTATAACAGCGAAGCTTAATGGAAGTTTTGCTTCAACGGACAGCCAAGGGCTGGGACAGAAGAGGAAGGCAAAGTTAAGAAAACAAACGACACTGTGTCAGGCTCCTTGGCCGGGAGGCGCTAATGGAACGGTATTCTTGAGTAGTCGAGAGAAGACAGGATGTAATATTCAAATGGAGGGTCCTGCAGAGAGGGTTGAGCTATTGTTCACAAGTGGGCTGGTAGGGTACATGGGCACAGCTGTTAGATATGGAAGCTGAAGTGAGGAAATTCTTTCCCAGCTGCTTCAGTTTTCTAAAGAGCACTGAGGAAGGAATCGGGTGAGAATTATGAGTGAGGGAGAGGAGGAAGGAGCAGAGCACAGTGGGGCAGCTGAGGGAGTGGGAGGGCAGATTACACCAGTTATCCTGGCACCATTAAGTGCTCCCGCAGTGATCTGAGAGAGAATGGCCCCCATAGGCTCATATGTCTGAATGCTGGGTCTCATTTGCTGGAAGGTTTAGGAAGGATTAGGAGGTGTGCCCTCGTTGGAGGAGGTGTGTCACTGAGGGTGGGGCTTCTAAAGCTCCCTTTAGGCATACCCAATCAGTCTTCCTTTCCTCTCCTGCCTGTGAACCCCTCAGACGCTGCTCCAGAACTCTCCTTGCCAGCCTGTCACCATGTTTTTCCCCTGTGATGATCGTGGACAAACTCTCTGAAACTAAGCAAGATCCCAGTTAGACACTTCCCTTTATAAGCTGCTTTGGTCATGGTGTTTAGTCACAGTACTAGAACAATGAGTCCTTTCAATATGGCGGTGATGAATTTAAAATAGAGCCAGCTTCCACGCTATGCACTTGTTTATGTTTTCCAGGTCATGTTCAGTTGCATGGTGCGAACTGAGGGTAGGCAAAAAGTTGGTTTTATCTAAAGAGGTAGATTAGTCAAATGAGGAAAAGACCAAGGGGAAAGGTATATATGCTTGCATGGGCAGCCGTGGGATTTAAGATGGTTGAGGACCATGAAGCTCAGGGTAGGGTGAGGGACGGAGGCTGCAGGGAGGTAGAAAAAGCCAGTAGATTGAGACTTAAGAAGTTACACTAGAAATAGCTAGGAATGAGAAGTGTAAGCCGGTCAGCAGACCAGGTCAAAATTAGGGAGATGAGTTGCTGAGGTAGGGAATAGCGAAGCCCAATAGGCAGGATGGGATCGATTACCCACACAGGTATGTAAAAAACCCAGAATTAAGACGGGAATGGCTCTAAAGAGAGCAGCTATGAACCAGGAGCTGAAATCGTTGTGACCTATGGGAGACTGGGTTGGAGATCCACAGTTACAAGGTGTACATTGGGATGTGCTAAAATCTGAAGTCCTGAGGTTTCCAAGTTAGGAAGGGAGAATGCCTGCCTGCTCAGCTGTAGGAGAGATGCAGGAGGCATGCTGCTGCTTCTGGGGGACAGGCTGCCGGGATGTAGTGCTTGTGGAGAAAACCCGTGTAAAGCAAGCTCATGGAGGCCGCGTTCTGGAGATCAGGCTGAACCGACTCCGTATTGCAGAGGCAGTGAGTTAGGAGCATGAGCACAGCACAATGATCTTCAAAGTTTGAGATTAGTGGGATAAAAGATGTACAGAAGCCTGTGGAGGTTACAGTGCAGGGTCATCTCGGTGGCTAGGAGCTCTGTGATGGCTGAATCAACTGGAATAAGGGCAAATGATACAAATATCAGTAAGCTCAAGTAGATCGTGCGCTAAGGGTGTTAAGCTAGGGCCGGATTCTGGGGCCTTTTCTTCAAACTGATGAAGGTCCAGTCTCAGATTACCTTACGGAGATGCTATGCTGGCTCACTAACAGGACTCATGGGCTTGTTTTTCTGAGTGATATGCATTTTTGACTAGAGCCCTTTGGGAATAATCACCAAGACTTCCTAAGAACTGTGAAGTATTCAGCAGCAGTGTTTTTGAAAGTTATAGAAGCCTAGATTCTGGCAAGGGAACAGAGCTTAGCCGAAAGGCAAGGTTTGATGAAGAACCTTGGACCGTGGGGCCTGAGGAAACACATTCCTTTTACCACTGGGAGGGCACAGGCAAGCTGCGCGGCAGGGAGTGGAACCAGCAGAAGGTCTGCTGGGATATTCCTAGGCCAGGCAAGCGCTTTTGGCTTTTTTTCAGCCCTCAGCTCCCAGGTGTCATCAATGTTGGTTTACTTTGGGAAACAGCAGTTACCAATCAAATGAGAGCGCCGCTTTCTTCCCACGTGCATTTGTGTGTGAACCGAGGATTGCTGAAAGCTTGAGCCATGAAGCAGCTGCTTCCCAACTGCCTAGCATGAGCACAGCCCCCTCCCCAGGCTTGGCTCCACTCGCTCGCTCTCTCATCCCACAATGGAGAGCTAAGAAAGGAGGGACCTTAGAAAAGCAGTGGGCACCTTGCTTCACAGAGCATCCAGGAGCAGTCTGAGGTTTTCTTTGCCCATACTGGTCCTGATTTCCCCAGGGCAGAAAAAGACATAGTCTCTCGGGGCCACTTAAAAGCTGCTTCTGCTTTCCCAAGCTTGCTGGCTAGCTGCTCACCACCCTGGGATGGCCTGTGGCCTCGTGCTGGGCCCAAGTCACATTTGGACTCTGGTAAGTGAGAACTCTGTGGGCTTCCCACTCTTTTAAAATTACCAAATAAACAGATCCTTGAGGCATCAGGCAGCCTTTGTGTACATAGCTGAAAATACTCTTTTTATGTTTGAAAGAGGAAAAAGGCAGACAGAAGAAACTGTCTCTTGGCTCGATCTTGCTCTCTGTTGCTTTCTACAGTGTTTACGCAGGAGAAGAAAATACTGAGCCAAAGAGCCTGAAAGACTAACTTTCAGTAGGGTACAAGCAGTCCAAAATGGAACCTTTGAAACATGCACAGGCAGACCCTCCTCAGCGTCTTCTTGGTGACGGTCTTTCATGTTTCAAGGGCTCAATGATGACTTCCTTGCATTTGTTCATGACTGACAGGCATGAGTTTCATTGAAGTCTCTATTGGAGGCTGAAAACTGGATTGGACATAAAGTAGCCTGACATTTGATTAATAACAGAACAGAAGTGGCAGTGTGTAGTTTTGCCTCACTAGTAGCCAGTAGCCTGCCACCTGTTGATGGATGGCCTTAGCTTTCGTTTGATCTTAAGATACTGATGATATTGAAATGTAATAGTGGCTTGCTGTGTTAGGCCATGGCATCCATGAGAACAGCAGGTATACTGTATGGTGAGAAGGTTGTGCCCATCCAAGGCGGGCACATTTCATGGGGCAGTGGTCTAAGTTCACTGTGGTTTCCTCACACACAGACTCCAGGTAAAATATGGAGAGTGCAGAATTCGTTTTTTCGGTCATCTTTGTACGTTTGTGTATGCTGCATGTGCATCTGCTCCTTCCCCTTCTTTTTTGAGACAGGGTTTATCTGTGTGGCCCTGACTGCCCTGGAACTTGCTCTGTAGACCAGGCTGGCCTTGAACTCAGAGATTCTCCTGCCTCTGTTTTCCAAGCACAGCAATTAAAAGTATGTGCCACTGCCACCTCTTGGCTTGTAGTTTCTTTTAAAGCACATTTCTCACTGATCATGTGCCGGCAAGCCCCAGACGTATTGATTGCTGTTGCTGCTTCCTTCATGCTGGGATTGCAGTTGTGGGGGTTGGAAGTGTGATCATGTTTACACAGCACCTCTCCTGGCCTCTGTTTCTCGAAATCTTAACTCCTTGTGTGGTTCATCTAAAAACTGGATTCATAGTTGGGCAAGCATCTGTCCTTATCCTATCATCCTTAGTTGTTGAGTTATAAGACATATTGGCAAGGACAATATTATTTTCAAGCCATGAAAAAAGGAGCCTTGGAGTCTATCACACTTTATTAAAATGTCCTAGCCTGTACATGCATAGCAGTGTTTTCCTCGTTGTCTTTGCTATGGTTTGAACAGGAAGTGTCCCTGCAAGCCCATGTGGGGATTCTGTGCCTGGATGCCAGTTGGGATTTGAAGAAGTAATTGGATCTTGAGCTAATCTTTGATAGGTTCATAATTGATGGCCTTATTGGAAGGTGATGAAGAGTAGGAAGGGAGGGAATCATGGGACATGTCATGGAGAGACGTATGTTGCTACCTGTCCTTTCTTCTCTTTGCCTTCTGGCCTCCATATTGGAAGATAAAGGTTGGGATGAAGAATTAATGAGTTAGTTAAGGAAGTGTATCCTATGAAACACCTACATACTATTGACAGTATAGACATATTAACACGTCTTAGCATAGTTTAATACTATCTTGCCTCAACTCAGGCCCAGACCAATGGGTTCACCCAAGCTTGCACTGAAATCCTTTCCGTGTTTGCACACATGTGACCCAAGGCTGACACACATTTATTTAGTGGTAAACTCCAGGAGAACTATTGCCATTAGAAGTTCTAATTGTCCCTACCTTTAGCTCTCTCTTTTCCATCTCTCAGATGCTCTCAGATTCTCTGAGCCTGGAACTGGAGGACGCAGACACCTCTCTGTGCTGTCGAGAGGAGACAGCTACAGTCCCTTGTGGTTAGGCACCAAAGCAGGTGGGAGACCTGTCCATACTTTCAACACCAGGGTGCCTGTCTTCAACATTTGAATGACTTAGAATCTTGCAGCATGTATTCTCTTAGGAATGAGAACTTTGGGTTTTGACTGGCTGGAATGCATTCCATTGTCCCTTTGTCAGAAGTCACAATTGCTACCTTGTGGAACATTAGGTCATGGTTGGAGCAAATGGATTAATGCTGTCAAGATCTATCTCAGCTAGCTGCATCAGCACTTGAATCATTAGTGCTTTCCCCTAGGAAGATGACCAAGCCTTTTTCTCTTATCATAATATGCGATAACTGCTTATTTGGTTATTTTCGAAAGCTGCTTCTTATTTGGTTACTTCTCTGGTGTTCTTGCTGACTAAGATACTATTATGAATCCCAGAGACATCTGATACATAGATGACTATGTAAGGAATATTGTGGTTTTTGAAAGAAGTACTGGTTCCTCTCAGCCATCCTGAATTATAGTCCATCTTGAAGACTAATACCTTTCCTCCTCTGTCACACATGGAGGATGAAGGTAGAGGCAAGGACAGAAAGTTGATGATGGCTGAGAAGAGTATATTATGAAAGAAATGAAAACCGCTTATAGTAACCTCCGGCCAGGGTATTGTCATAGCGTTTGCTTCTTTTCCAGCCTCTTCTCCTCCCACCACAGACTCCATCCTGTTTTCCTTCTGTCTATAAAATAAGAGATCACACTTCAGGAGACTAAGGTCATCTCATTTTGATATAGTTGGAATTTTACTTTCTTCTTGTTCATGAGGTCAATTCAAATTGTAAATGTCCAAATTATGTAAATATCAGGTAGAAGTAAGTGTGCACTTCAATTTTAGACAAAGTGAAAAAAATACCCAAGGACTTGAAAAAAGTCAGTTGGAGGCAAAACCTTGCTTGCACTGGCAAGACTTTGCTTGGCCAAGGGTTATGAAAAAAACCCATGGACTATTTATTGTGCCTGCTGGTGTAAGGCTCTATCTAGTAAAGAATACTGTAAAATTCAAGGGCTGCAGGAACATGAGAACATGAGGTCCTATCTCAGCACCTATGTAAAAAGCCAAGTGTGGCCACATGTCTGCGTGGAACTCCGGTACTATGTAGAGCAGAGACAGGAAGATCCTTGGGCCTTGTTGGCCACCAGCCTAGTTCCAAGTTCAGTGAGAAACCCTGACTGAAAGGAATAAAGTGGGGAACGATAGAGGAGTATTAGGATGGCCTCTGGCCTCTGAGAGTTCATACACAGATGCACACATGTGAGCATCTACATATACACACATGCATGCATGCACACATACATACATACATACATACATACATACATATCAAATGATGACTGAGGGTAAGGGAGAGGCAAAAGAAGCACTCTCTGTATTATTTCACACCAGTTCGGTCACCCTGGGTTACAGGAAAGCCAGCTGAATGCCTTGGTTTAGAGTTAACTTCTTTGCCGCTAACCCTGTTCATTAACCAACCTTGGATACAGCAGAAGGGAGGTAACTCAGGGAATTCAACTTAAAACCTGAGAAGCTGGCTTACATTTTTTGATTGGAGAATTTAATTCTTAAAAATGGTTTAAGTGGTTTTCATGATCCAAAGAAGATGGTTTTAATGATGGGGTCTTCCTTTTAGAATAAGGGGGTCCTGCTCAGGAGGTCTTCAGGCCTTCCTTTGCCAGGACTCCCCCAGGTGAATGAGATCCTAGTGAAATGGACAGAATACAGAGTCCTAGAGACCGAGTTGCTCTCCACGTGTAGTGTTCTATTTGAAATGAAATGAGGCATTTTCACAAGGGCTCCCATCCGAGAAGAGACAGCTACTCTTCAACCCAAACTCTGTCCAAGTACATCTCTAAAACAGAAAATCACAAATTAAATAAGAAGCCATTGGCAGAGCTGCCACACCACTCGCAGAATGTACTATATTACTTTAAAAGCAAGCATTCTATTTGTATTAATTTCCTGCGGGTGGGGGGAATTGTAAAAAAAAATTCTATGGCCTAAAATTTTAATATTGTTGTTATTTTAAGGTCTGATGCATTAAAAAGTTTTCTCTTCCTTCAAGCTTCTACTTATCCACTTTCTTTGGCACTTTACCAACATCTTGAAGTTGACTGAGGTTCCATTCTTTATCACCCATGTATTTTAAGCAGCATGATTTTTCTTTTGATCCCTAAATTTGTCAAACAGAATATGTGAGCTTATGTGTTTCAGACCTACAGTTTCTTCTGTAATATTCTATGTTTTTTAAATCTTCTATATTAGTTTTAGACATATTTTGGTGCAATAATAACTATTGATAAGATTTCTGGAGGCAGATTGAAAGGATTCAGACTTCTGTGTCCTTTCTAGATTCTAGATGTTCATTCTTTTCTTTCTTTCTATTCTGTTAAAAGAAATTTCATTAGCTTATTGTTCAATTCACTACAGTATCATTCTCTGTCAAAGAAATCACAGTGGTCTAGTAAGGTAAATCTTTCTCTTGCAGTCCTAATAAATTAAACTCCACATTTTTCAAGAGCTGTGTATGGTGTTACATGCTAACTTCAGCACTTCGTGAGTGGATACAGGATCAGGAGTTCAAGGCCAGACTTGGCTGCATGAAACCCTGTCTTAAAATATTCATTACAAAAGACAAAGGCTAGACAAATGCATTTCACCTTACCTGGCATTAGCATAAGTGGATTATTTTTAATTTGGGTCATTATTCTATAGGAAAAGAAGTGGAACACATGTAATTTTTAAAATATAGAATAAACTTTATTTTTTTAAATTAAAGACACAGATTAAAAATAAAAGTTTTTATGTACACATGACATATATTGCAAAACAGAAGGCTTTTTTAAATACCATGGGAAGACATGTTGTTAAACAAAAGGAGATGGGGTTAGGATGGTCGGCTTGGAACTGCAGGAGGGGGTCTCCTAGTGAAAACAAAACAAAGCAAAAAAAATAACAACAACAAAAAAAGAAAAACACAGATGTGGAGGAAGAAGACAATGTTTAAATTATAAAATAAGTCCAAATAATAGCATGCCAAAAATATTCCACAAAAGTCTAATTCAAATCAGGAAAAAAGCCAAAACAAACAAACAAACAAACAAAACCCCCAAACAGAGCAAAGGACCAGGCATGCATGCAGGAGAAACGAAAGCACACCAGGAGGACAAGTTAGCAGCCATTAGGACCTGCCCACTCCCTGGGCATCAGCAGCATTCTGAGACATTTGTGCCCACTCAAAATTACCACGATGCACCATGGGAGTATAAATCCTTGTAATTCGGGGGAATTGGGGTCAGTATTACAGATACCTTTTGGGCTTGTAGAGTTGATTCTGAACCCTAATTTTCTGACCCCAAATTCTTTCCAAAATCTTAAGTGAATGATGTGAGTGCTCCCCAGGGAGAAAGGAATTGCTTCAAGAATTCCCTTGAAGGAAATGTCAGTTTATTACCCCAGTCAACATGTTATCACGTCTAGCGAATTATTTTTTTCAAATCGAGGAAATTAAAAGGTATCAAGATCAAATGAGCAATGTCATCCCAACATGGGAAACCTCAGGGTTAATCTACAGCCTTGGATTCATAACTAAGGATCTGTTTGTGGTGGATAATTGTGTGGTACGGCAGCCAAGAATCAAGTCTAGGCAAAATAGCAGGCCGGGGCTGGTTCTTGATTGCCCCAGGGCTTATAGGAATCTCCTCTGTCTTAAAGCAAGGAGCAATGAAAATCCTGATTTATTGGTAAGTGGGTCCAAGGTACACAGACTTGGTTCTCTGGATCAGTCTCCAAATCCCTAGCCTGGTTTGTGTCTCCTTGGCTTTTGCTTTGTGAAGTCAGGAACAGCTGTACAACTACTTGACATCAGCCTTTAGAATTTGAACTGATTCCTATCTCCAGAAGATAGGGTAACCTCTACTCTGCTGGGAACAGCTTTGCAGCAGATAGACAGCAGGGCAAAGACAGACTGGCCAGTGGATTCCAGCAGAAGTCTGCGCTTTAATTCTCTCTCTAACGGACCTACTGAGCTGACTCTCATGGCAATGAGAGGCCATCAGAAGCTCTCTTCTCTGTGGGATTTCACTTGGAGCCACCCGCCCAGATGGCCAGCAACATACTTCCACCTCAGTTTTGTTAAGACTACAGTTGGCTCTATAAAAAGCAAAACCCCAACTTTTTAAAAAAAAATATTCTATGAGATGTTAATGGGTCCAAACAGACTTAGCTTTTCCTTAGCAGTAGTAACAAAACAAAAAAGAAAACAAAAAACAAAAAAGTTGCCTTTTTGAAAGTCCTAAACCAATTTTTCTCCAGTCCAATTTAATCTAACTAAGCTAAGAAGGCCGCCCATGTATATAAATGACGAAAAACTTGTTTTTAGTTCCTGACCTTTTAACTGTGGGGGGATCTGCAAGCCTTGGGCTTTGTGAGATCCAGGTAACGGTACCCCTGGTGTTTTCGTGAAGAAAGTGTAATTACATTTCTGTCAGGCTGAATGAGATTTATCACCTGCCTAGCAAACAGAAACAATTTCCAAGTTCTGAAGGGGCTTTAGAACACTTTAATTACCTCAGCATGGTGGGGAGGTGAGCCATTAAAATGAACAGCAAGCCCACAGTGCTGAAGGGACATTCTGCAAACACATGCCAAAAACATCTTCCCATGGGAGCTAGTTTGGTGTTCCAATTCAGAAACAGGATCCAGACACATTATGTCCTAAAATATATTTCACTGACAGCAAGAAAGTGCTTCAAACAGCGTGGTGATGTTCCCTCAGACAACTCCTTCCTTCCCATCTTCTCATACCCTGCATCTAGCATCCCTGTTGTCACCAGAAAAGCAGAGTTGACAATCACAGAACTCAGTGGACCTGTTTGTTCCACTGTGGATCTTGACAGTTTGGGTTTTTTCTATTCCCTTTTCAGAATTCTGTATTATTTATAGAGTGCTGGAAGACAAGTGCTGAACATATGTAGACTTTACACATGTAGAAACTACAAAGGTACTGGAGTACCATGTTAGCCAGCTTTAAAGCTCAATAGACTGGTATTCATAGACACCTATGCTTAATGTGGTCAGGATTATATACATCCAGGTTCTGTTTTCTCAAGTGTTCAGAAAAATAACTTCACAGATATGGTTTTGTCCAAACTCTGAGATGAAAAATTATTAGGGCTCCGTTATTAAGAATGAATTACATACATCCTCTCAGCTCTATACCATTTCTGCATTTAGTCCGATGGCGACCTTGCCATGGAATGAACTCTTGGTAGGTTTTCCTTCTGTGTTTTCTCTTTCCTGTGAAAATTTCACCAGACAAGCTCCGCTGGCTTGCTTTGTCTAACCTGTAGGCAGCTTACCATCCCACAGCAGGGGAGTGAGTCTGAAGCATGAGGAAGTTAGGAAAGACAGACAACAGGAATGAGGTATTCTCAGTTCTTCTCTGGTGAGGTTTAGTTTGGAAGAGACCCGATCTCTTCATTAGCAATAACCTCACAAGTGTAATGAAATGACTTATTCAATGCAACTCTTGTTTTTTTTTGGGAAGTGGAGAAAAGAAATTAAGGTAGGTGATGACAAGTCTCACCAAGGTTTGTGGTAAGAGTCAGCCTATTCTGCTTCCATGCACCTGATCTTAGGGCATCTTCTTCCAGGGAACTCAGATGCTATTGTCACAAAGCCACCAGTGCTTCCTGATGGCTGTCTGAGCTGGGGGTTCGTCTTGCTCTTACACTTGAACTTGTCCCACAACTTTCTGTTGATGACAGTTGACTCTAAAATAATCATGTACGATTGGCTTTCCCTCTTGCCTAATGCCCCCAAAGCAATGTGTCCTAAAGCTTTACCTTAGAACTCCCAGTTCTGTGGGATATTGCATGAATGAAACCTTTATGAGCGAAAGAAGTCTGGGAAGCTTCTGGACACCCTCTTAAAGATTCACAACATAATTTTTTTTTTCAGTAAAAGACATTTAAATTATAGCCATTATTTCCAAAGTATACTGGTAAAATGAATTCTTGGTGTCTCTATGGGTGTGTTCGTTACAATCTCAGTGATGCACTTTGGAAGGCGTTGAATAATTAAGGCAGTGGTTTTAGCCAATATTTCTTGCATGTATTCTGATTATTATGTCACTACAGTATGAAGGAGCACCAATAAATAACCCGAAATGTGACAGTAACAAATTTGAGAAGAAATCAAGTGGAGACTTACAAAGATGGCAGAACTGGATTAAAAGCACAGGAGGAAGAGTTGCCAAAGAGAGACAACATTGTCCTTTGTCTTTTTTTTTTTTTTTGCTTGTAATTTTCATTAGACTTGATTCTGAATATTATTCCCATCCATTAGAATCATGTGATTGATTAGAACAAACCAAGTGGCCAGTATGATTTCTTATCCACAGTTGACCGATCCCAGCGGGAGGCTTTTGTTGAATGCGCGGGTTCTCTCTACTTGTGGGAAATATACAGAGAAGGAAGTTGCAGGGTCTATTAGCACAGCAGTCTACCCAGCTTCTCTTCCCATAACTATATATCCTGGCTGTGCGTGGAAAATCAAACCAATATCCTTCCCACCTTACTGCCTTATTGTCTGCATTTAGACGGCATAGTCTAGAACCATGCGTGTTGGTAGGGGTGTTTATTATCTAAAAACACAGTTAGGGGAAAAGGTGGTTTGTACACATTGAACACTTATATTTTCTTATTAGTGGACAGCCCAGTGCATTTCCTCTTCTATACCCACGAGCAGGTAACGCCTTTGGGTTAGTGTGCAGTGTTTGTCTTCTGTTGGCCTAACATGTAAACAGACCATCCCTCCTCCTCCCCCCAGGGTTCCCCACAAATTCTTCCTTCCCAGGGGCAAACTGTCCCATTGCTTCGTGGTAAAGGGCATGCCATCCGGTTGCCTGGGTTCTAGTCCTATAATCCATTATTTTAAAGTAGAGGCAATGTCTCCTCCTACTTAATTCCTTGGATTTACCTGATTTATTCTGTCTTAAAAAAAAATCTCCTTTTCCTGCAACTTAAGGATAGAAGCAGAGAATGCTATCCCTCCTCACTTTAGTAATGCTGGGCAATTTGAGCCAAGGGACAATGGGACTTCACTCCCAGGTGTTAGTGAAATGCACAGACTCAAATATATACAAGGATGAGGAATTGGGGGTTCCTTCAAATGTAATAATTTATTTCAGGTTCAGAAATACAGTTTCACATTTTTTCACACTAGGTACATGACCTTCAAGGATGATACAGGCTTTAGGAATTTGCTTCAAAAATTCCATTCACAGAATCCATATTAGTCCAGCATTAAGAAATCCCCAAAGTGGTAAAAACGACAGTGGGAAGTATTCTGGCTCATGTTAATCAACAGAGAAAACAAAGTTTGACTTCTATGTACTCAATCATTCACACAAAAGCGAAATGAAGTTTGATTCAGAACAGGGAGAGAAAAGGAGCACATACAAGCCCATGAAACAAAAGCAGTGCGCATACGAAACCAAACACACAAGGTTAGAGTCGTAGGGTTTCTGGTTTGTGAGGAGTCATTTTTCCGATTGGCAGCAGTCAGTAAAAGACAGTGGAGTGGTTTCTGTGTAAGTTGAAAACATTATGAGGAAAGTTTAAGGGATTTAAAGGTAAAGGTTATAAGAAAACGGATGCCTTCAGCTGAGCCACATGTGAAGCCCTTGAGCAGTAGAGTGAGGAGTCTCACCAGGACTACCGGGTCTTAAACAGGAGATTCTTTGAGGTTCCTGTCTCTTGCTCTCCACACATACAGATATTATTACATGTATGGATATATACACAACTAGCAATGCATATACTGTATATACCTCAAAATATTGTTAAAGTTTCACATACAGAGCACCACGTAATTTTAAACACATCAGCTAGACAGACAGCCTATTATTATCTAGAAGACAAACTGAGTTCTTTAGAAAAGACTACTAACAGATCTGGTGAACTATCCATAATTGGGCTTCGTTCACAGGAACTCTTGAGTTCGCAGCTACTGGTGCTAGGTGAAATGACATACAGCACATGCTTCAGTCTCACACACAGTCATTGCTCACTGAATAAAGACAGCTAGGAGATCTGTTTAGGCTTTGTTACTCATCGTACAGAGATTCCCATCAATTTAAAGTAATTGCACAGTATTCCAAATGTCAAAGATTTACCTGACAGAGTACCTGCAAGGAATTGACTATCCTGTCCCCCGCGTGGTTTAACAGTTTTGCTCAGAAAGACCTATTACTTTCATTATGTTGCTGACTCTGTAATCTTTTAGCCTTTACTCATGACTATACAGATTAACTCAGGTTTTTTTTTTTTTTTTTTTTTTTTAAAAGAGTCAGCTCAATCCCCAAATAACACAATTCTAACTAGAGCCCCTGGAGAAAAGCTTCTAAATCTTGCATTTTTATCAAAGTATCACCCAAAAAGTAATGCCTTCTTAGGTAGCAGTGCTGTGGGTTTCAATACAAATGGCCATGAACTTTACTCTACCTTGTCATGGTTATAATTATAGAGATCATCGTGGTTATCATAAGCTTTGTGCTCCTCAGAATATATACAGTGTGAGATAGGAGAGCTTGTGTTTCTCATGTATGTCATAAGAAACAAACTACCATAATCACGCTATGGCAGGTCTTCCCAACACATATATTAGCACAGTTAGAATATGTTCATACTTACATACTGATCACAGGTTTACACTGATATTTATATTCATATATGTATATATATACATATATGATGCACATAAAATCACATTCATGCTTAATGGCATTTTAGTAATTGCTTTTGAACCTACTTACTCCAAAGGACACAAACTACATACATGGTCACTATGTACATAGTGTATTCCTAGAGACATGCAGAGAAAAATGAGTGCACAGAAAACAACATTTGTCACATACTGGTGTCAGGTCCCATTTCATAGTTTAGAGTATGACTACAGTCTAAAGAAATCACAGATGAATCTATGTGACTACTGCTTAATTCTAAATTTAGAGTGCTTACATCACAGAACTGTTTTGTTTATGCTTTTGGATAGAATGAATATGTATCTGCACAAACAGAGAAATTACCAATAAATAGACTCCACTGCACTTCTATGTTATAAAACACACCTAAAGGCAATATTCAAGAAGGTATTCTTGGTAGATGATATTTGGAAATAGATCTGTTTTAAATCAATATGGTTTCATAGTCCATCTACAAATGGTTGGTTATTCCAGTTAGCCAATCTGCATGCAAAATTTAGCCTGTGACAGGAAAACTGGCTTTGATGATCAACCATGTACAGTTACCTTTTCAAACCCTAAACCCCTTTTTAAAGTTACTATTATGCTAGGCAAGATAAAGCTACATCTATTGTGCTGATAGGAGGTTGACTGAGAGATTAGAAACAGAGTGGGAAGCAGAAGGTCCTTCAAGCTTACGTTCACTTCACAAGACCTGCCGTGTACTCGAGTGAAACGTCAGGCTTCGTTCATGTTGGTGTCTCCTGTTAGCAGGGTGGAAACCCTTTGAACTGCAGCAATCTGAAAATATTCTGGGGTGCTGCTGTTGAAATGCTGGGGAGGCAGTGGTGGGGTAGGGGATTCTGGCTGCCACCAGATATAACATGGTAGCAAAGAGAACAAAACTTTCCTGACAAAGGGAGACATTTGGGACAGAGAATCTGTGGATCAAGAAGCAAAAGCTAAAGATGACAAGCGCCATTGTTTATGACTGTTTGGGATCAGTGGGAGGAGATTAGGAGAGACAAATCCCCAGTTTTCCTTGACATTGGTTTGTGCTGATTCGAGAACATACCAGTGGTTTTCTGCAATCGTTTCCTCCAACAGAAGGAAAAATGTGAAATATAGCAAGATGCAAAACCACAGGAAGAACAAAGCCAAACCCTGAAGTATCAGGTTCGTTAGCTGCCTATTTTAGAGAACTCATAGGAAGAAGAAGCAGAGGGAGTGCTGAAAGGAGGGGGTTTGTGGGAGCCCTCATTGCTCATTAGTTGTTTGATTATAGACATTTCCATTTAGCTTGGGACACCATTTTCAAAGACAATGCACATGTCTTATGTGAGTTCCATTCACAAATATTCTTTTCTTCAACAGGAAAAAAGTTCGAGATGTTAAAGCAATGATATTCTATGTCACTTAAAGGTTGAAAAATATCCCTTGGTATGTCTCATGCTCTCTACGTTTTGCCAATTATCAGTGGGATCTAACCCATTAGAGAATGTTCGATGCAGTGGCATTTCACTTGGAAAAAAAAAACTTTTTAAAATAACAGTTAAAAGTTTTTACATCATACTTTATAACCACTTGCTTTGGGTAGAAACTGCACAAGAAATTAAAGTGAAGTTCGCATACAAATCGCGTTGACTGCCTTCAAAGGGAAATGCTGCAGTTAGTAAAACCTAATTTACCTTTGTGAGTATGGAATAATGTCTCGGGAGGCTACAGTTCAGTGAAAGCCCTCTCTGCTGCCCGGGTGCAGTTAGCAGACAGAATTCCATTTGGCTTCTAGCTGTGTCCTACATGTTAACCATCTGGTCATAGGTAGTTCAAAAGTTAGCCTCAAGGCTGAACTAATAACCTCTAGGCTAGGCTGCTCTAGTAAAGTTTAGAGATCCTAGAAACTAAAAACTTGTTCTGTAGCTCAATACGTCAAAGGCATTGTTTTTCAGGAGCGAGCTGGAACAAGGTATCGCAGACATGTGGGCTGTGCTCTTAAACCAGGCATCTCTGATGGATCGCCTTCCCATACTGGGGGCCATCCTTTCCATGTACTTATGTCATAGTAAGCTGCAAGATTTAAGAGAGTCTGGAATGGGTAGAGACATTAAAGTTGCTTTTTAAAGGATTCTTGTATAACCATTTATATGTAAACCATAGAAACTACGTGCTAGCATACATTTAATTTTTCTCTAGCCAAAATAATAATCATAATAACTAAATGGAGTTAGTTACCCATGCCCCCCAATCAACTGGAAAATTAAACACTTTCAATGTCAGCCTTCCTTCACCATAGCCCACAAAAGGTAAATAATAAGATAATAAATTCTATTTTCTCAAACACTTTTAGAGTGGTAATTTGCTTTTGCTTCTTCTTTGAACTCTGAAAGTAGCCAAATCTATCAACTGGTTACCAACCCCCCTCTCCCCCCCAAGCTTTGCCTTGATATTGCTTGTGCTTCTAGCACAAAGCGAAACACACAGGTACTAGGAGAAGCTCCCCAGAGCAAACCTGGAGGCTTTCCCTTTGCAAACTGCCTGTGCTGCTGAAAAGCTCCCATCTTAAGCAATCCTAATTTACAACTTTGCTTCTTTAGCAGTCCTATGAAATAAGGAAGGAAGGAAGCCTAAATAAGCAGCTGCAGACTGAGTGGTGGCGTTAATATCAGAGCGCAGTTTCTGCCACCCTAAACAGAATGTGGGAAAAGTCAGTGTGCTTCCAAGCTCACACTCTTGAATCTGTTACGAATTGTCATAAGCTTCTCTGTAGACAGCTTAGAAAACCCTTCCAAAGCAGCTTCCGATATATGTTGGATAGATGACTGATACCAAAGTATAGGACTGCTATCTAAAACTACCTTGGTCAATGCAACATTATTACGCCTCTTTACAGGTTAGCAGGTTTTCAGAGTCAAACCCCAAAGGTCTGACATACCATGAGCAATGAAGATGAGTGATGAACACGTTAGTAAGACTGGCTACTTGCCTATGGAGGTCCATACATGCGACTACTCATGGTTGGCTGCAAAGGTTACCGAATGTGTTGCGTTTGCATAAATCATTAGTGGTTAATTGCCATGCCGGACACTTCGTTTAGTCTAACAGTGAGGATTCTAGCGGACGGATTATAGTGGGGCGAGTTGGTGATGGGGGTGGCCTCCGGCTAGAAAAAGAGAAAGAGACAGGTAAAGGAACAGGCATGGTAATTGTTTCTTCAGGACACTGACACAGAGCCATCATGCGCATGCACATGCAATTCAGGCCAGTAAGAGTGGTCACACTCTGCAGTGATTCTAAGAATCTCCTCTTTGAGTCATCCAGGTAACCCAGTTTTCAGTGGAAATTGGGTATTTTTTCATTATGCAAATCTTTATGAAAACCAAAGAGAGTTTTTCCCCCAATACTAGTGCAAATATGGAACGACATACAGGCCACTGTGAAACATACTGCACAGATCTGTGACAGTTGAGCACAATGGTTATAGAGAGTTACTGTACTTAAAAGTATGCCTACTCCAGGAACTAATGGGTGTATTAAGTCTCAGCACTGGTTTTCAGTCTTTCCCTGTCTCTGCCAGGGTGTTATCGGCCACTTCTCTTTGCCTTTAGCAGTGGCTTTTCCTAATTACTCTTCATTTGCTTCTAATGCAGACCATCAAAGACCAGAAGTCAAGGCTTTTAGAGTTTTTTACAGTGGTTACTAACAGGCTCGATGGATGTGAGTTTTCTGGTAAGCTGTATGAACAAGATTCCTATTTGGAGTCTTAACAGGGTTCACCAAGATTGGTAGTGGTGTGGGCCGCTAGCTGGTTGGCCACGGTGCTTCTGAAAGCCAAGCATGCGAGTCAATGGTATTGTACTTGAGAAGCTCAACACTATCAAGTCACATTGTTTATCCCTTGGAATACACTGATGTCACAAATACATTAATGAGCTTTGTCTACGTGGACTCCATATACAGCTACCTTGGGAATGGTTTTCCATAACTCTAACTAACACATAATCTAAATGGAAACATTTTTGACCAATATTTCCAGCTGAATTTTTTTTCAAAAGACCCTTTGTAGAATTATAGTCCTCTTTCTGACCTGGAAACACTAAACTGGTCAGATTGGACACCCATTTTCTGGGATGGTGCAGCGCCGTTGGAAAAGTTGAACAAAACGGTGATGGAGAGTCTCAAAACCATACCCTGTTTCCTGGTGGTTAGAGTTGGTACTGTCACTGTGAAGGCCTAGGTTTGTTTCTGAGTTAAGTAACCCAAACAAAAATCACAAGCTACACAATAAAATTCAAAGCCAAGAGAGAAATCAGAGCAGAAGAGCTATTGGTGATTTAATGGTAAGACTGACTACTGACCCCTTTAACTTGTGGTCACAGAGAGTCCCTTTTGCCTCCTATACCCAAAAAGTGGTGAAGAAACAATAGTAGGTTCTAATTTAATGTCCTATCCTAGTTTTAATATCTAGCAGTGACTGGACTTTAAAAGGATGGATAGAGACGCTTATTGGCAAAGGAACAAACACAATCACTGTTAGTTGTTCAGTGAGCAAGCCCCTTTGCAGAAAGAGTTCTGTAACCACCAGAACTGTTAGGTAATTCTCCCTAGGAAAATGTAATTTTCTTCTTATGACTATACAAAGATGGTTTATCTTTTGTGAATATATTCTTCCACGTTTGAGATGACCGCCCATATTCCTTTAGCTTACAGCCCAAGTCTTGAATCTGTACCAGTTTCTCATTTGATAGAGAGGTCAGAGGTCATACTAGTGTCTTGCAGTACTTCATGTGGTATTACATGAAGTACTGTTCTCAATGACCTTTTGCTTATCTTTCTAGACATTTCTCAGTGAAGGGAGCCTTCTCTGACCTTCCAGATAGAGTTGCTTCAGTGACATTGTGGTCAGTCATCACACTGGATTCAAATTAGGCTCACACTCTTATCTTTACTGACTAGAAATGGGTTCCTTTACTCATCTCAGTGCCTGGTCCACTGCTTACTCTCCAGTGAGGGAGTGTTTGACAACCAAGTAAACCGAAAATTAACCCTGGAAGTGTGAGCCACCTGATGATGTTATGATAGCCATAGGTCTTACCATGTAAAGGGTATTGGCTAATCATAACTGTGGCACACATTTTTTTCAAGTCATCTTTTAGATTTTATTATTTTAAATTGTGTATGTGCACATACACACACTCACATATCTGTACCTGTGTATGTATACATGAATGTAGATACTGGAAGAGGCCAGAAGAAGGTGTTAGGCTTCCTAGAGCTGAAGTTAAATCAGTTGTGAGCCACCTGATGTGGCTGTTGGGAGCAGATCTTGAGTCCTATGGAATAGCAATGTGTACTCTCAATCACTGTGATCACTCTCCAGCCCCTCCCCCATATTTCATATGTATGTGTGTATATCCGTGTGTGTATATAGAATTGAGACTTGGAGATTCTTCCTATGATTTATCATTCAGTTTAGTGTTTGGAATGGAGCTAACCAATAGCATCCTGTCCCCAGGGCGTTGGATAAATTCATAACCTATGGAGATGTATTTTGAGTAATTAAACAGTCATGAGATGGGGTTGAGAGCCAGAGTTTGAACTTGAAGGAGGGAAACTCTCACCGGGTTAGAGGGTGAGTGGATGTCAGGCTATGAACTGAGGGAGACTCAGGATACAGAAGGGCAAGGTCAATTGGAAGTTGTCTTCTGCAAAGATGATAGGTTACACAAAGACTTGTAGCCCAGGGAGAAAGGAATGCACCTGGGCTCTCCTGTTCCTTTTGTTCTTGTCTTAAAGGTCACTTCCCTACACTTTATTGCCTGAACTCCCCATAGACTCCAAGTTCCTTGAGAGTAGAGAACGTGCATGTTGCTTTGTGGTGCATTCAGTATTCAGTTCCTTTAGCTTCAGGAGCAGTGGGTGAATATTTGCTGAGTAGCGGACAGGTGAGTGAGCGATTGAAAAGTGCCTAAGCAAGACATCCATTGAGGCTGGCGTCCAAGCTAAGTCAAGGTGAGCAGGTTCCATCAGGCCATGCATATAACACTCTCCAGTTGGAAGCTTATGTCTGAGACTATATGTTCATATAGAAAGAGTCCTGGAGTAGAAGTTAAAAAAGACATCAAGTATAGGTCTAATTGCTAGATTATGCAGGGGTGTTTATTTTTTTCTCTTACTGAATGTCTCTAGGCTTTGCTTTTCTCATTTGTTACTCAGGCAGAGGCTGTAGCAAGGCTTATTCATGTGTTTGTGCACTGTTCACCAAGTGCTACTATGTGGGATGCACTGTGCCATGTGCATTTAAGAAGACTGGCGTCTACGCTTGAGTGTCAGGGCAAGGGACCTAAGACAGATGTCCAAGTGGTTTTTACTACGGCACAACATTTTAAATATGAAATAATGGGGTGAAGTTCTAGAATTCATCACCTGGGCCTACATCCCAACAAGCTTGAAAAGTGTGACAGTTATGGTTACAGCGGGGGGGGGGGGGAGGTGATTCCAAACGCTACATAACAAAGCTTGCAAATGGTAGGGACATGTAGACCTATGCCGAGAAGGACCAGAAATGTAAAGGAATTAGATGAGCGTCAGAGGGAAGGTTCAGTGGAGGAGAACGGAGCATGGAACAGAAACGGAACACTTCGATGGAATAGCAGATTCTCACTGATCTCATCAATCTTGGACCAGGGTTAGTGAGGAACAGTAGTGGGCAGAGGCAGAGAAGAGGACTACAGAGAAGTTCTTTTTCACTAGCTGTCAGGCCTGGTGTACATTTTGTTTACCATACCTCAGACTTTAGCACGCTCTTGGTTCACAGTAAGTTTGCTTTTTTTTTTTTAATGGTTAAACCTCTTCACTTTTATTGAACTTGTTAAGGATGTCCCGAGGGCTGTGCACAGAAAACACCATTGCGTAGCCTGTGTGGTATGAATTAATGACAGAGGGAAAAAGGGAAAGATGAGATACCATTGTGTTCTCTCAGAATGACTTAAGGCAGCTTTGGAATATGTTCACTTTCAGATTAAAGGAATCCACATATGTGTAATATGTGCAATTAAAAAATCCCAAAGAGCCTTGATCCACTTACTTTTTTGGAAGAAGTGAACATTATTTTATTTCTAAGACAATAAGAAGAGTAAATCATATTGTAAAAACAGTGCTTGAAAAAAAAAAATCAACTCAAGACAGATCCTAAGTTGTTGAGGGTGATTTTTTGTTTGTTTGTTTGTTTTTAAGCAACCCAAGCTAAGATGTTTGCCAACTTCAACACTAGGAAGGTGTTTAAGGTTTTCTGCTCAAATTTATTTCATTGGTCCAGTTCTTAACCATTCCTATTGCCAAAGACATTCACCTCACAAGACAGTTTGTTTGGGGGCAAACTTATTTGTTTTGTACCAAATTTTCCTCAGTTGCTTTGTTAAGTGATGGGTTTCATTAAGAAATCCATTACATTGAAATGAAGCATCTTGTATTGTTTAAACATTTTATTGAAACACTGTGCTGTGTGTGGGCGGTTTATGGTTATGATAGAAGACCCATGTTTCTGCCTTCAAATCAAAGGGAAAGATGTAAGACTTGAAGCTGTGGCTGCAGGGATGGCCCGTCTACAGAATTTTGGACAATGACAGTTTTTGTAAAGGATGTCCCATGCTCCTGCTGGGTGGGTGGCATTTTGTTTTTTTTTTTGGGGGGGGGGAGGCAGAAGCTGGCTTCACTGATAAGGTTGAGAAGCCACCATTTGTTTCCTTCTTTCACACGATTGTCTTTTAAGAATAGAAGTCTAATTCCATCTGTTAGTCTTTCTGTTATCTGTCCTTGAGTGTTTATGATGTGAGGTCAGTCGTTATGAGTTTGAGGAGGCTCCACCAGGACACACTGCATTGTTCATCAGCTTTGGGGTGGGGTGTGTGTGTGTGTGTGAATGTGTATGTGTGTATGTGTGAGTGAGTGTGTGTGTGAATGTGTGTATGTATATGTGAGTGAGTGTGTCTGTGTGTATGTGTGTGTGTAGTCAGGCCAGAAATTGGTGTTGGAGTCTTCCTCAATCACTTTCACTTTATTTTTGAGACAAGGAACTCCTTGAGTTAGCTAGACTGGCCAGCCAGTAAGCCCCAGGGATCCTCCTGTCTCCACTTTCCCAACACTGGTATTATAGGCACACACCACAACCCACCATACTTGGTTTTTCTCTATTTGTAAGCATGGGCGATGGGTATCCAGAAGCAGGTTCTCATCCTTGCTCTGGCAAGCACTTTACTGAGCCTTCTCTAAAGCCCCATCTGAAGACTTATCTCAACTGCCAGTGGAGTGAGCACTTTTTCTTACAGCACCGCATGGCACTTGGTGGGGCAGGGTGAAGATTTGGAGATCATGACTGTGAGTGAGTGCATGTGCCTGAATCTAACTCAGACGGGAACATGCCTCTGAGGAAAATGCAAAGGCAGTAGCAGGCCAGAAGCCCACTTCTTCTTCTGAGTGTTCATTTCCGACAGAAGCTGCAGGAGGCAGTGTTTTAGGTGTAGGTAATCCACTTATATTTTGATTCTTATTTTGGTAATTTTAAAAAATAGGTATTCTATATTTAGATGGAGTTGGGCTCAACTCAGAAAAAGGTTGTGATGCTCATGATTTTGTTCAAATGGAAGATATTTTATAATTTTATTATAAACAATAATAAAGGTGCTTGCTCTCTGGCTTTTTTATTTTTTTGCCTTTTGTGGCTTAAAGAATGTCATCAAGCTAATTGTTGTCCAAGAATAGTTTGTGGTAGATGTAGGGAAGTATATAAAATTGGAGTTTATTTGAATGGTCTAAAGATAGTATAACTCACTAAATCTAAGAAGTGACATATAGTCCCCCCATAAAAACAAATAAACCCTTGATTTTATAAAATTAATTCATATATATATATACACATATATATATATCTCAACATGTACTAGCTTGAATACTTGAGTGCTTTAGTCTCTGGGGTAAATAGAAGTAAAATGTACTGTGCTAAAGTTTATTTAGATTGCTCTGTCGATCTGACCTAGGTTTCCCTCAAAGGTGTGATGCCAATGTCCCTACAACCACAAAACCTACCCAGCTTTTCAATGATCAGCCACACTATCTCTGTCTCAGTTGAGGATGTCGGAAAGGGGATTTTACGACATTGACTCAGATTCTTTCAGTAGACTGGGGAAAAAAAAAAGCCTGCATTTATATTGGTTTGTAAAATACACTGCTTGTGGGCCATCGTCCAAAGTAAGTTTTGATTAAGCATTACAGGTCAATTCATTTTGCATTTTTTTCTTTCCCTGTATGTATTACAGAGCATGGTGTTAACAGAGATATGGAACTTTCTGGAAGGCTTTCTTGTTAGGACAGAGACAGGTTAGCAGTGACAGCAGTAGGTAAATGCTCACATAGAGCTCTGCTAGGACACTGGTAGGGACACCTGGAGTCCTAGCCTAGTATGTAAGTGTGTGTGTGTGTGTGTGTGTGTGTGTGTGCGCGCGCGCGCACGTGTGTGTGTGTGCGCGTGTGCATGAGAGAGAGAGAGAGAGAGAGAGAGAGAGAGAGAGAGAGAGAGAGAGAGAGGGGTTATAGAGCATAAGGGAAATTAAGGGTCAGACATTCCAGGAGTAGGAATAGGTGTCTATAAAGAGAGCAAGCCAGGACAAGTGCAGCTGTTTTGAAAATCCAGCGTCACCCACTCTCTGTCACAAGTATCAAGTGACTTGTTTGGACCTGATAAAATGAGGAAACGACTCAGAGAATGTTTAGTTGTATGAAACTGTGATGTTTTCAAGACTAGATGTGATATTCTAGTTTCTACAATGGCCTCTGTACTATATCACCAACGACAGGCAAGGTGAGGAGAGGAAGGGGCTGAAGAAGGCGGAGAGAAGTAGACTTAAGAACAGAGCCCGAGGAAACGGGGATAGGGCCTGATTTTTTTCCAGAAAATTGCAGCATGTGGCCGTTGAATTACGTCAGATGGCATGGCATTCCTTCTAGTGAATTCTCTCCCCCCCCATCCTCCTCTTCCCCTCTATTCCTTAGAATCTTCTCTTTCACCCACCCTTCTCTCTCTCTCTCTCTCTCTCTCTCTCTCTCTCTCTCTCTCTCTCCTCCCTCCCTCTTTCCCCTAGAAATAGATCTTTGTACCACAGAGTCCACTCCCATTAACATCAACAGCAGGGGACTTAAAATCCTTTCCTCTGATTCTCTGTCTCCTCTTCCCCCTTTCTTCCTGGCCCTCACCTCCCTCAGACCCCAGGCTCCAGGAGAAGGGAGGATTTGACTTAACATCTGAAGGAAGGAAGTGAGGTTCTGAAGGAGGTGGCCAGAAGCAGCTATCCCAAGTGGAGGTTTCGACTTCCAGGCTATGCAGTCCCCTGTCATTTGAAGTCATGGGAAAGAAAGGGCAGGAGCCAGGAAGGAAAAAGACAGCAGTTGGCACCTCTGTGTGAGACAGTAGAACTCACTTCCACTTTAGGAAAGATAAGAGAGACCTTCTTGCCTTTCAGGCAAAGATATAGGATGGGGGGGGGGTTCTTTCAGAGAGGGTAACTGTGTAACTGTTTCAAAAAGGGTAGCTGAGCAGGCAAATTCTTTTTGAAGAATTGCTTTATCATTACAAAATAAATGCACAGAATCTGAAGATTTAGAAAGGATGAGACTGCAGCAATATTTCCCCTGTGCCAAATGACACCTGCTGAGTCAAAAGGCTAGTTTTAAATGCACCACACAGTACTTTTTTGCCCTTAAAGTGGCCAAACTGGAGACAAAGAATTGCCATGTACTGCGGGCATACTCAACCGTGTTTTCAAAAACATCCAGCAGGGGGAGCTCTAATATGCCTTTGCCGCTCAACATTTAAAAAACAAAACAAATTTAAAGCAAACAGAAAAACAGAGAGGCATTGTGCCTTTCGAGCTGCCAGTGAACAAATATGTGAGGAAGACCAATTAAATGTTCAGAGGCCAAGCGACAGCGCTTGGGGGGGGGGGGGAGGAGGGACACGTGCAGAGTGGCCCACAGTGTCTCCTTTCCATGAGCCTGTAGCTGTGAAGCAGTTAAACAGGGCTGGGGCTCTCACAAAAGAGGGAGCGAAGTTGACTTCTGGGCAAGCCTAGAAGTTATTCTTTCCCTCTGAAAGGATCTTATTGTTTCTAGAGCAGCCTTGAACACTGGCTCAGAAACCACATTTTAAAACAGAATTGTCATTGTTGGTTGAAGGAGCTACCGAAATGCCAAATGGCTAAGTCCCTCACTCGGTGGCTTGTTGGGTGGTTTTCTTCTCCTTCAAGTCAGAAAAAATGCTGTGTTTGTAAAATTGGTGCTAAAAGGGCAAGAAATCATAGGTTCCCTTGGGCCACGTGAAGGAAGAATTAGAGCATTCAAACACACACACACACACACACACAGACACACAAAACACACATAGAGGCACACACACAGAGGCACACACACAGACACACACAGGCAATGCAAAGAATTTACTCAAGAAAACAGTGAAGAGTTTACAGACTAAGAGTTACCCTCTATTCTGGGCAGTGTTCGGAGGTGCAATGGGTGAGTGGAAGTCCAACATGATCAGAACAAGTTCTCCTAAAGGAAAGCGGCCAATGACCCCTTCTATTCTCTTGCCAGTATGTAGGCAAAGTTTCTGTTTTTGCACCTTGATGGTATGCCCACATCTAAAAGTTTTATACAAGCTCCTGCAGAAACTTTAACTAGACCAGTTCAGACCAAGAGTCACTAAATAAAGCCAGTCTAGACAGAAAATGTATGGAAACCATATGTCCTTCAGGCATCTGTCTTACAAAGACTGCCATTGCCCTGGAGAAATCCTTCACAAAATATGCTCTTAGAAAACAACAACAACAACAACAACAACAACAAAATGGTGCTGCATGGCCACAGGGAGAAGAGTGCTTAAGAAGACGGTTGGACTGAGAGAAAATAGAGCCAGAAATGTTTACACATGCGAGGCTCTCGGTCCCCTGCACATCTGTGCGTACACAGCTTTGAAAGGATGGGACAAGGTAGGTATCATTTGTGTTTCCATTGTTCTTCCAGGCTTCCACAGAATGTTAGATGGGGGAATCTCAAAGCCGCTCTGTTCTCATCCGCAGAGAGCTGTTTTGAGGAAAGCTGTACTTGGATGTAGCCAAAGAACCAGAACATTCTCTTCTGATTATTACCTCATCCCACCAGCCTGCCAAACACAGCTAGAAGGCAGGTGTCCACCATAAGTAACTAGCAGAAGACTGCTCTGTAGAATAGTGTGTGGGGCCAGAGTGACAAAGGAAGTCAGGACAGGGATGAATAATGGAGGGGGCTCCAAGGGGGTGGCAGTAAAGAGGGATGGTTTTAAGCCTCATTTTTCCAATTTAACATTGCCTTCTGAACAAGAGATGACAATTCTATCTTCCCTATTCTCGTGATTACACTCGAAGATACACTTTAATTTTAACCAATGGTATAGATTCTGCTGAGGGAAAAAGTAAAATATGCAAATTACCATGACCCCACCCCCAAAATAGCATATCATATGAAAACTTTAAAGGGTTGGGGAGAGCATGAAGCATGCCTACACTGCCAAGGTTCCTTGTGGCTCTCTACACTATTTTACTGAAATTCCCCGCAAGGCAAGGATGGGGACTGGGGAACAGTACAGTATGATTGGTAAGTGGCACCAGCAAGAGTACCCTCACCTAGAAGACTGTGAGTTAACAGTATGTGCCAGACAGACTAGTGGAGAAAGGGTCTTGAGTGAAAACAGCAAAAGCCATAAGATCGTGATTTTAAGAAAAAAATCAAGAAGCATCATCAACATGCTTATTCAAAGGCAATCATGTTTTAAAGGTTAAAAATTCTTACACTGGCTTTCAAGTATTAAATATTAAGATGCGGATAGAGTCATTTAGAACATTAGACATATCAAGGCGACGCTAACCACTGCCCTTCCATGGACTATTATTTCAACATCTACTCACTATGGATAAAGTGAAGAGCATTTGGCTAGGTTAACTGAATTCTCCTGGTGAAGTTACAGGGCTTTTCCTTGAGTGTTTCTATTTATTGATCGTTCTAAAGCTTTAAGTTGGCTTTCATGCTAATGGTTTGCAGGACTTGGCTTGTAGTATGGTGTCAGGCCTAGATATGTGGAGGGAAAGTCCTGCCATGGTTTGTCTAGTTAACACATCCTCTAATGTCTCCTTAATTCTATACCCCAAAGCCAATAATTAAGATATTATAGAACTTGTCTGACGTGAAAGCTTATTATTTTAGTTATTAAAACAGTTTCCAACACTATAGGGAACATTTTTCAAAACCAGTGGATGTTTGGCTTAGATCTTTTTACAGCTTTTCCTTGTGAATGCAACCGTAGTGGCAGACAGTAGGCACGTCTTGTGGTGTAGGACCTGGGCCATGATACTTAAAGGAAGGTTTACTTGAAGGAAAAATTTCATTCAGTCTGAAAATTATCTTGGAGATCACACTATGAACTTAAAAGAATACACATGGTCCAGAATTAATCTTATGTAAGCATTCATTATCAAGCAAGCAACCTGAAGGGCTATAAAATGCATTATATGCTTTTTTTTTTTTTTTATTTTTTTTATTTTTTTGGTTTTTCGAGACAGCGTTTCTCTGTAGCCCTGGCTGTCCTGGAACTCACTCTGTAGACCAGGCTGGCCTCGAACTCAGAAATCTGCCTGGCTCTGCCTCCCAAGTGCTGGGATTAAAGGTGTGCGCCACTGAACAATATGGTATATATCCATGATCTGAACTGTTGCGAGGTGGGGACAGGAAGATTTTAGGAATTCAAGGCTGGAGGTAGCTGTTAGTAAGTTCAGGGACTTAAGAGAGGTAGACTATGCGAGACTTTGACTCAAAAACTAAGAACAAGACAAAATAGCCAAATAATCAAGATAAGTGCCTACAAATTAATGCTATACTGAAGTATGCAGATGAAGGGAACCTCTACATGTTGCTTCGGAATATCTAACACCAAATTCGAATGTTTACATGGTGGAGGCAAAAGGGATGTTTGTTTGCAGACTAAGACCATTTTCCCAACTATACTGAAAGCCAACTGGGGCCTTCTCACACTGTGCACCTTTTTTGGAGGAGAGTGGTGGTGATGAATCAGGATCTTACTATGTACCTCTTGATGGCCTGAAGTTACTTTGTAGCCAAGCCTGGCCTTAAATTCATGATCCTTCTGCCTCAGCCTCCCAGGTTTATGGGGCTTATAGGTAGAGATCATCATGTCCACCTTTATTTTAGCTTCCCTTAGTTTTCAAATCTCCCCTTGAAGCTTTGGATATGTTTGGATCAGTCTTCGTTTTCTTCTCTCTGTTTCTGTATCAGCCTTTCCACCAAAGAGACTGGAAAGGATGCTGCTTATTGGTGACTCTTATGTTGACCTGTGCATTTATGGAGTTCCCACAAGAGCAGTGAGGAGAGTAATTTTACCTTGTCTCATTTTCTGGTACTTAGATCATTTCCCTGTGGGGGCAATTTCCTTTCTTTGAACAGTTGAAATCAAGAGGCTCTACACTACCACTGATGCCAAGACATGGAGAATTTGGCTAATTGCCATTTTGATTACACCCCCCCCATGCCCCACCCCCCACCCCCAGGTTTGTGAACGGAATGGGTTCATGTGATTCATGTGAACTGATTATTTTGACTGAAAAAAACCAAAGAGTGGATATTTCTCGGTGCTTGTTGGGAATGCTTTAAAAAATAAGAAATTAGAGCATTCGTTATTTGTGGTTTTGCCTATCACGCGGCTCTGATGCTTGAAGAGCAGCCAGATGCAAAGAATGAGCCGTGACATGTTGAAAGTCCCTGAATACCTACCTCATGGCTTTCGACACTGCCCTTTGTTGGGGTTCTATTTTGGGCTAGGGTTGCCATGTGATCTAAACATGTAAATGCTCAAGTAATGTGGCATCTATAGACATGTAGTGTCTCTCAGACCCAGAGCCTTCCCAGAAACCCCCATGTTGGCCTTGGCCATTCTAGCTTGACCAGAAGTGTAATATCCTTTTGGTAACAGCATTAGTGAGCCAGATGGAGCCCATTTGGCAGCTAAAGGGTGTAAATATGTGTTTAGATCCAGAGGTTTCCCCAGACAATGCTTCCGATAGGTTGACATGTGCAAGCTAAGGAATTTCAATGCCAGACACTTAAAAATTCTACATTTAAGCAGCAAGAAATGTATGACAAGCAGGCAGAGCCATCAAGCGCTCAGTCTACTCCTTATCTCCTTGCGTCTGCTGCTGCAGTTAGGTGTCCTAGGCACATTCACAGAGCAAGCTGCTGCGCTGGCAATTTTATTTCAAACTTCCTGTCTGTCTTGTAAGGTTTTTCTAAGTCTCACATTGAATCTCTCATAGTCTGGTGAGTTGGAGGAGAAGGAGAGGGAAGAAATAGCCTCCTGCAGCCTATTCTTAGAGTTCACTGCTCGGGTAAAAGTTAGACATGGAAGAGGTGCAATTCATACACCGTGAGTCCCCGAGGCCTTTGAAAAATATACTGTCTAACCAGGAATGCCTGAGCTTGAAGGTTTCTTGAAAATCGCTCTTTCCTTCCAGTGAGGGGAATGAAAGAACTTGGTGATGAAACTTGAGCCCTAGCTAGCTTATGTGCGTCCATAAGTCTGGATGTCTATTTACACATGGCAGAGTATTCCCCCCCCACCCCCCCTCCGCCTTTCTCTGAGCAGACACCAACTTGTATATAGGAACACTCGGTGGATTACAGCTGGTGACAGTTTGCTGCTGACTGGCCACAGGAAAAATAATCAGCATCAACTATGCATTTTCCCTGGCCAGTGCCGATGTCTTGGCTGTCGACCTCTATCAATCAGGTGAACCCTGGGGCAGAACTGGGCACCCTGAAATGCAAAAGGGCCTGTCCTGCAGTAACTGAGCTTAGCGACTAAAGAGCTCCAAAGGGAACAATGTCAGAGCTATTCGTTCTTGATCCAAGACTCAGAAGCAGTTGTGTTTGCTTAACTGAAGGCCTGTCACCCGCTGCTTGGCTAACTGCAGCGAAAGGAGGAGCTGTCTCCTGTCTGCATTTATGTTATTTGCTTTTTGAATGGCGGGAATCTTTCCTAATTTCCCGTTTCGCTTTTACTTTCCTGCAACATAGGATATGTGGGAAAGATTCAGACACAATGAGAAGAGAAAGGAAAACGTGAGTCTGCCTGCACACTGCCACAGAGTTCACAGATTCTGACCGGTGCTGTATGTGGGCGTGGCCTAAACAGCCGGTCAGGCATCTGGACCTTGGCTGAAAGGAAATGTCTGTGTAAAATCGACTCTACTTTGTTAGACTCAGGGAGGAAACCACCAAAATAATTTGACTTTCACTTAAACCATATTGAAAACAGGACCTGAAGAGTGAAAGAAAACCTTTGACATTAACCATTGCTTCCTTTCAGTGGAATAGCACATTGTCATAAGCATTGAAACAGTCTACTGGAAGAAGAACTGTCATGGAAACAGAATGCGCTTTTGGAGGTATATTTAATAGTGGACCTTAAATTAAAGTGGATGCTTTTTTTTTTTTAGAGAACACTAGTTGAAATTTTAGTTTCATTAAAGTACTGTGAGTTCCTCATGACGACTCACGTAGAACCTGCAGCAAATTATTAATTACATTTGTAGGTTTCAGCACCAAGTTATTTTTAATAACATGGTTGCCTTGTGAGATAGATGCCCTGAATGTAAGAATTTGTAAGAACAACTTAAAGTTGTTCTGCTTTTAGCAATTATATTTTTGGGCTGTAATAGTTTCCTTCTTTTCTTTTTTTTAACTTTTAAATCTTGTTGTTAAAAAAATAAAAACAGTTCCCTGACAATCCAGAATGTCTGAGTATGCTTTTTATTTTTTCTGTAAGGAAGGCCGGCTAGTCAGGAGAACAGAGAGCTCGCCGCAGCTGACATCACAAATCACAAGGTGATTTCACCCTTTGTCCAAATGACACTTGGCTGCTAAATACACCACAGTTTTAGAGAGCTGTCGAGGAGAGGAGAGGGTAAGTCAGGATGTTTCCATGTGTGACCGCAGGGGAATGACACCCAGGCTAGTCACACGGGCTGCTTAATTTCCATGTACTCTGAACCCCAGGACTTCAAGGCTCGACAGCTTCCTCCTTCACGGCACCAAACCTTGATGTGAGGGATGCAAAGATATAAGAATGATGGGTTTTGTGGTTTGTCCTGGCTTGAAATTTAGGGAACTGGCTAACAAAGACAAACAAAAACCTCAGATAAAACAAGGAGACTTTACACCCCAAATAGAACGGATGCTGTGCTAAGTGTAACTTACAACAAATAAAATGTCTGAAAGAGCTGAGATTACAGTTAGGCAATGCAAGGCCATCAAGATCAGAGACCAAACGTTTAAACTAAATTATGATGAAAACCAATTGGCCAACTTTTGTAATATGGGGCATCGATTGTTTTGGAAAGGGGAATGTACATCTTTCTGCATAGCTGTGTGCTCTGGTAAGTCCAAGAAACCATGGAAGATACCATTGAGGATATCTGGGCAAAGTCTTGATGCTGCCTGGGGCTGGGCACACACCGAGAGGGCTTTGTCTTCCTTGCAGGGCTCACAAGAACATCTCTTAATGGACCAGTTCTTGATTTCGGTCATCTGGGTGAGCTAAAGTAAAAGCCAAATGGAGTGAGCAAGGCGTGGCCATTTTTAAAAGAAACCATCAGAGATGGTGAATGAGGGTGGGTCGGAGAAAGTTCTTCTCTAGCTCAACTTTTTTTAAAGTAGAATATTGAGTGATGAGGTAGGTGAAGTCTGCTCCCCCTTGGCTAGAGACCCTTCCTCCCACCCTTAACCCTTTTGACCTTTGCAAAAGAGTTCTGTCCTGGGGAAGGGGCTGGGTGGGTGGGTGGTAAGAACAAATGCCAGAGTGAGCCAGTGCCAGGAAAAAACGCTCGGATTCAGCTAATTTGTTCTGTGAGTGTCAAGGGCTACACCTGCCAGTTATTTAATTTCAAAAAGTGGTAACTAGGTAACTGGTTAGCTACGCTAACTCTGAAGTTTGTGTCTCTGAGTATTTGGGAGCTGCAATTGAGAGAACCAGGTGCCATCTGCTTGAGGCCATCCTTCTAAACAGAGCCAAGGCTATGTGGACTTTCAAAGAGGTGTTTGTTTGTTTGTTTGTTAATCTGTTTTTTGTTTTGTCAGAGAGCTTGAACGGAGGCAGGAGACATGGGACAGTCCAGATAGTCAAGCCATGGGAAAAAAATGTCCCAAAGATCACAGATCTGTGTACATCCAGCTTACTAACGACAAGAGTATCCATGCTAGTGGGTCTCTCTGGGATGCTCCTTAGTACGGGTGGAAATAATTAAAATGGATGTGCAGTTTGCAGAGTTTCCTGCTCTTGCAACAAAAGGCTCCAAAACACAGAAACCAGAACATCTGAGTGGCTGGGCAAAGCTGAGTCAAAAATGACTCCAACACCTTGCCCCACCTCTCCCTTTATATTTGAAATGGAAAGATATGGTAAAGATTCTAGTTAACATGACTGAACACCCAAGGTTCCCGGACCACGCCAAGGGCTTTGACAACCTTGGAATAGGGTGAAAAGAAAAGTCATGATCACTGGTTGCTAATTTGCTCAGAGTATCTGGAGGAAAACTGGCCAGGCACACACTAGAGCGGCTCAAAAAAACCTTTTGCCTCTAGAAGTTGTTATTGCCTTTGTGGTATGAAAGGCCAGCAGGGAACCAGAGGGGTATCCTTTGTGCTGTGTTGTCACGGGAGTTTCTCTAGATTCAGGTTGAAAAGGGAGGAAGGTCCCTTAACAAAGCAAAGAACTTTGGGGAGATACAAATTGGAGTTTTCTCCTTGAAAAGCCAAACATTGTTTTTCGGGAGATGATGGGTAGGGCATCTTAATTATTTAGTTCTTAACAGAGAAAATGGAGGCAAATCATGGGATGGAAAGAATATATAAACAAGTGAGACAAGGTGTTGTTCAATAAGGGCTTTCTTCTTCCTTCCCTCCTCTCTCTCTCTCTCTCTCTCTCTCTCTCTCTCTCTCTCTGTTTCTTTCCTTCCTTTTTTTTTTTTCCTTTTTTTTTTTGAAATCTTAAACCCCATTTCTGGCTTGCATTTGGTAGGATTCCTGCTCTGGCTTTTATTAAAACCAGACGTGGTGAGTTCAGAATCTTCCATCTAAAGTAAGGCTTTAATAGGCGTCAGGACCCTGACTCCCCCCCCCCCCCCCCCCCCCGGGGGCCCCCCCCCCCCCCCAAGGTATTCCCTCCCAGCCTGCTCTGCTGGCCCTCAATCTTGAGGGCTCAGCACAAAACAAACAGCTTTCTCTCTTTCGATTCAAACTCTTCATTTCTGTTTTAAATTCAGGGTGGTACACAAAGCCAGATCAAGTTAAGTCTGGTTTTAACTCGAGAGGTTCTAGAGATTTTGAATGGCTCAACTGTTGTCCTGCAAATTTCCCCGACTTGGGCTCAAACCTGGTGGCTCCCCCTTCCTGCTTTGCAGTCCTTGCCCTGGCAATTCACACGGGTTACTGACTGACTCCCACCCTTCTGCCTGCATGCAAGCTCAAAAATACCAAAGCTGACTCCACCCTGCTTAGCAAATCAGTTTAGCATCCGAAAGCTGATTTTTCTGCAGAGCCTTGGCAAGCCAGCTTATTGGAGACCAACAGGAAAAGCAGGGAAGCAAGCAGGCAAGACTTGCACA
The DNA here is from genome assembly GCA_019843965.1 of Rhynchomys soricoides. Lineage (NCBI taxonomy): Eukaryota > Metazoa > Chordata > Mammalia > Rodentia > Muridae > Rhynchomys > Rhynchomys soricoides. Next base: position 8,352,915 of record JADRCH010000010.1, on the reverse strand, counting down.
CTCATTCCTGAGCTCGATACAGCCACAGGTCCCTCTGGCTCCTTCTCAGAGCAAAACAGACAAAACAACAGAGTTCAAGGCTCCCCTGGGACTTTGCCTTCCCACTCTCACATCCCCCCACCACAGGCACCATACCATCCTGGCACAGCGGCAGACACTTTCCCAGTCAATTTGAGGTTTTCTAAAACAATAAACTTGATCTTGCCTGTAGCAACATTCAATGTTGAAATGGACATTTTTGATGTGGAAAGGAAATTCTTATGAATACTGCAGCGCCATGGTTGCCCGGTAGAGTATGGCTTTACTTTCCTAAGGGACAGCTGCCACGTCTGTGTTTTCGGTGATCACAACGTGAGGGATGATATAACTGACAGCTAGTGACTGGAGGCCAGGGATGCTGTTAATCATCCTCAAGTGCACAGGAGAGCCAGCCATAACAGAAATGCCAGACGCTGGGGGGTCCCTACTGCCAGCCCCTACTGTGGTGGCCAAACCTGGGCTCTAGAGGTGGGCTTCAGGGGATTAGAGCCCAGTGGACTGGCATTGGACAGACTGTTAACCTCCTTGTCTATCTGTAAAATGTAAATAGTAGCCTATTTTATTGGACTTAAAAATTCGTGTGAGAGGCTTTTAGGACAACATTTAACATTGAGAGCAACATTATTAGAAATTTAGCTCTGTTCAGCTAAATTGAATTTAGAAAGAGAGAGAAAAAAACCAGACTGAGTATTTATATGTTCTTTGAGTAAGACAAAAATGGTGGTAATAGTTCTGTCTCATCTCAAGATCTGGATGACAATACTGCCAGTGATTTCCTTTGTTTCCTAGATGGGGAACTTATATCTTGGAGGTGAATGAGTCACCCAGCTCATATGATTTTGACATCAAGTTATTGTATACACTTTGCCTACCAGCCCGGGGCTCTCCTTCCTTTGTCCATTACCCCTAACACTTTGGAAATCAAAATACAATCCCCAAGTCATACAAGCACTATGGGAGGGCGAACAGCAGGATGTGTGATGGGTGTAGTCAGGTTTTGCTCAATGGGGCACATGGATATTCCACTTCTGTGAATTAAAGTTGATCTCCACGTATGGGATAATTTTCTTTGTCTTTAAATTTTCTGATTTTGTGGGGGGTAAAACCCCACAATACCTTAAAAGAATACCTTACTTTAAAGAATACTTTAAAGAATACCTTATATTCTTTAAAAAGGTCAAAATAACTGTATGTTGACTATATGAATGAAGGAAAGCATATAGCTTTACCTTACTATGTTTCAAGTTCCATTGCTGATAAGTTTATAGCATGTGACAATTAGACCAGAAAATCTGCTTATAATTGTGAAAATCAGTCAACGGAGCAGCAGTCTATCTGATATGTAATCCTTATGTCTACATTATAATCTCTGTAGATTTTAAAACAGTTGCAGATTAGTTGGCTAGATGTTACCTAGTTTACATTAAAGTTAGTGATACTGGGGTCATAGTGCAGACAGCAGATGGATAAAGTTCCTCATGTCAATGGTTTTCTAGGTTCTTTGGGTATTGGAGTAGGCAAGACTCATGCGCCCCTCATGACCTACAGACAGCTTGCTACGACCCAGTGGCAGTTCTTTCTTTACTAGCCTGTTGGTAGAGTCTGACCCAGGGCTTTGAAAGTGCTGTTCACTCGGTCCCATTGGCTTTGGGGGCTCACAAATGAGACATTAAAATCTGTGCCAGTTGGTAAAGGAAAGAATCCAGTGTTCACACAGGGTGATCTTAATGAGCCTAGGCACCACAGTTTGTCCTGTGCCTACTGTTTCCACTGCCAGTGTGGAAACTGCAAACATGTATGGGAAGATGTTTGCATTTTTTACTTTGTTGTTGTTGTTTTGTTTTGATTTTTTTCAAATAAATGTTGTCTGTTACACTCTGAGAAGAGAACCAAGGAGGATCGGGGGACTTCTGTAGCACTGCTTGCTTACCTTGGAACACTGGGAGGTGCCCTGGTGGGTCTGGACGGAACTTGCGGAGGGGTTCCAAAGGAGTCACTGCTGTTGGGAAAAGGAGGTAATGGGCCAGGACGGAATGGAACTGGGGGAGCCCCGGAGTGGGGGCCTGGAGAGGGAATAGCAGGAGCTGGTCCACGGCCAGATGTGGGCCTCGGGAGGGGAGCACTTAGAGTCAACCTTCTTTGTGTGGTGGGGCTTGGAGGAGGTGACCTGAGAAAAAAGACAAAGTTTTAATTATCCCACTCTTCCGTTTTGTCTAAATTAATCTTTAAAAAACAGTTTTGTATCTTTCTGCTTGCTTTGTAAAATTAATTAACTAATTAAAGTTAATTAATTAAAAATTAATTACTTTTTTGACTATGTAACTTAGATACATGTTATAAGATATCTAGATGCATAAAAAGATAAAGACTGATATTTCAGTTTCCTTTCCTCATTCCACCTTCTGGAGACAATAACAATTGATGGTATTTCTCCTTAAGCATAAGGTATGTGAATATTTTCTCATGTTTGTGTGTGTGTATGTATATATGTATATATGCCTACATTCTCCCCTGTTTTAAGCTTATCTTTCCATTTGGGACACTTGTCACTATTTTATACTTTTTAACGACTTTCAAGTTTCATTCTAAGGATGCATTAAGCTTGTTCATGAAAAGAGTTGGTGCACTTTGACCCCTCTTTCCCTTTGGGTCAGCGCTGTCTTGGGAAAGTATCCTTAGAAGCTAAGGGTGGACAAGCTCAGTAGAGCTCAGGTGCTGCTGGGTTTCCTTCCTAACCTTCTGGAATGCTGGAGCCAGGAGTCATCTACTGGAGGTGGGGCTGGGGTGGACACAGTGGCCGTGTTGATGTCACCAATGATCGAAAGGGCTTCTTTCAGGGCTTGGTACATTCGGAGCATCTCATCCCGGCGCTGAGCCTGCTCCGCAGACTCTTCCATCAGAGTGTTCTGGTCCTCAGAAGAGTAGAGCTGTGCTAGCAGTTCAGAGTTGATGAAGTCTTTAACCTGTAAGAAAAACCAGATGAGAGGGCAAAGCGCAGATTCCGTGGAGACTGCTCGGGCTCCTCGCCGCGGAGAAAAGGCAAGCACCGTGTGACTGTGACTGTTTGGTTTTCACCACTTTTCTGGTACAGAGAACAGCTTTCCCTCTGCCTTCTATCTCTCAAAGAAATGATGGTAAAGATAACCGAAGAACGGTCAGACTTTGCTACCCTTAGCATGTGGCTCAGCAGCTATGGGGATACCTCCTGAAGTTCTTAGAGGCCACTTGGTTGATGTGACAGAAGGCCCCATGAGGTAATTTTCCACAGTGTGCTGAATACAAGGTGATGATGCAAAGGAAGCTTTGTAGTTCAAGTTTTCTGTTCCTCAGCATCCCTAGTCCTTTAGCTAGATAGTTACCAAAATAATCAAGCATTACTCATTCAACATGTTAAAGGTACGGTGAAGGCAGAATTAGTATAAGTGGATATAAGATATTGATCACAACTATATAGGTATAAAACTATGCAAGCTGATTTCAAGCAACATAAAAGAGATTGAGTCTTAGTTGAACAGTATCTTGTAGCAGGACAGGAATGGAGGATGCACAATATAGAATGATCGAGGACCAGTTCTCCATGCTTTATCAGATCTAAGCATCAGCCAGCCACTTAACTACAGAGAAAATATCAGTTAATCTATGATAAAACATCCAGATATCATTTAGTATGTTCATATTAAATGTGAGAAAATGAATGTATAAATCAATGAAATACATATCCCAATTTTCTTCAAAAGTTATCTGATTGAATTCACCACATAGTGGTGAGATAAAATTAAAACTTCACAGTGCAGAAACAAATTTAGAGATCACACAGCTGTGAAGTCAACCTAAAATCTTCTAACCAGCACTAATTCAATTTGCTGAAAACATGTCATGCCATGTAAATGGTTAGAAAAGACAATTTACATTCCTTCATCTTTTCTTCTCTTTGCCCTCTCATTGGGCTGGTAATCCAGGGTCTTTTGTATAAGTATACGCATCACCACTGAGCTATACCGCCAGCTTAACGTTGATAGTTTAGAGCAGCTAGCAAGTATGATAATTAGTTTAAACTAAGGAAAATAAACCTATTGGAAGTTTTCAGTTCCTCTGTAATTTGAGAAAGCTTAACTGGATTACTTAGATCTAGATAAAATGCCAAAGCAAGAGTATTTGTTTAAATTTCAGAAGGATGACAGGATACCTGTCAGTTAAAATTCTTGGATTGTAGCTTATATTTTTACTCAAATGAGAAGGTTCTAAAACACAGTTTCATTTTTTTTTTTTAATGGAATTTTTTAAAATTGAGAACTCTGGAAGAGGGCAAAGGATAGAGCTGTAGGTAAGTTAGTGCCTGTAGCTGGAGTCAATTGGTCTCATGGGCCAAAGGGACGGGATGGCTTCTCTATTCTTTTTGTGTAGCTCTTACCATGGAAAGGAAGGCATCCAGTTTATCTGGTATACAATCCTCAGACGTTCAAATGAGACACTGAATATACCTTCAAGTCCTGGTTCGAGGCTGGGCTCACAGTGAGTGGGGTTGCGTGCAGCTCTGTGGTGCTGTTCCAGCCTGCCCTCTGTGATTTCCAGGGCAGCTTGGGGATTTGTAGAGACAGACTAACCCAGAATATGTGCTGACAAGCCTTTGAGATGGTAGATAAAGACAGTTGCTGCCAAGTCTCAGAATCTGAGTTTGATCCCCGGGTCCACATAAGGGATAGCTAGCAAAGATTCTGATTCCTTGCAAGCTGTTCTCTGACAAGATCTCTGTAGCACTGCGGGTAAACACACAAGCCACAGCCCAAACTGGAAAGGCATAACTGGTTGACCTCATTACTTGCCCAGAGTGAGCAGAGACTAAAGTCCAGTCTGGAGAACTGGTAGATCTTATTTCTTGTCAGAGGAGGAAAGGGGAGACAGGAGAGAGGACCAGTTTCATTTTTTTGGGAAAGGTTACAAATATGTAAAAAATTCTATTTGTAAAATCATCAGTTGAGTCAGTCTTATTGTAGTGAAATCAACAGTTCCCTATACACATTTTTGTAAGCTAAGAATGATTCAAACATGGGAGAGATGTCATGCATACTATATTCAGGAGATTGTCTGATGGGTGTGCACAGTAAATTTGGTCAGCAAGTCTAGGGCAAAATGTGAGATCTCTGGTACTAATGAGAAGTGTTTAAATTTTATTCACTTGGCAATATCACACCATGAAAGGCTTTTAACAAGTGAGCAAAACAGGTCATTAGGAAAATCAATCTGGTTTTAATTGGCAAAAAAAATTGAAAGCTTAATAGTAGACATGGACCCAATAGGAGGCTATTGTTCCCCATCATTCATGGAATGATGGGGGTCTCTCAGTGCCACAGTTGAATGGAGAAGATGGGTCCATGTGAATAAACACTACAGAGGAAAAATCATCTTGTGGTGTCTGCCTGAGGAGCACGAGAAAGAAAAGACCAGTCGGAGGAAGGCGTCTCTGGTGCTGCTCTCTGGCTGAGTTAGAAAATTGAAAATCAAACGGCAGAAGAGAAAGTCAGATTTTCAGGGAAGGTAGGAAATGTGGCCTTAGGAATATCTTATGGTCTTTGAAGGAGCTATTAACTTTTAAACATACACGCAGGTACCCATGGAGGCATAGACATCTGCATAGACCTTCCATTGTCGGGTGTATGTGTTTATCTGTCTAGGTGTGCACTTGGATACGAGGTGCATCTTAAAACTCAAGACTAGACGGTTTCTCTGGCATCAGTCATCCGTTGAGTTGAGCTCTTTTGCAGCTTTACATCTTGCTGGAGTGTCACTCAGGAGCTATTAAGTTCAATTTCAAAAGAAAGATCCAAGAATAGTTCTAAAGCGGGTCTGAATTAAGACTCAATGATTCAACTATGGGATGAAACAATGGGCCCCGATATTACATACTGAAACTCACTCATTTGCCAATGCTCTGAGGGAATGTGAGGGTTGACAGGAGGAGGAAAGACACACTGTATTGTTTTTTCTGTAAGGGGGACTACATTAGCATTAGTGGCAGGGCGTTACTGAGACCTATTGCAAAAGTAAGTTACTTCATATATATACATACTTGTATATACATACTTAAATATGGGCTAATATCTTATTTTTCGATGTAAGGAAAAGTTTAGGCTACCTTCTGGCTAGCCTAGCCTGGTCTTTCAGTGCTGCAACTGGAGTTTGCAACAACAACCCCATTTGATAGGGGTGGGGCCATTTGGAGGAGTTTCCAGACACTTTAGGGGCTTTCTGAGCCATTTGGGTGTTGGTGGCACAAATATTTAAACTGAGGACTCTGCACCCCCTGGCCCCCAGTGGATCTCCTCTCAGGTGAACAGAACAGGCCAGTTGTACTTGGACGGGAGATTTGGAACAATATTTATGCTTTTAATTATAACACTTTATAACCTATACGTCTTTGTGTGGCTCACAAAACTTCTCACACACAAAATCCCATTCCAGTTCAAACTCCGCAGGCTAAATAAACAGGCATTACTCCGCCATGTCCCACTGCTCAGTGTAAAGGAATGTGAGGTCATTAAAAATGTTCCACATGTTTTCCTCCTCCTAACTTTTAACCCTTCCCTAGTCCCCTGAAAGATGTTTGCCTCTTAAAACCTTTGGTATGCCTGAGCTGTTTTAACGCCTTCACCAAGAGAAGGTTTGGTTGTCTGGGAGACCAGTTCCCCCCCCCCCGAATCGCTGCCTCTGAGGGGTAGTCACCCTGTGAAATGGCGGTGTGGCTCATTCACGTGTACAGCGTTTTCACTGACTAATTTCATTTTGTTCATCTGGAGATGTGGCAGTGAGGGCCACTGTCCTCCCTCCTCTTGTTCTTCCTGGGCAGAGTTAGTTTTGTTGTTTTCCTTCTGCAAAATACAACCTCCACGCAGTCACAATGCTGGACAAAGGAGGCCAAGGAAATAAGTACACGTGCTGTCACACCCATAGCTCAGCAATGATATAAGGAAGAGTGGAGCACTCCCTGGTTGGAGGAGAAGATGGGGGAGCCTGATGCTGTGTTTGGCCTATACGAACAGATCATGGTTTAAAGATTAGAATAATGGTCTGTCAATCAGGGCATATTTTCCACCAAAATGTTGGAAATAAAAAAAAAAAATTACTTCATTCTCTTTAAGGCTGCAGGATATATTTGAAACTATGGCACATGCTGCCATGTGCCACCAAAGAGAGGATGAGCAGGAGGGCCCATTGTGGAGTGGGCAGTACTGCTGCAAGTGTTTACTGCCACTGGGCTTCAAGGATTTTGTTTGTTTTTTAGAATTTATAAGAACTTTTGCATTTCACTTTGTATTCTGTGGGATTGTCTCAATGTGAGTCAGAATGTTTTAAGGTTGAAGACATTGAGACACTATTTCTCATGTTCAAATGAACGCTAATTAAATTTTTGAGTCCTACGAACTCTCTGGGGAGATAACCCTGTGGCTATGCTGGGTGGGGGAAGAAGCCCTCTGGGCTGCAAGGGCTGACTTAGAGTTCTTCTCACTTCCAGCCCCATGCCCTCATCTGCTGCTGAATTGGAGATAGCATCAGATGGAGAAAAGCCTCTCAGTACAGGTACGGTTTTGACTCTGACACTCACAGCTGTGTCATCCGGGGCAAGTCACATTTCAGTGCTCCAGTTCTCTGTGTATAAGATGTGGAAGAGAAACAAAAACGTCCAGGGGGTACAAACAATAAAACCCCCATCTACCGTACATGGTATTTTAGAATAAAACTGTATTCTTTCATTCTGTGGTGGGGTGAACTATGCCATGGAACCATTATGTGTGCTGGTCTTAAAGTCCCACACAGGGCTCTGCTGCTTTGACTTGAACCTGTGGCCGCCTGTCATAAACTCACAGTTCCTTTGTGCTGCTGTTACCTCGTATGTTTAAGTAACGAAACAGCTGCTGTGTTTCAATAGACAAAGGCTTACAGTATGTCTGAGGCCAGGCATTTATTGCCTGGCTTTAAACTTCTTAAACAATTCCATATGGCGAGCTGAGTGGCAGAACACTTAATGTAAACTTTCAAAGGAAACTGCCCACCGATTCCCGAACTTTATGAAAGCTGGCTGAAACAGATTCTTTTTCAGGAGGCTGGACAGCCATTCCTGCTTCAAGGGTGAAAGGCCATGGGCTAAGAAGACAGAGAACCAAGTTTCAGCATTTACTCATTCCGAAGGAATACAGTTTACAGAATAGGTGGAATTCAAACTTCTTTTCCTAGTTGTGATTCTGTTACTAATTCTCTCATTTTATCAATTCAAATTAAATTTAAAAGACCCAGCTTCCCTGTATGGTAGAGGCTCATTGATTTATTAGGTCTGTTTCTTTGTATTTAACAGGATACATCTGGAATGGACAGAAAGGCTCAGGCATTGAGATGCCATGAGAATGTGAGTACCTTGTTTTAAAAAGATTTCGCTCTCTATTTGAAAAATATATAATATACATATGAAATGTTTTTATGTACAGGCAAATAGAAGCAAAATAATACTACTCAAGAAAAGTCATTACTGTGGGTATCTGAGCTCATTTCTGGTAGATGCAAAAGCTGAGTTTTTAGTACAGATCACCATCACTTCATAAGAATGCAGCATGGTTTGGCTTTCTCCACGTTCCTGTCTACCGTCTGACCCTAGAGATCAGGTCTTAATTGAAGTCTCCTTTCCCATGGCTCGTATGTGAGGTCTTTCTCAAGGTAACTGGCAGAGCTTCTCCTCCAAGAATAATATTCTGTTAGGTGAGTGTTTGGACGTTTCATTAAAGCAAGTAGATTCCCGCATTGAGGAGCTAGGGAAATTACAGTAACCCGTGTGCGTTGTCTGTTTTTGTTTAATTTTGGAGGTGAAAGTAGAATAGATTTTGTAGTAGGATTTTTTTTCCCTTCCTTTTAACTAATTTGTGTCAAGCTACTTCTCAGAGCCACAGACAGGAAGTATGATTTCCTGTGCTGATGATTTAATATAATGCAGAGCAAAGCAGAGCTTCAACCAAAGGCAGGAGTAATGACTCTCGGTAAAACGGTGGAAAGATAAATGATCCCTAATCAGGAAAATGTTTAAATAAGCAAGTGCCTGATATCCCACAGCAAAACAACCCGAATCCATTGACGCAAAGTTAAGAGGGTAATTTTGAAGACACACAGACTATTTGCTCGGTACTTCTGATTGGTCTAAATGGCTTGCAGCCACATGTGTCACATTCTGACGGGTCTGTGAGGTCCCTTCACTTTCCCACTGAAGTTCCAGAAATGACCAACTTGAACTCAGAGGGAATACAGGCTTCACTCCAGGTCAGACATCTGACCACTGACCAACCACAGTGATATTTATAGTTTCTACTTTTCCAGCTCATTGCTTACCTGCTGTGTAGACTTCAAAGCATCATGTTTATCTTACTTGGATACACAAACAGAATCAAATACAAGTTTGGTCACACAAGTACTCAGGGCTTCTTAACATTGAGGCACATACAACTCCAGAGGTTATAGATAAACAGATTGTCATGGACTTTAGAGTGAAATCTTGAAACACAGAATGACTAATAGCCATATTAATTACTTACACTTACCACAGTACCTTGGCACACCCTATTGTTTTGGAACAAATCCTCCAGTCAGATATACACTTCCGAGTGCTAGAGGTTTACACATGGAAGACACAAACCCATAGCAGCCAGTTGGTCACATTAGGCTAAAGCCCAAGAACCAGGCTTAGAGAACAGGCTTCTTCTGAATTCTAGTTTAGGGTACTCTTCAGTTTTACAATCTGAGTTTTGAATTCTCACGAGCTATGTTCATAACGTATTTAAAGCAGAACATGTCACGAGAAGATACATAAAAATAAAGTGGTTGGCTCCTCTCAGGGTTCCGAAAAGCCGCCTTCCCTAGTAACCATTTTTGTCAATTGTACTTAACCTGAGAAATTTGTCCTTTTTTTAAAGAACCACATCCAGACTGCTACCAACCAAAGAAGGAAAGAGCCAAACAAAACCAAGAGGTTTTGAATGGCTACAGTAGTTGTAGCATCTTTACCCTAGGAAGCCAGGCTGAGATGGCCACAGTGGCTCACACCTGGAATCCCAGCACTGGGGAGGTTGAGTCAGAAAGGGTACCTTGAGTTCCAGGGAAGCTTACACTACACAATGAAACTCCATCTCAAAAAACTCCTCTGAGCAACAGTGTCCACTGGCCTGACCCCCCAATGTTCCCGGAGACTGGACCACCAACTAAAGAATACACATGGAGGGACCCATGGTGCTGGCCACATATGTGGCAGAGGAGGGCCTTGTTAGCCATCAGGGGAAGAGAGGCCCTTGGGCCTGAGGGGGTGAGATGCACCAGTGTAGGGGAATGCCAAGGAGGGAAGACAGGAGTAGGTGGGTAGGGGAATACCCCCATAGAGGCAGGGGGCGGGGGGAGGGAATAGGGAGGTTCCAAAGGGGAGATCTGGAAAGGGGGAAACATTTGAAATGTAAATAAAGTATCAAAAAAAAAAAAAACCCAAACTGCCCTCCAAAAACCAGTATGACGGACTGCATAGTCGGAGATTAAGGTAAGATGTCCCTTCCTAGGTGAAAAGCACATTCCATAGTTGATAGATGATCAACAGTGTGGGCCTTAAACTCAAGACCTAGGAGCTCTGGCATCTGATTTCATTGCTTACTTTGCAAGGCCATGAACATGGTAGTCTTTGCTCCCTCCCTTCCAGAAGGCAGCCGGTTAGAAGCAAGTTGATGCTGTAGCTGGAAATTTCCTTTATGATCTCTCCCGCATTGATCACCCACTTATAAAGGCAGAACTACAAACTGGGCAGCCAGTGCTTCAGTTACTCAGAAAATATCACAGAGACGCTCAAGAAAAGGTGCTCAATTTCCAGACATGGAAGTGTTGGAGGCTGAAAGGGGAAAGTTTATACAATCACTTACATTATTGATCATAAGATGCATTATTGTTTTTGGAATTAGGTCTCGGATGCATTTGTTGATTATTGACATGTAGGAGTCTACTAGGTTGCGTATGGTCTCCACTTGCCTCTCCAACTGTGGGTCCATGGAAAAGTTTTCTGCTTGTCCATTTTCATCATTTTCAGTCTGACAGAAGGGAAACAAAATGTGGATTATCTCATATTCTCTCTCAGAATAAAAGTACCAAACATCTAATGATTGGTTTCTGCTTAGGACGGTCAGTCAGAACCTTGCAGCTGTCTTTCTACTTTGAATTTACCGTGTTCTAGAAGAAGTAAACATTCTGAGTCAATGAATGTTGAAATGAATAACCAAATAAATAGTGCACTTAACAACACACCTCGAGAGAACAGTCTAATCTTAAGACATTTGTAAACTGGCCAGAGGCCTGAGTCCAAACAGATGATGCAGATGTGAGCCTCTCTCTGGGAGGAGTCTCCAGGGATCCTATAGATTACAATGACCTTGATGTAGTTCTGGCACTGTTGGCTCTGCTCTGGATTGGATCAGCCCAGACTCAAAACTCAGTCCCCTAGGACTGGCCAGGAGTCCAAATTTGAGATCTGGAAGATAATTCATTCTTTCATGCACTTGCTGGAATTCACTGTGTAAATTCATGCTTCTGTCGTCACTGTTGAAGACTGGCTCCATTGCAGAAAACGGGCCATTTTAACTTCCAATGTGTTATTCTTTGAATAAAGCAGAACCCTTTCATACACAAAGAATTTATTTGTGCAACATGAACGAGGCATCTGTTTTCTATACTATACGACTTGAGTTAATTAATTTTGGCTTATCCACCCAGAGGCTGGGCTGGAATAGCATCTTCATCATTAAGAGCTGACCTATTGGCTTGGAATTGAAATCAATTTAGAACAAATGGTCTCTATTTCAAGTCAGGTTGAAGCATGTAAACCTCAAAACATCATACAGATATTGCTAGGGGTCTGGCTACTTTCTCATATTTGGAAAGATTTAATTATGAATGTAAAGGGGGGGATAATTTATTGCTTCTGACATTGGCATGAAGTACTTTTCTTTGGAAATGTATGTACTTTGATCTGCCAGGTTTTCAATCAGCTCCAGGCAAAGCACTGTGCTAACTGACTGGATCTGTAAACGAGGCGTCTTTTCTTTGAATTGATATACACGCATGAAAGCCACATTTATTTTTAGGCCTCAAAATCATCAATAAAAAGGTATAAGCATCTCTGTATCAGAAGTGTCTCTTTGAAAATATACAGTCACTCTAAAAATCAGTGGTCCTTTTCTGCCCTGAGAATATAGCCCCACGCTTTGCTGTGGGCTATCAGAATTGGGGTTTCTGGAGCAGCCGGGGACAATAGCAAGGCAGAAGGCTGGGGTACTCAGAATCTTAGCGGTTCTGCTGTTCTGTTCTCTTTCTTTTTAGTGGTCTTGGGTCACTAAAAGAATTACATCTGGTGTAATAGTTGTAATCCATTCTTTCTTTTTTTAACAGGCTTCTGACAAACGCATATTTTAGATGAAAAGAATCTAAAACATTTCTAGTTAAAACCTTACTTAAAATGCAAAACTGCTGCTGCTGCTGCCGCCACACATACACCTGTTATCTGCATAAGCCCCTTTCCAGAAGCTCTCTCCCTATCACTCTTCCTCATGAGGCCCCCTTCGCAGTTCAAGTCTGTCTCACCCTTACCTCTTCCAGACAAGCTCCTGCGGCCCCGAAGCACCCCCCCCCACTTCCTCTGAACTTATTCTTGCACTACTTGCTTGTGTTTTCTACCGTTCACCTTTAATTCTCCCCTCATGAGACTCTAGGACTGTATCTCTCCATCTTAGCGAAGATCTCAGTGTTATCAGAGGAGGGGGAAGTGGGGAGGTGGTTCATGGTACAAACGGCTGAGTCCACAAAACTGCCCTAATGCACAAAACCTAGAATTTTTGTGGAGAAAAAAAAATTTTTTTTCTATGTAAAATAACACAAGCCTCCACAGTGCTGGCAGTACAACCCAATGTTTCTCTGGGTTTTTGTACAATTGTATGTAGCAATGGAGCATGGTGGCATTTCAAAATCAACCCGTTTCCTCTTTCAAAGCCTATTTGCAGCATTTGTCCTGTTTCAGATACCATAATAAGCAGTTTGTATAGGAGATCCGTATCTCAGAGCTAAGAAGTGGGCACCGGGGTTACTGTGCCCCATACAGGAGCATGGCAGGGGTTGGAGTGCTGAAGTTCATCCAACTAATGTAAAATGAGGATGATTTCTAAAGCAATGAAATAACTACATTACACCAATTCAGTTGTATGCATGAAGTAGTGAATTTATAAGGAGTTTCTGGGAAAATGTCATTAAGATACTGATATTCTCAAGAACTAACTGACTGAACCAAAAGAGGAAAGCTGAATGAGCAAGACACACTGAACCTCCGGGGTGGGGGTACGTCCGTATTACTTGATGTCACGCCTCCTCATTCTACATCATTCAACACTGAGCCTTGCTTTACACTTGCTTTGTACTTTCTGGAGCAGTACAGTGTCAGAAAGAACAACAGACACTGGTTGAGTAGAGAACCCTTCCAGGATAGAGCCTAAGTTAGGACTTTGTGAGAAGGACCCCAGGAACCCATGAGAAGACCAAGGATGGACAAGTGGGATTGCATGATGTGGAGAAATCTTCTGTGCAGGAAGGGATGTGAGGGAAGCAACAGCTACAAACAGCTGTGCCCAGCTGTATACATCAGACAGGGGATTGGTACCTAGACCTGTAAAGAACTAAGGAAATCAAATTCTAAAATACCCCACTTCATCAAATGAACAAGATGTTTCTAAAACAACAAAGTACAAGTAGCTGATACACATCTGAAAAAAAATTCAACATCCTTAGCCATCAAGGAAAGGTAAGTCAAAACGACACGGAGATAAACACGTATTGCGCTGCTAGAATGGCTGTCCTTAACAACAACAAAGCCCACAACAGTAAATGCTGGTGAGGATGGGCAGAGGACACCTGCACACTGCTGCTGGGAACAAAAATACACCCAGCGACTGTGGCAATCAGGATGGAGGTTCCTTAAACAGCAAGCTACCATATTCGCCAGCCATGCTGGGGATAGACCCTCAAGAATATAAGTCACTTAAACAAAGAGATACCTACTCAACCATGTTTAATGCAACACCTCTTACTGCAGGCCAGCTATGGAATTTACCTTGGTGTCTCTCAATAAGGGACGGCATTGAGAAGATGTGATGGATGGATAGTTTATTCTATTGTATAGAATCAGGTTATGCTCTTTGCAGGAAAATGGATGGGATTGTGCACCCCATTAAGTGAACTGAAACCAGTAAACATTTTTTTTCATGAGAAACCTAAGTTTTATACACACACACACACACACACACACACACACACACACGAGAGAGAGAGAGAGAGAGAGAGAGAGAGAGACTGAGACTAAGAGGGAGAAAAGGTGGGCTATCGAGAGGGGCCAAGAGAGAAGGAGAGAGCATGGCCAAAGTGCATGATATACTTGAACAAGATATTGTGAAATCCATAAGTCCATTATTTTGCATGGTAAATAATACATGAATTAAAAATAGTCAAATTGTGACCATAGAGTTAAAAGTATTCCAGAATGGCCAATCAGACAACTTGAAATTCTACTTAGCTTTTGGAAATCTGGTAGACTTGTGGTGTTGCACAAACAGTAACTACACTGGGCATGCAATGGACACAACAGGGAGATCACGGAGTCCAGAACGCAAATTCAACACCCTTGCTTTTACACTGAAGCAGTATCTGGCCTTTCTAGAGTGCCTGGTGCAGGGGAAGGAGTCTCAGGTGGGAGTTTTTAACCGAGGACTTGCAGCACGAAAATGCTCCTTCCTTCTACCCCTAGCCTCAGCTCAAACCTCTTGCCTCTTTCTGGTTGTATGCTGTGCATGAGGACGGATTTTTCCCCCCTTTGTTTAAATTATGGGATTGCAATTGGATTCTTCGCAGTTGGAGCACTGAAGTGACAGCTGTTTATCATTATCCTCATCAAGGGAATGTAAAATAAAAATAGTAATTTGTCTCTGATCTTTGGGGCAAAAAAAGAGCAGTCTGCAAACATTTAACCTTTTATGTGCGGGTTCATTGATGCTGTTTATAAAATATGAATAACACTGTAGAAACGTTTTTTTTTTCCTGAAAAACACAGTGGATAGGGCCATCTTGCTGCATGTGGTTTTTTTTCCCTACATAGCCTTTGAGAAATCTAATTAAAGCAATAAAAACAACCCTATAAATATGAAGTTTAAATAATGCTCTAATGAATTAGTCACACATTATTTAAGAAACAGACTGTTTTTACAGAATTTTAAAGAACTGATTACATATTTCTGTATCTTAGGGGCTGTGTGTGGACGTCTTTCAGGAGTCTGGCTTCTCCTTCCACTGTGAGTCCCAGGGATTAAGTTTGGGCTGTCAGGCTTGGCAGTAAACACTTTTAACTTTTGACTTATCTCAGTGCCCCCTCCTCAATTATTCATATAAAAGTTGTAAAGTATACTACTTTAACAAATGAGGGAGTGAAATATTAAATGGTAGATAATTTTCATTAAATCTTGAAGACACCATTATAGAATTCTGAGTGTGACTGAGTACCTATTTTTCATGTCTTTAGAAAAAAATTCTAAATTGTTTGATAAGCCCTAGGACCATTGGAACCATTCAGAAAGTAATGCTGACAGCAACACATACACAGTAATATGTACATAAAGATGCCAAGGTGTGGGGCTCGCTGCATCTTTCCTCAGCAGTGGAGAACACAGGATAACATCCTACAGATCTATACACACTTTGTTCCAGATAACCAAGTTGCTCTCTTTAAAACATTTAATATGATCATACAGTTCACTATTACTGTAAACAACAAGCCAGAAGTATATATGATTGGACCTGTCATTAGTGAACCCAGTCACCATTATGAAAACACTGTTACCATGGTAATGCACTTTCAGAGTTTTCCAGCTCCACATTATTGGAAATGTTTTCACTGAAAACTTTTCCTGCTTCCAATCATTTGCCTTTAAGTTGTTAAGGCTCTAAAGTTATGCAATCACACCGTGCAAAAACCCACAGTCCAGAAAGCCTCCGAGGGTGGTCTAGGTGTCAGTCCGGCAATGTGATCTGTACCAGTGACTATTTAGTATGTGGCGTGGAACTGGGAAAGGTGTAAAGTATAAAATCAGAGACCCACATGTGAGCTCTAAGCAGGCAGGAGACAAAGAAAATTATGAGTCAGAGTCCAAAGGTTTGCTACAGAGGCTCAGGGCACAGAGGACAGGGCACAGGGCATCTTTATGGATGGGAACATTTGAAAATAATCTCAGAACTTGGGGGTGAGATTTCAAACACCATGACGGCAGGGGCATGGCCACCATTATCCCTCTGGTATTTTGCAGGAGCTTAATGGACATGGTGGCCTTTTCTTGAGGAGTTGGGCTTTTGTTTCAGGAGAGTCCGGAGACACAGCCTGAAATGGCTGGGTGTCAGCATGGTGGAAATGAAGGCAACCCTTCGAATTCCTGTAACTGAGTTCTTCATGTTGAGCCCTTCTTCATGGACAAGATAAAGAACCATTTTGACTTCAACTGAAGGTGTCCCCAGATTTGAATTGTGGTTTTAGTTAAAACACTTAGTAGCAGGAGGAACTTGGGGCTGCAAGAAGCGTTCCCCAACACAGGAGGAAAACCCCAGCCTAACGTGACTCAGTTTACCCAGCACATCCTCATGGACAGGCTGGGAAAACCCTGGGGGTTCAGTCACTTTCCTCTCCATTCTTAGACTTTTCAGTAACTTTAGTTAAATATTAGTTTTTATTCTCTGTGTAATTTTAAACACATTTCTAAGTAACATTATAATAAAAATGATAAAACTATGTGATTAAATAAAACTGCTAATTAAAATCCTTTGGAATTTTCAATACATTTAATTGACAACAACAGCTACAAATGGTAATGAGACATTTTAAGCTGAGAAGTGGCTTTGTGACTTTTTCTGAACTCTCTCCAGGCCAAAGCTTCCTGACTATATTTGTTTCTGTGTTCTGCCAGCATCTATATCTCTGTCTAACAGGTAGCTTAGATGACAGCTGAAGTGACTAATTGGGGCTGGAGGGCATAAGGGTAGAAGCTTTTGGTTCGTAAAGACCTTCACATTTAAAATCAATAAAATTACTTTTATAAGTAAAAGGTGGATATGAGAGGTCTTTGGCCAACCTAAAAATCTTATACAACAGATCCTGAAGTCCTTCTAGGTATAATTCCCATGGATACTTTAATCTAGCTCAATGGTTCTCAACCTTCCTAATGCTACGACCCTTTAATACAATTGCTCATGTTGTGGTGACCCCCACCCCCAACCGTAAAATTATTTTGTTATTTCATAACTGTAATTTTGCCACTGTTATGAGTTGTAATATAAATATCTGATGTGCAGGATATCTGACAGGTGACCCCTGTGAAAGGATCATTTGACCTCAAAGGTGTCATGACCTGCAGGTTGAGAAGTGCTAAACTAGCTGAATGTTTCTATTGCTTTATGCAACAAATAGGCTTATGGATATGAGAAATTCATGTCAAGTATATTTTTAAATTTTAATTTATGCATACATTAGAACTGTTGAAGTTAAAGTTACAAGTAGTTGTGAGCCGCCTGAAGGAGGTGCTGTGACCAAACTACAGGCTTCTGGAAGAACAGGTGCTTTTAACTACTGAGCCTTCTCTCCAGACCCTCATGGTAAGTAGTTTAAATTGTAACTATTTTGGAATGATCTCAGTCCTTATGAACTGACTTTGTTTGCCATAAATTAACATCTTGTCATACAAACAATAAATGACTGAGACCAAGTGCTTTAAAATTTACCCTGAACATCTTTATCTAAGATGCTTAATTGTAGGAAAATGTTAAATTAAGATGCATTATGCACACACACACACATATTGCTTTCTTGAGGCAAGATTATGTTATATAGCCCACAGTGCCCAGGTTGATCTTGAATTCCTGATCCTCCTGCCTCCATTTCCCAAGTATGCCACTATGCCTAGCTAGCAGACATTCTTAAACCTCATTTAGAAATGGTTATCCAGGGGCTATAATTTTGTGCAGTGAAAAGCAAGTGTTGTTACAAAGTTCAAAAGGTGAGCAAATAAAAATAAATAAAAACCAAACCAAAACAAAAAACAAAAGGTGAGCAAATGAAGAGAAAAATTTTAAACTGTAAAAGAAAACCTGATAACTGATAGCTGATTTGTCCTTTAAAACATATACATTAATTAATCATAAACATAAGGAAGTTAGAGAGGGACAGTAAAGTCTGACTATTATGAAAGCAGCGTGGGAGCTCATAATAAATGAACTGCGTAGCACTGAAACTATGTGGTCGGTAGTACTTACTGCTTTCCTTATAAGGCAGATAATCTTCCAAAGTTCGATGTGAATGACTTACAAAGTTAACAATTTTTTTTTAAGCAATGCATTGAAAATACATAATGGCATGGAGTCACTTTTCCCTAAAGTGTAGAAAAGAATGTCAACGCCACAGTCCTAGATGGAACATCTGTATCACATCCCACCCTCTGAGGCACTGAGAGCATCATGGAAGACGGGGCACAAAGACTGTAAGAGCCAGAAGCTGGGAAGGACTTCTACAATGGTGTCTTTAAGTCATGATGGGCCATTACATCCATGAACTCACAACACAAGTCCTGCATAAGATGTAGTCAGTAAACACCCCAACAAGAGAGAGGCTACAGAGGCCCTACCCCTAGCTGAGGAGCTATTGGTGGTTGATGGCTGCTACGGGAGGGGGATTTCGCTTGCTACAGTGTCTTGGCCTCTTGTGGGTGGCCTGTGCTTCAGAGGAGGATGCTCTACACCTATGGACATAGGGCTGACACTAGTTAGATTCAATTGTAAAGGAAGAGACATTTAAGGTCTATTTGAGATGCTGTCTCAGAAAAAAAAGATCAGGATGCAAATACCGCTAAGTTATATATTTTATTTATTTATATTTGAAGTTGAGGGGTGGAGTGTTGGAGAAGGTGGTCTAGAAGGGCAGGGCACAGTGTGGGGGATGGGTATGATTAAAGAGAAACGTATACGTGAATGAAATTTTCAACTGTTTTTAAAATCTCATAAAAATGATGATTTTTTTTCAAAAGTCACATAGCAGGTTGCAGGTAAGCCTGGGCTACATGATGAGATCCCGTCTTAGTTTTTTTTTGAATCCTGAAGTACTTGAAGAGCATAAGAGAAATGTATATTAGTTTCCATGCGTAGTCCTGGCTGCTTAGAAGCAGAAAACAGACTGTGAATTCTGACAAATATTAATGAATTTATAATTCTAAATAATTTGTTTTATGGCCAAGATCAAGACTTTTAAAAAAGTAACTGGTAATGTTAAAGGTACAAATGGAGAGCTAGCTAACTCAGTGCATAAAGTCTTTGTCTATTATGAGCAAGGTACACCTAAACCAGGTGTGTGTGTGTGTGTGAGTGTGTCTGTGTGTGTCGGTCTGTGTGTGTGTGAGTATGTGTGTGTGAGTGTGTGTGTGAGTGTGTGTCTGTGTGTGAGTGTGTGTCTGTGTGTGTGAGTGTGTGTGTGAGTGTGTGTGTCTGTGTGTGTGAGTGTGTCTGTGAGTGTGTGTGAGTGTCTGTGTGTGTCTGTGTGTGTGTCTGTGAGTGTGTGTGAGTGTCTGTGTGTGTGTCTGTGTGTGTGTCTCTGTGTGTGTGTGTGAGTGTGTCTGTGTGTGTGAGTGTGTGTGTGTGTGTGTGTGTGAGAGTGTGTAATCCCTGTAATCCTAGTACCTAGGAGATGAAAACATGAGGATAAGACATTCAAGGTCATCTTGGCTACATGTGAGTTCAAGTCTAGCCTGGCCTATTTGAGATGGCATCTCAGAATAAAGAAAAGAAAGCAGATGCACGTATTTGAAAAAAATTGCATATATTTACAATTGTTCTAAGGTTTCCTCTTTCCTAAGCATAGCTCTAAGAATCCTAGATACATCATTATTAATGAATACTATGGTTTCCGCTTTTCTAGCTTGTATAATGAGTTTATATAAATTACATTCAAACTCGATAAAATGATTTATGAAGTAAAGAGAAATGAAAGATTAGATAGTAATGTCACTTTTTAAAAATAACAAATCAGTCATACTGCATGGTCATGATACACTGGTGTCCACATGAATCCAAAAGAGATGTAGCATCTAACTTCTTTTGATTTCAAGCTACTTATGTCTTAGAATACTTATAAAATGGAAAACATTAGAAATGCTTCGGATACTTGTTTAAAGTCTAACTTTAGAAAAATCCACCACCAGAATCACCTAGAATGAACAACCTTGAGTGTATAAATCACTTTCATTTGAGGAATAGAGTATGAAAAATAAAACCCGACAACCTGTCATAGCTTTGTCTCTAGTAAATTTTGTGACTTTAAAGAAGTTAACACTAAGAATTACTTAGCTTCTCTGGGCATTAATTTCTGTGCCTTTTATGCAGAACAAATGATCTATAACCAAATAATATATTGAAGGCACTTAATGTAATGCCTACATATAGTAAGTGTGTGCTCAAGAGATGTTACTCATTTTTATCATTTGAGATGAGCGAGGTCAATTCCATGTGTGAAAACACAGTTTACAAAGTCATAAACATGAAGATCCCAAAGGATCTGCCAGTATCTATGGAGAGTTGGGGATGGTCCTAATCATGCCTTGAAACTCCAGGGATGGCTACTAGAGGTTGAAATCTCCAATACCACCTGTACTTACCTGATAGGAATTACAGAAGGTCCCCTGCCTAGCCTACAGCCTTGCACTAAAGCTGCTGATGAAACAAAGCCTGGGTTTACCATGGATCTGTCTTGTGGTAGGAAGTTTATAGTCTTGCCCTTTATCTCTACAGTGTGGCTGTCAGTAAGCCTAACCTAGTGCCATCTACCTTTCACCACAGGAGTGGGTGTAGAAATAGGGGGCTCCTTGCTAGCTCAAGTTCTTAGGAATAAAGCTGTTAGAGGTCGAAAGACCTGGTATCATCCATGCTTAGCCCTAGAAATGGGGGTGGGGGGTGGGGGGCATTTCTCTTATCTATGACGGACAGCTCTAGGACAGCAGATAGCAAAACTACAAGCGCCAGTTCCTCTTGCTCTTTATTCTCAGAGTTGGTGGAAGGGATCCTCCATGTCCTACAACTCCAAGAGCATGAGCCACAGAGCTAGAGGTTCTAACTATATTGATATGTGATAAAGTAGAATTCAGACCAAAATTAGTGAGCTACCTAAGGTCAATTCAACTTGATGGAAGGTGTAATCCAGAGGGTACTACAGGTCTAAACAGATGCACCCCAACATTGGCACACCCAAAGGATATAACTATGAATCTCTGGATCTACATAAACTATGTAAACATTAAAAAGGATTAAAACAGCCAAGGAAGGACTCAGTCATTGCTGTTACAGATACAATGATCTTGTATACAAGCCCTAAAGACTGCACCAGAAATCTCTTAACACTGATACATGCTTTCAACAAAGCATCAGGATGTAAAAACAACATGCAAAAACGTGTCTTTCCTCTACATCAACAATGAACTTGCTGAGAAAGACATCAGGAAAACAAGCTTATTCATAATAGCTTAAAAACTGTGTAGGAATGAATCTAACTAAGCAAGTGAATGACTTATGTGCTGCAAGGTTTAAAACACCAAATCAGGAGTTTGAAGACGATGCCGGTGGATGGAGAGGCCTCCTGTACTCATCAATTGGCAGAGTTAGTATTGTGAAAGTGGTGTTAGCACCAAACTGACCTACCGTTTCAGTGTGGTCTCCATCAACGTTCTGTAACATTCTTCATAAAAATAGAAAAGGCAGGTCTAAAATTTGTAGGGTCACACAAAAGACCCTGGAACCAAAATTATCTAGTAAAAGGAACAATGGTAAAGGAATCCCCTTATCTGACTTCAAGTTATACTACAGAGTCACAGTAATAAAGCAACATAGTACAAAAGCCAGATGTGTAGATCAATGAAATAGAATAGAATAGAGGACCTAGAATTAAGCCCACATAGCTATAGCTGCCTAATTTTTGACAAAGAAACACACACCTTTGAAAAAATACAGCATCTTCTATTGTGCTAGGAAAACTGAAAATTCACTTGTAGAAATGAAACCAGATTGCTGTCTCTCATCTAGAGTAAATATCAATTCAAATGGATCAAAGATTTTAAAGTGAGTCTTGAAAATCTGAAACTGGTAGAGAAAAACACTTCAAGATATAGGCATAGGGGAGAAGTTTCTGAAAAGACCTTTAGTGATTTGGGAAGTTAAATCAGTAATTTATGAATGGGATTACTTGAAGCTTCTGCAAAGAAAGGGGGGCAATCAAGAGATGGAGAGTCAACCTGTAGAGTGAGACAAAAACTCCTTGCTAGCTGTATATCTGACAGGGTATTAACAGCAAGACTACTTAAATACAACTAGATTCCAAAACACCCAAACAATGCAACCAATGAAAGGTCTAATGACAAGGACAAACAGTTCTCAAAAGATGAAATACATGTGGCCAAGAAACACATAAGAGTTCAACATCTGTAGTCATCAAGGAAATGCAGTTAAAACGACAGCCAAATTCCATGCCACCCAGTAAGCATGTCTATCATTTAAAACTGAGTAACAGCAAATGTTGGTGAGTGGGCAGGGGGAAGGGATAACCGCACAGTGTTGGTGGGGATGTAAACTGGTGTTGCTATTGTGAAAATCAGCGTGAAGTTTCCTCAAAAAGGAAAACTGAACTATTATATGTCCAGCCACCACCCTAAATAAATACCAAAAAGGACTATAAATAGAACATGCCACAGAGACCTTGCACATCTGTGTTGATTGCAGCACTATTCACAACAGCCAAGTTACTGTACCAGTAGGTGAATGAATACAGAATACATGACATACATTTGGCCTCACAATGCTCCCACAAGAATTGTAGACTAACAAAACCCTTAACTACCAGTCATGAGAAACCTCCTTTGGAGTGGTTGGTCAGAGGGATCCAAATGACTCCCAAACAATACAGGCTATTGTTGCCCTTGGATGTCCTCACAGAGGAGTTGAAGGTAATCCCATGTTGCTGAAAATATCACATACTTAGGACCGAGGACTTGTATTAGTCAAGCTGTATCTCGCCTGAAAGCATCCTTCCAGGAGTCTAGGTTCCACAGTACCAGCAAGTACCATGTAAGTAGCAAAGGTAGGGGAAGCAAAAGGTTGTCCTGTCCAGCTATGACACCTGTGAGTCACAATGACCTATGGTATGACAAGATGTCCATAAAGGTATAATGGCACCACTTACATAGTGGTGGTGACCGACGGCTATCTATGTAGATTTAAGGCCCACTCAACAGGAGAAAATTCATGCCTGGTATTAGAAAGCTAGCCACCAGCCTGGGACTCGGGGTAAGGCCATGGGTCTTAGAAGAGAACCCGCCGCCACTTCACTGGACTGTAGAACCCCTTAGGTGCGTCTTAAGTCTTATCCTTATACCCTCAAATAAGCATAGTTGTCACCCCATATCAACACAAGTGTCACCCCATATCAACACAAGTGTCTGAACAGCAAAAACCCACACCTGGACAAAATGCAAAGATCAGTGGACTATGGGGGCGCAGCCCTAGCGGATACCTGTAGAGCACAGCATCTTCAGTGATGGCACTGGACAGTGTAGAACGGGTGGAAAGAGTCTGGGAGCTCTACCGTGTGTCTGCCTCTCTTACAAAGGGCTGTCCAAACAGGACCTGAACGATGATAATATCAGCAGGCATGCTCATGTGGAGGTGGGACATCCCACAGGGTCTCACTCTCAAACAACTGCAGGAGACGAATGACTACCTAGAGAGGACAATTGGCCTCTTCTAGGGGATGAGCCTGATTGGCTCATCTAATACAAAAAAGCCTTGAAGCTTAACACACACAAACAGCAAACAGCAAAAATGGACTCAGAGGGCTCTCTCTCTCTCTCTCTCTCTCTAACAATAATAAAGAAAAAGAGGCTGTCAATTTGAGGTGGAGAACATGGGAGGGGTTGGAAGGAGGAGGCATGAGAGACGTTCAAAAGAGGGAAGGGATAAGTGATGCTATCATATTTTGATTAAAAAGGTATAAAATAAAGTTATTTAAAATAAATTAATAAAGTAAAAGTTAAAAAAGAATGTGTCACATGTACATGATGGAGTTTTTATTTAGCCATAAAAGAGAATAAAGTTATATAACCTTCTAGAAGATATACACAACAGGAGTTCATATTAAGCAAAATAAGTCAGGCTTAGAAAGATAAATACATCATGGTTTCTTAGATTTTATATACTAGATTAGTCTTACCCCCCTCCACACACATTCTCTCTCTCTCTCTCTCTCTCTCTCTCTCTCTCTCTCTCTCACAAAATATGAAAACAAAAGGAAGATGGAGGGGAGGAGTTCTAGCAGAGAGTAGGGGTTACTTGGCGGGAATATGGTCATCATCCATGGTGTACCTAACTGAAAATATCTTTATGCAACTCATAACTATTTCTTTGAATCGACATCAATAAATCTTACTTTTAAATAATCTAAATAAATGTTTCTGAAATAACTCATAGACAATGGTTGAGTATCTATCTATCCATCTACCCATTCATCTCCAACCACACTGATCATTAGAGAAATGGAAATCACAACATATTACAGGTACATTGTAAATTATTTATAATGTGCTCTGCAATGGTGCACAAATACCATTGTATTGTGAAACACCGGAAACCGGGTGTTTTCCCAGTGGAGAATGATTTGTATTATTGATTACATACTATTTCATCACTCCATTGGGATTTGCATTGCTGTTTCCTTTGGTTATCTTTCAATGTACCCTTCCACTAATGTTGTAGAGCAAAAAATAGTTCCCAGTGATCTCATAGAAATGGTGTAAATAGAATTTTCTGTTGTCCTTATAAATAATAGTCTATCTTGGTATAAACCAGAGTATCGAACAACAGATCTTATTACAGCTAATCTTTTCTTGGAAAATTAAAGAAGGGAACAGAGCACAGGTTTTGCCATCTATTTTTGGAAGAGACTATCACAGGTGAAAGGCAACATATCATAAGGTCAGTGAGTGCCAAGGAGTATGGCTGGGTGTAACTGGTTTTCCAAGAGGAGAGAGCTCTAGAGGAAACTAGAAGTTTCAGGAAATAAACGAGGCTATTATCAAGAAGATTGGTAAGACTTGATTTGGTTGCCATGGGACATGCAGATACTGGGGTCAAGAATCTTTCTTTTAGGTGAGGAGTACATGCCTTATGAAGTTCAAAGAGGCTACATTAGACAAAAGAGTAAAGACACCCTACATGGCATGAAGAACTAGCAAGTGTCAGTGTGCTGCTTAGTAAGAGGGAGATACAAGAATTTGCTTCCTATGCTGCTTCCCAATCATATCAGGACATTGTCTATCCCCAATCAAACTAGGTGCATCACAACCTGTCACTTTGGGACACGCTTTTCCTTTAAATCTGAGTGACCTGTTGTTTAATAGTTACTAAAATCTTTCCACTATTCAAGATCTGGCCAATGTGACTGGCTTTTCTAGTAAGATAAGCCATAACTGATCTCTCCCTCCTTCCTTCATGCTCAGCAACTCAAATTCTTTTGTCATTAGGAAGTTATGTTCTTTTCTTGTCACTAACTTTCTAATGGGCCCCTTTGATTACATGTTAATGCATTTCACACAGTACCTGACTTAGTCCATTTTATGTTCCTAAAACTGACTACCACATTTAGAGAGGTTTGCATAGTTTAAGGTTCTGGAGGCTGGGCAGTTCAAAAGTATGCACCTAGTGTCTGGTGGGGGCCTTCCTGGCAGAAGTCAACTCATGATGTGGCAGAGAAAGTGTACTAGTACAGTTCTCTACCTTCAAAAGAATAAGGTCAGTAGTGCCATCAAGGGCCACAAATGTATCTACTCTTAATGATCTCCCCAAAGCTCTCCCCTTAAATACTGCTAACATTTAAATTTGGAGATGAAATATAAACTTTTGGGGGACATACTCAAACAGTGACAGTATTCAATCACATTTATGTAGCAGTAGCATTTTTCTTCATATAGATCTAAAGGAGGAATCAGGAGAGATTGGTATAGGAATGCATAATGGATCAAGACCTAGTGGGATGTACACATAATTCTAGTACCTGGGAGTTAAGGCAGGATAATTGTAAGTTCAAGATTAGACTAAGACCCTAACTTAAAAAACAAAACAAAACACAGGAGCTGCTTAGCGGTACCTGCACAGCATGTGTGAGGCTCACGTAAGAGGGCTGAGAAACGAAAACGAATGTGCAGTGGACATGATTGTAAGGTATCTGGTACTCTTCTTCTGTTTGGCTTCAATTCTTCCTAGAAGGTGGCATGCCTTCTCGGAAGGGAAGTAAGCAACTGATGTGACTGAAGGTCCTATATGGAGCAGGTCACAGACTAGATGACCAAGAGGCCTATAGAAGCCAGTGAATGTTCTGTAAGCACGGGTACCATGATTTTGGAATGAGTCAGTATTCATAGGACGTTTTCCTGTACTGGGTTTTCATAGGATAGAGAAAGCAGACAGTATAAAGACCTAACATTGTTGAAGGATACAGGAGCCTTACCATAATCTCTAACAAGTATTCAACACGAGGAGAGAAGGGGAGGCATCGTAGAAGGATACCCCAGATGGTCCTGTGACCCAGGAAGGGTCCGGAGCTTCCTGAGAAACTCTCATAACTATCTGTTGTTAAAAATCAGGCATTTCCCCAGCCTGCCTTCAGGGACTCAGCATCAGCAGCTACACCATCACCACTTGACAAATGCTCTTTAAAAGGTCCCTGCCATCACAGACTGCTCTCTTGTTCTCTTGCTCTTGTTCTGCCTGCCTGCCTGCCTGCCTGCCTGTCTGTCTGTCTATCTATCTCTTTTATCCCTACTCTGAGACTGCCTCTCCCTAACCCTCAATAAATCTCTTGAGTGAGATCTGTGGCATGGTGTGATCTTTGCATCATACCTTGGTCACCACCTCTCAAGACATTCTGAGCAAAACCCTAGCACCTGCCAGACCAGGACCTCAACTTTGCTTTTGGGAGAATCACCCAGATGACTTTGAAAAGAGCAGTATCCTGGAGCTCTGTTCATAGAGGCTGTGCTCTCTGGCCTGGGGTAAACCTGGAGCATCTGCAGTTTTAGAAAGTGCTCCAGTCTGAGAACCTCTGAGTAGCCCGGGAAGAGCTTCAGTGAAGGGAGGTTCTACTGAAGATTTTGTAGAGAGTGGAATAAAAATTGCTATTTATGATCTTGGGCCAAAGAGGAAAAAAAAAAATCCCCAGGAAAAAGAAGGGCCTGAGTTGACATAAAAGTTAGTATGTATGATTTAAGATCCAAATGTGATCTCAGCTAGTTTCCACCGTACAGGCGTCACCATTCCCAGACAGTCAACCTTGGCACTGTGATAGGCAGATGACTGAACCGAAAAGGAAAAAAATCACCAAGCTTTCTTCTAAAATGAAAGTTGCCTTCTTCAGAACAGGTGTGTGTGTGTGTGTGTGTGTGTGTGTGTGTGTGTGTGTGGTGGTCGTTTCTCTAAGGTCCAGTGAGACTGAGAACAAGTGCTAAGAAGATGCAGGGTGCTTAGGAAACTCCACTGTGGACTGCATCTGAGTTCAGCCATTCCAGTAGATCTCCAGAGATGACCATGGGAGGGCTTGAGGCAGCTGTGGGATTTCAGTTGTAAAAGCTGGTCACAGCCCTGGTATTCTTAGTAGCCATTTATGGCTCTTTTTCATAAATCTAGCTAAAATGTTTTTGAATTCCTTTACGCTTCCTGCCAGTCCCACCTTTTGAAACTAATGAGTTCCGCAAGTTTATAACCTGCCTGTATGAAGTACATTTCCTTTCATTTGCCCTGAACTTACTTCACTCTGT
This sequence comes from Rhynchomys soricoides, assembly GCA_019843965.1. NCBI lineage: Eukaryota > Metazoa > Chordata > Mammalia > Rodentia > Muridae > Rhynchomys > Rhynchomys soricoides. Next base: position 8,324,905 of record JADRCH010000010.1, on the reverse strand, counting down.
TTTAAAGAGTACCCTCCTTGTCCTTAAGAAGAGAAGTAAACAGGACTGAGATGAGGACAGATTGGCTGAAGTAAGTAGGGCAGAAAAAGAGCCAGGTGTCAGAGGAGCTGCAGACCACCTTAAATCCATAGCGTAGTTACAAAGGCGGAGGCTGGAATTGCAAGGCCAAGAGGGAGGTGTTCCTCTAGACAATGGCTTGGTTGTTCTCCTGCCCAGACCCTGCCAGGGGTCCCTGCTTCCTGTTTGGGGCTCTACAGCTCAAATGAAAGGGAGAGTTTAAATGTTTAACAGATAGGAAGAAAAATGACGGAACACCAAAAGCAGAACCCACAGGAAAAATCAGGCAAATTTGGATTTTTGTGTTGTTTACAAGTACATACTTATTTCATACGAGAATATGCAGGACCCCTATGTCTTAAAACAAAAACACAGAGGGTTTTCCAGGGCTGACAATCATTAGTAAGACTGGAGGTAGAAAATGATGTCTCTTATTTTTTGTTAAATTTCTATTTCTGAAATAATTTGGGGTTTATCTTTGAACATGCTTCCCTGGACTAGAAGTGAGGCCAACTGAGTTATTTGCTCTGAAGCATGTGATCCTTTTGGTCTAGATCAAAAGATGAAACATGAAATAAACACCTTACAAAAGAAGAGGGCTGACTATCATAATGTTAATATGTGTCCTATTTTTAAAGTATAAAGTAACAACATTTTAAAACGTTAATGTCTACGGGCTGAAGGGTGGACTGGAGTACCAGTCACATACCCCCTCCCCCACTGCAACCCTGGTCATAGTATAAAGTTGGTTATAGGAAAGTCTTGTGCTTTAATAGCAAATAGGGCAAAGGTTACATGCGGCAGGAATCTAGCCCTGTAGAATGTGCAGGGCGCAGGTTGGGCTATAAAACTGCTCATTAAAGGGCCCTGCTCTGAAGCAGAAGCAAATACATGAGCTCAGGGAGGAGAGCCGCAGAAACTGTCTAGAAATATTTCCGTGAAAGACTGCAAACAGCCCTCCCTGGTCATGAGAAATGGGCAGTTTCTGCTTATACAAATAGCTTCACTTAGAAGACTGTTAAATATCTTCCCCGAAACGCTGGCTTTGACCGACTGCCAAGAACTACCTAATGTTATTCAGTTTTTTTTCTCTTAATTTTTCTGAATAGACTGTATGGTGCATACAAAGTAAGATGGCACATGCACTAGAAGTTTCTGAAAGAACACCAGAAGGAGTCTAGTTATTAACCCTCCATCCCAAATCTTACTTTAAAGCTCCTGAGTTTTGTACTGGCTTTGAATGTCAACCCAAATAATAGAAAGGGAGGGGGAGAGGAAAGGCGTTTAACAATTGGTTGGACGATGATTGTCCACACGTCAATAACTTAGTGAACAGAAAGTGTAGACGGAGGAATTCGAAGCTAATAATAGTAGTGGCTCACTGGCTAAATAATGAGCGGCAAGAGGACTTCTAAGAAGGCAGTTAGCCCCAGAGCAATTCAGACAGACTTGCTTTCACAACGGCTGGCTGCTTCAGGAGGCAGCAAGCCAAAACCAACATCAACACCCAGCAGGGCCAGTTGCTCACAGAAGGAGTGTGTAGCTGGATACTGGTGAAGTGCATTGTGGGAATGAATGAGAAGTCAAGACCCCCATCTCACTTTTAATGGGAATCTTGTGATGCCCCAGACCCTGTCTGAGCCATAAGAGGGGCACCCTGCTGGACTCTGCTTGGGCCCTGTGATTAATGGGAGTGATGGGAGGCCAGGCTTGTCTGGCAAATAGACTGGGGATGAAAGAGGTAGGCAGTGAATCATGAGCCCTGAGTTGGACCCCCACTGCTCTATCTGGGGTCTCTTTCACCATATCTGCAGTATGTGTTGGGGTTGGGTGGGGATGAGGGACCCAATGAGGATGAGTGTGGAAATTCTTAATTTATTTATTTTTTTATATCAAAGAAAGATGGTCTGATTCCGTTCTCACTCCTAAGACTTGTGTTATAAAGGCAGTCTGGAGCTGCTTGTGAGAAACCATGAATCAAAGTGAGAGAGACGCCCTGTTAAAAGCAAGGCTGGATGGCTACAGGCTTCCAGCCAACATCTCGGGCTGCCTGGGGCAGGTGTGGTCTTGCGGGTTGTTGCCGCTGCTTTGTGGTGGGGGGAGGGAACTGCCTGAGAATCACACAGACATTTGGCCAGAATACAACTACAGAGCTGCATCCCACAGCTAAACCCAGTCACATCCTGTGAGGTAGCTTGGACAATGCTGAACGCATCTTGGCTGTCAAGCTCATCTTTTCAGAGTTTGCTACAAAAAGCATTTCCTCATTCACCCAGCTGTGAACAAACAAAATGAAACAAAAAGAAACAAAACAAAGTAAAACGAAACAAAACAAATGTTTTGGCTCTTTTCACCCCTTTTCACTGGCTCCTAAAACATTTCATTCAGGAATAATCATTTCTTTTATGTTAATGGATTTTTAAAAATTGGTACCATCCTTCTAAAGCGGCAGTTTACCTTTTTTACCTCTTCCTGTTTTTACTAGCCATTTACTCTGTGATCTGTACATTTATCCCCTTAACATGGTACACACTGCAGTGTGGCATGCGAGCTCAATGAAATATAATTGTACATGGAACTCGGTCCTTAGATGGAAGCGTTAAAGCACTAGCTCAGACAGGGTGGTATTCACAATCTTTTTAAAGTGGCTCAGCAAGGCAGTGGGAGATTGTTAGGCACAGGCCCCAGGGTGTGGCTCTCCAGGACTCTGAGCATCAAAAGACTACAGAAGAAAAGGATGGAGTTCAAGAATTTACAACTGGCAGAGCTGTTCATATGAGCCACTGGTATTAGTCTGGCTCAAGGAAATGTCCCACTTTCACTTCTGAGGGTCCCCTTCTCTCTGATTAGCACAGATACAGAAACGAATCACCGCTGCTAGGACTCTCTGAATGTGGTACTTAGTGTAGCCTCCTGACTCAAGTGGAACTCCATCAATGTCCTCCCCTTAGTAGGACAAGCAAGTTAGGATGGATGTGCTGGTGGGTAAGGGGTGGGAAAAGGCAGCAGAAGAAAAGGAGAATCACCTTTAATCCCAGCATTTAGGAGGCAGAGGCAGGGGAATCTCTGAGTTTGAGGCCAACCTGATCTACAGAGTGAATTCAGTTTTAAGCACACAGCTCCTAAAGGGGGTTCTCTGGTCTTGTTGGCCATCAGGGGGAGGAGAGGCCCTTGGGCCTGAGGGTGTTAGATCCCCCAGTATAGGAGAATGCCAAGGAGGGAAGATGAGAGTGGGTGGGTGGATGGGGGAATACTCCCATAGAGGCAGGGGAGGGGGAGGGAATAGGGAGGTTCCAAAGGGGAGACCTGGAAAGGGGGAAACATTTGAAATGTAAATAAAGTATCAAAAAATAAAAAAATTAAAAAAAAAATCTATGGGAAGAATACTTTGTCACATGTCAAAATAACTTTAGTTATCCTGGTGTTGTGTAAGAGACTTTTTTCCTGAGGAGACACAAAATACACACACACACACACACACACACACACACACACGTGCACATGCACATTCTCGTACACACAAGTTAGCAAGATTTAAAACCCCTCATTTGTATTCCTGAATCCCTGGAAAGGAACTGTTATTCATGTGCTAAGGAATACAGCAATTCATCATTATTTTTTCTTCTTTCTCCCTATGTATCCCCCCCCCCCCCATAAGATTAAAAGCCGTCTGGGATGTAGGTAGAACGCTGAGGGAGTAGAGGAGTGGGAAGGAGAAAAAGATGGCCTTTTAATAGCCTCTGCCCCACCCAGTCAACACAGTAGGAGCCTTGTGCTTCAGACTGAAACTCAATGGTTTCCTTCCTCTTAAGCCTCTACTTGGCTATGTGCGGAAGCCATGCACTGAGGTCTCTGGACAGATCTGGAGGGTCAGTAAGTCAACAACTGGCCTTCCTGATAGGGTTGATGGAGAGGCTATGGGAAAGTGTGGTATCCTTGATTTGTAAACAAGCAAGCAAGAGAGCAAACATACATTGTGGAGTACCTCAGTCCTATCAATGGTCTCTAAATCAACACAGAGTTTCTGAGCATCTTTTCAAATGTGAGCATCATACAGAACTCCCCCACTGGGGTCATGCTCAGGAAACTGATGTCCTGACTGACCTTTGCTCAGGATCCGGTTCTGGATGTCTGCCCATGCTCTACCTGTTTAATTTGTGGCTATTCCTCAGTGTCTGTTCACCACACTCACACTTGGGAAGAGGAATGATTATCTGTTTTGTTCAGTGCACCTTCCAAGTTTTATCCCCTATTAAGTTTCTATGTTGTCTCTCTTTGAAACTTATCTTCTGGGTCGTATTTTGAGAGTGTGAATATCCCGTTTCTTATTTGACTTTCATCTCCTCATTTTAATATCCACTGTTAATAACTGCAATACGTTGCAAATGACAATTCTTAAACTTCTTCTCTAAGTTTATGAAGTTGATTATCTTTAGTGTCTAGGAGATTCCCCTTCTACTGTTTCATTGTCAGCTGGTTTATTTACGTGGCTACTTATGCTTACAGCTGCTGGTCATAATCCACAGTGATGGCAACCATGCTAATAAAGTCACCCCAGATCTAGTCACTAGGAACCTCCTTCAAGTTTGACTCTGGTATCCTTTTCATGTGTTCTCCTATAAATGTTTGAGCACTTCCTTGTTTTCCAGTACTGTGAGATAGTCCAGGCCCATCTTGTACTCCTCAGTTCCACTCCTGGAACGTCTCCAGAACTGCTGGCTTCTTTTATTGGAGACAAAGATAAAATAATCTTATCTTTTCCTGTGAGTCACATTGAGTACATAGTCCTCCCAGTAGAAAACAAAAAATACTAGTCTCGGTCCAGGGAGGAGTAAGGACCCTGAACTTTCAGTGTTTTTAGGTAAATGTTTTTACAACCATAAACTTCAGTCCCAATATGGGTATGGTGGCAAAAATCTGTATTCCAAGCAAGCAGGAGGTAGGAGGAAGATGGTTGCCACCGGAGTGCCAGTCTGGCGCACACAGCAAGACCCAGATGTTCAACACAAAAACAAACTAAGAAATATCTGCTGAGGTGTGGGGAGCATCAAGGAAGGAGGGAGTGGAAGGAACTGAAGAATTCAGTGATAGGGAGAAGGGTTCTGAAAAGCCATCTTCTGTGCCTAACGAAGCTAGTGCAATCATGAATCCATAGCAGCTACAGTTAGTGGCTTGTACTAGGTCTACACATGATAGGGCTGAGCAGTAGTCAACCATGGATTGGAGAGTGCTCATGCTGGAGTCATGGGAAATTATTGGCTACTTACAGATACTGGGAGAGGGTGAGTCGTTGTCTTTAGTTTGTATACCTGCTATTGAGCCCACTGGGCTCCACTGAACAGTTCCACACACAAGAGAGCTCTGGTTAAACTCAGCAGCTCACCAGACAAAACAAAAGGACACACATGTGGGAATAGAACTTCTAGGGAGGAAGTAGGGAGTGAACAGAGGTAGGTAAGGATAAGAGAGGGCAGGGTGTTTTCATATAATGTGCTTTTAATCTATGTGCTCCTAGAGTTTTACTATTTACAAATATAATCTGTTCTGAAAAAAAAAAACCAAAAAAACTGCAAGGTTGTCATTTTCTTCTGATGGTTTAAATAATGATTACAAATACACTAGGCCTTCCCTTACTATCCTTTATGCCTCATATACATTTCTTGTATCTTTGTCTATTTGTATTTGATATTGCATTTGAGTAGTTTGCTCAAGTATATTGTACTGGAGTATAGTCTATCTATCTATCTATCTCCTGCTTTTTCCCTTTCTTCTCTCACTCTCTCATGAAGGATTTTGTTTATTCCCCCCCACCCCCCAGAAGAACTGTGATAACTGGCGTTGCCTTGAGAACTATGATTCGCTCATGGTAGAATTGCTAACACTGTAAATCTTGTGTAATTGTTCCCCGTGTAGAGAGTTTACATCTATCAGTACATCATTCTACATAACCCTATTTATTTATATTCTATTCAGATTTTCCATTTATTTGTAGTTTTAATTTTAATGATTGTCTTTCTCTTTCTAAAAGGTTCATTTGATTGTTCATAAAATATGCTTTTAACATACAATCATAGGCCAATTATGTCTTTAAACATTAAAGCTGAGTCCACAGTTTCTCTAGCATGTGCTGTTGTCTTGACTTACTTGTGATGTCTTTTTCAGTGTTGGATTGTATGCTTACGTTCAGTTGGGTGACAATGGAGTCAAACCTCTTGGGACAGAATCTGATGCATGTACAGTTTGGGGAGGTAGAGGTGGCTGATGGGTAGTTTGAGAATCAGGACTGTGGGCAGTAGGAAAGGTGAACAGAAATGGACTAAGATGGGGCTCACTTCAGAAACAGACTCATCTTAAAGGTCTTCTCTGCTATGCTACCCAACAAGACATGGGACATTGTTGGGCAAGTCAAATGGCCAGATCCCTGCTTTGTCTCCCTGCTTTGTCTTCCCTTTCTTCCTCATTTCCTCCCTACTTTTTTGTATTGATTAGAAGGTTTGATCAAGATTATTTGATCAACACTTAATTTCGACTCACTTAACTCCCTCAAAGGATCGGGTCACTCCAGGTTCAGAGAGTAGACAAAGGGTTGAGTCCTCGGGTCTGATGCAGAAGCAGGTCCACTAGGAGCCAGAGGACCAGGGTATGGCTTGTTTCTGGCAGTGTCTTATGAAGGACAAAGGCAACACTGTTTGTCTTGCCACTGTAACTGAAGTAGAGTTACCCAGATGATATCCCTCTATAGCCACAAGAACACACACCGTTACTGGCTAGACTATTCTGTGAGCTACGGCTGGCATGTGTAGCATGTCTAGCAGCTTGAGATTATGCTGAAGTGAACTGGAGTCTTAAGTTCAGCAAAGTTCTATGCAAACAACTGGCATAGAGGACTGACTAGGGATTGCTTCATCATCTCTAATAAGTATTCCTGTGAGAAGGAAAAAGATGTTCATATGACAAATATAGCTGTTACTCAGCTTATGATTGGGTCGCATCCCAATAAACTCACCATGAGTTCAAATTGCAGAGACAAACCTCATAGGACGTGCCTAACCTACTATACATCACAGTTTCCTCTTGTGTGACTGGTGGGGAGCTTGCCTGCTGCCACTGCCCAATATCATGGGGGTATATCCTAGCCTGCATACTTCTAGCCTGAGAGAAGCTCTCAATTCATAATTCTAAGTATGGGTTCTACTGAGTGCATTATTAAACTTACACCATATGCTCAAAGCTATCCGGACCTCATTCATGGAAATGATCTTTCCATCTCGAATAGATTGGCAATTACAAGATCCAGTCTCTCTGACTTCGTAGTCAAGTTCATGCACAAAGAATAAACTGGAACACCCTATGAATTTTTAACACCCACAGTGAGATTGGTAGTGACAGCTTTAGGTTCAAAAGTACATCCCTATTGTTCAGTGGACTATATGGGATCAGCCGGTGGAGTGAAGTCCTGTATTGCACAGACAGATGTACTCTGAGAAGTAATTTTAGACCCCGGGGTAATGTATGTTGAAACTGTGCAAAACCACAATCCACTAGTGGATATGATACCTTTTGGCAAACTACTGTTTGCTATATTAGCTTCCTGTGCCTGTATGATGATCTGGGAAGCTGGAGGATCGGAATTTTTCACTTAATCCCTCCATCCTCAGCTGCTGAAAGGTCAACACGTCCTGACCTATGGTATCACAGTTGGGCCAAGTTCCATACACTGTCCTGCTAAGTATGTGGTGGTATAGCTCTGATGAAGATAACCTGCTTCAGAAATGCAGTGTGAAGAAAACTTCACCACACTCAGCTTGTTTGGATATTTTCTGTCCCTTTCGGTTGAGTTGAGGCTGGTTTTGCCTTTACCCATGGATAGAGCAGAAGGCTGTCTTGAAACGCTATGACCACATTTCCTCCATTATGGCTTTCACTTGAAAAGAACAGATCTCATTTTCCTGAAAGCACACAAAACCTCCTGAGCTGAGACCTGATAGCTCAAGTTTCAGCCTGAAGAATGCTTGGGGGCTGATGGTTTATGCTAAAGATGCTGACAGATGTTGCCCAGCCTCACAAGGCAGTCTGCTCAGGGAGTCCTAGGCTGCAGACATGGCTGCTTCATCAAATGCTAAATTCTTGTTGCCAAACAGTTCTACTCTAGGAGAAACCCTGACATCTATTGCATTCACATTTTAACAGATATTTGGAGAAAGCCATCAATTACTCTGCAGTGCAGGCTTCAGAAATCCCTAATTCCTAATTTTGCATTTTTGTTGAGACGCAAGACATGGGCTTGACTTACACCTCCAAAAGGTCAGGTAAGGGTCAGACTTCCGGAATAATGATATTTAAAGCATAAAGTGAAACGTGAAACCCCAAAACTGTTAGAGGACTGTAATGTCGGACTTTGATATATTTCTGACAGTGGGCTCTCTTTACCTGTACTCTAAAGTCTGAGTCAGGAGGATGGGCGACAACCAAGGATTGATCAGAAACAACGGAATGTTTTAAGTGCTCTACAGGGGTCGAGTGCTTTCCTGGGAGGGTAATAATTCAAAGGGTGTCAGTAGATACAAATGAGTTCTACTATAAGAAGGAAAAAGGTGAATGGAACTTTTGTCTCTGGGAGACTTAGAATTTCAGACGGGTTTTGGTTTGGATAATTCTAGTCAGCCTGTCTACATTTCTGATTTTTTTTTTCCAGTTTGGAATGATTGAATGATATTCTCTATCTCTGTATACTAGACTGTTCAGGACTGTTATGCTGTTCTGTTAACAGCTGTGCCCTCCACATATATACATATGTAAGAGTTACCAAAAGAGTTTATGAATTGTGTCTAGCATGAAAAGAGAGCAGACCCTGTTTTCACATGACCTTTCTCTTTCCTTTTAGGTCATTGCTGGTATTCTAAAGGATAATCTAGAGGTTTGACTGCATAGCTAGGCCCCTGGAAGAATTGTTTCCTCCACCTTGAACTTTCTCTTTTCTTCTGCTCATGATAACCTAATAGGTAAGCACTACCTTCTAAAAGGCCAAACGCTGCAGAAGCAAACAGGAGGTATCTAGTGCTGGCTCACAAAAGAAGACTGAGCACTCCAGAATCATTGGCCCATTCAACCACTGCCAGAGAAGTAGCCTACAAGAAATACACATGAGGTAGAATGGAAGAGTATGCCAGACGTATGTGCCTGAAGACAGACTGCCCCTCATCACCCAGGAGGAAGATTGCTGATAGAGCTTTTGCTTATTAGCTTTTTTTATTAAAAAAAAAAAAAAAGACTAATTAACTGGAAGGTAAAATACAGCATGTTATAACCCCCTGCTCATTGGGTATATTAAGCAAATGCAATTTGGAATAATCGTAGTCATTTTTATGTTGAGGACTCTGTACTAGATTAACACTTCTCATGGGCTCACATTTCATAGTGTACACATGCTGACCGAGGGCTGTATTTATTTCTCCACCTCACTCTTGTTTGGCCTTAGGATGGACTGGTACATTGTCTACATACAGGAGGATTGGCATCTTCTGTGCTTCTGACCCTAGCATTGCAGCAGTCCTCACAATCATTGTCTCATGGGAATTTACACAAAACTTCACAGAATCCCTTAGTTCAAAATAATACATCCCAAAGAAGGTCAAGATACTCCAGTCAAACTGACCCAATTAACGTATGGATTGCAGTGGTTCTTAACCTTTCTAATGCTGAGACTCCTTAATATAGTTCTTCAAGTTGTGGTAACCCCAACCAAAAAATTATCTTATTGCCGCTTATAATTCTAATTTTGCTACTGTTATGAATAGTAATGCAAATATCTGATATGTGACCCCCAAAGGGTCATGACCCACAGTTTGACAACCCTGCTTTAGAAGCTTAGAGAACATTGTAGTAAGTTCAATTCAGGGGATAAGTGAGATTTTTTTTTTTTAAATTTCATTTTTATAAAATGGCTTGTTAGTAATTAATTGCTATTTTCATATCACCTAGATATAAAAAGTCAGACCAGAGTATAATTATTTTCCTGTTAAGATGAGTTAAAATGAATAGTAACCAGATCCCATACTACGTCATATTACAACAATGAACCAAATAGAGATGGCACACTTTTCCTTAGGCAAAGCAGGTAGGGGCAATGAATATCCCAACTACAAAAATTCTCTATGCTGTAAAAGGTCTAATAATAGAAGAATTAGTGGCTTACTGAGAAAATCTCAGTGCCAGAGGCTGAACTAAGAACTTTATAGATTACTTTCTCAGTGAAGCCTTTTAAGGATGCTCTTGTTATCCCAGTTTGGATGGGATGAAATTGAGACTGTAACGGAGGTAGTAATTTGTCTCTTAGGTCTATGATACAGAATTAAAAACTCTCACCATTAAAAAATAGCATACTTTAAATGGACTATAGGGGAAGCAGTGGTAGATGAATTGATAAGGTATCCATTCTCTGGGAAAGTGGCCTAGCATGGATCTTCCTGCATATTCCTTGGATCTCCTGCCATCAAGAATGGCAGTGTCAGGTTTATGCATAAAGTGTCGTGTGTGTGTGTGTGTGTGTGTGTGTGTGTGTGTGCGCAGACAACCCCCTCACTTCACTTACATCATTCACTTGTTGACTATGCTGCTGGGACTACAGTAGTTATGGTGGTCCTGGCTGCATTTCTCTAGAATTTGAACTTACCACTAACCTGCTCTATAAGACCAGGTAAATTATTTTCTCTCCCCCAGTATTTGTCTCTGGAACCATAAGGTGGAATTAAGAACTCCAACCAATAAATATTGGCTGTAGAAGAAAGTTTTTTATTTTTTGTTTTTAAAGTGCCAGCCCTATTCCTGGTCTATATTGAGAAATTACCAAAATGTTACTTGCCTTGTTTCTTCTGTACCTAATACATTTTGGCATATTTTTCATATGTCAAGCAGATGATAGTTAACTTTCCTTCCAGATTTTCCAATTTGCCTATTTTTCAGACTTGCATTCATTTCTGTGCTCAAATGACCCTATACTTGGGCATATGATAAAACTTTGGTGGAACTGAGAACACAGGCATAAAAATAAGACAAGAAATGGATCTTGGTATTGGCTCTCTCTATGCACTAAATAATTCACAGAGTTCAAAAGATCAGCAGCTTAGCTATAGTCCCCTCTAAGTGGTCCTAGATTGTCTCCCGCAGGCCCTTATAGGCTCATGTGTTTAAACAGTTTGTCTCCAGTTGGAGGCGCCATTCTGGGACTTATGGAACATTTAGGATGTGAAGCCTTGCTGGAGTCTGGATTGAGGCTTTGTAGATACTCCCCACTTCTGGTTTGCATTCTCTGTTCTCAGTGTGTGGTTGAGATGGGACATTTAGCAGTAAGAGTGTATGTCACTTTCGGTCACAGTATTTTATCACAGCAAGAGAAAAGTGACTGATAGTTAAGTGACCTATTTTCCTGGATCTTTTTACTACCTCTTTTCTTTGGTGTTCTTTACTTTCACTATGCTGCGCCTTGAATGCTGATAAGAAGATGAGGATGGCTCTATCTGGAATTTGCTGCGTTTTGTGGTTATGTCAACTGGAGAATTTAGAGAAATTGTCACCCTCTCTCTTTTTTTCCCTCTTGAAACTTCTTCTCAGTGTACTTCTAGAATGGGAAATTAACCAAATCTTTAGTTCATAGTACATTATCATTACTGGGAGAGAAATGGGCCATTTTATTAATCTTTTAATGAGTTAATTTCATAATCTGTTCAGTATATGTGAATTTATTACTCAAAATAAAGCTAGCACTTTCAAAACAACCTGCTCTCCTCATGTGGTACCATCCAGGAATAATTTCCCTGCCTCTCTCACCTGATGGAACCATCCGTGGGACTAATCATCATTCCTTCATTTTCTGAATAGTTTTAGTGTATTTATATGTACTTAAATATTTAATTTAATAATAAAGATGTGCTATATTTTTGCACTTACATTATTGAATGCACTGGAGTCACTTATCTTGATATATTGGAGTTCACTCATTTGGAGTACTGTAGAAAACTCTAACATGCAAATGCATATAATTTATTCACTCCATAAGGGCAAATTAGGCTGCTGTCACTAGGTTTTCACTGTTATGACAATCGTCTGGGAGAACTATCCTTGCTCTTCTCTGAACACTATCTCCCACATTCTCTCTCATCTCTTCAACTCTGACTTAAAACGGGCGAGTCCTCAGGCTGCTCCATGACATCAGCTACCTCTTCCTGTGTTCTATCCTGGTTGATGCTTTCTGGGTCAGGTAACTCATCTCACCATAGCTTTCCACTTTACTAATTTTAAAAATAATTTTTAAAAATGTGTTATTTTTCCCTGCCCTTCCCCACTGTGTGTGTGTGTGTGTGTGTGTGTGTGTGTGTGTGTGTATACGTACATGTGTGTTTGCTATAGTGCACATGTGAAAGTCAGAGGACAACTTTATGGTGTCTACTACTTTTTTCTTCTACTTTTGTATGTGTTCCAGGAACCAAACTCAGGTCTCCAGGGTTTTGCGCCAAGCCTCTTTACCTGCTGAACCATCTCACTGACTTCAGTTTTTTTTCTTTAACGAACTTCACTGGCTCTCTTGATGTGTTTTTTTTTCCACTTCTGTGACCAAGCGCCATTTATAGAAGTTTCAGTTTTCCAAATCTGTTTGCTCTTTATTGCTTTTGCTGTTCTGCCTCTTTATTTCCCTATATTAGATGTTTTAATTTTACTTCTGTGATTTGTATCTCTACCATCTTTAGACGGCTGATTTCACAGACTACTGTTTCTCATATTCTCAGGTATGGCTCGCTTCTTTTTCTTCTCCTTACTTTGTTCCCTTCGAGGTATTTTTCTTTAGAAAACTAGGAGAGAAGAGGTCAAGATGGACCTCGAGAGTTATATGGCTTCTGCTGGTTCTTCCAGAGGTACCACAGACCCAGGTTGAATTGAAAATTTCATTGGATCTCATATAGACCCGACTGGCCTCCAACATTGCATGTAGCTGGGGCTGGCCTTGAACTCCTGACCCTCCTTCCTCTATTTCACAAGTGCTGAGATTTTTTAGCATGTGCCACCAGGTCCAGTTTGTCTATGAGATTCTTAACTTACATACTGCATCAACCAGACCTTAAACTCAAATGTGGGCTTAAAGGCAGCTAGTTACCTCCCTCTCCCCCCCGCCAATGCCAAGGTCAACACAAGGTAATTCTTTCTCTGCGTCCTTGTGGACATTGCTGTGTGTTTCTATCAGATTCTTACTGAGTTGTAGCTTGTTTTCAAGGAGTAGTGTTGTCAGTCCTGCACCATTGCAAGTATCCGAAACTTTATACCTATTTCTTGGGGTTCTTTTTAGCTACCATTATGGAGGGCTATTTCATTCAATATTTTAATTATGTGTGACAACTTATATGGGAATCTGCTCTGCTATTCTGTTGAAAAGAAGAGCCCTATCTTAGAGCCCTAGAGTATTTAAAGCATACTCTTGATTTTCCTCGGCTACTTAACATTGGGGCCTATATCTTGATTGTTTACTCTTGACAAGATGTAAAGATGACTGCAGGTTTTATTTGTTTCAGTGCCTCTATAACCTTAGGATAGAAATCCTTTTGACCAGAGTGTATAAGATCCAGCAGAATTTCTTCCAATGTCTTGCCTTTCAGTGTCCTCCACGAATCTTCACAAATGTCACATACTACAGCTGTGTCCCCAGCTCCCTCCCATACACTGACACAGCCACATTATCAGTAGGACAGCTGCTGTGCTTGGTGTCCATTCCATTTTCATAGACCTTCCTCCTGAATTCTATGTACACTCTTCAAAATCATCTTAAAATCCTTTACAAAGCATTTTCTACACCTCAACTTTGTATGGGAAACACAGTCAGGCATTTCTAAGTACCTATTTTTAAAGACTATTTCCTGACAAATATTTTATACATGGTAGTTTTACTGGTCTTTTATAATATGGTGGGAGATAATTTCATGCATTATTTCCCAAATAAAATGTAATGCTGAGTAAACAGAAGGTGCTAACTTAATGTCTGTGTATTTAAGTGAATCAGATAGTGCAATTGTACTTTACGGCTAAGCATATCTGGGGATCAAGGATAGTGTGACTCAGTCAGTAAAGTTTTGCACAGCATGATGGCCTAAAGTCCACCTCTAACACCCATTTCAAAATGGTGGACACACTAGTGTGTGCCTGTAATCCTAGGAACGGAAAGTAGAGACAGGAGGGTTTCCAGAGCTTGCTGGTCAGGTTGCCTAACAGAATTAAAGAACTTCAGGTTCAGTGAGAGCCCCTGTATGATAAGGTGGAGAGTAACTTTGGAAGACATCTGACGTTGGTTTACACACACACACACACACACACACACAGGGCATAGACTTCTCATGATAGTTTTCCTCAATATTTAAATCTTCAGCCATCAGTATTTTGAAGCAATTCTGGTCTAGTCATTCTGAGCTGAGACTCATCATAAAAACACAGAGAAAAGGAAACAAATTGCATAGATTCCATTTGGCAAATCCAGGGCCTACAGATCTGCCTGTGGTTCAGCGTCTGGCGCCATCAGTTGGGCTCAGAATCAAATGCCGTGGAAGCTGGTAATTAGTGAGGACTCTAGACCACTCAGTTGGCAGCGGCAGGCTTCTTATAGCCACTGGGAAAGTGGGTTCAGAATTGCTGTCTAAAACAACAGTGCTACCTCAGAATGGATGCTTGCAATTATGAGGTCATTTTCATGGAGGGAAAACTGTAATTAATATCAGTATGGAGACATCTGTCAAGGTGTGAGTATTTAAATGACCCTGCCTGGCTACTCTGGAGGACTATTTTTGTGGCCCCTCTTCAGTAAGATGCAGATGGAGAGCACCTTCCCTCCCATGCCTAGTGGTGAAAAGGACCTTACCCTAAGCATTGTAACCAACACTAATTCTTGGGGGGGGGGGGCGTACAATTTCCCTCCCATTAAACCAAGGAGATGTATTTTGCCAGGGCAATGAAAATGTAATTATGCAGGTCACATTCAAAGGATGGATTTCTTTGAATCTTGCCTGGACAGACTGTTCATTTCTTAAGCTTGAATATTTAATGGAAAGAAGTTGGCTGCACCCAAGCTGCTTGATTTGGCCTCAGATGTGATCATTGACAGATGAAGGCGAAGAAGCTCGAAGAAAAGAGAGGATGAGATGATTGTGTTCCAAACTGACCAGATGCAGGAAAGTTTATATTTAAACACACACACACACACACACACACACACACACACACACACAGTGACTCACAGGCAAGAATTCTTAAGCTTTCTTCAAGGAAACTCAAATAGCATGTACAATAAAATGGAGACAGTATTGTCCGTTTCTCTCAGCTGTTTAGATCACATAATCTCTCTCTCTCTCTCTCTCTCTCTCTCTCTCTCTCTCTCTCTGTATGTGTGTGTTGTGTGGACACAACTATTCTCCCTGGGAAATCCCCAAACAGTAAGAACTAGTAGGGCTTCCTCATGATTTTTTTTGCAGAAGATTTTGCGTCTTGGACTTGCATGTGAAAGAAAACTCTTGGAAGGAATGTGGAAAGAAGCCTGTTTCCTGTTAGGGCGCTGAGGATTTTCTCAGTTGCTTCTATGATTCCCACTGCACTCCATTGCTCTGAAAGTCAAAGCCACATAGTAGAAGCAATGCTGGCTGGAGTTAATTCTCCCTGCTCTGTTCCTGGGAGAACCGAAAGCTTTTAGCATGTTCCACACGACACACAAGAGTGAATGAAAAGTCTCCGCCTGCATCAGTTTACTGGAATATGGTGTAAATCATGTACTTTAAAGGCGATCTGGAACCCTGTGCTTTTAAAATGCGGGGCTAAAGTGACATAATCTGTAACGGTTTCAGCTCCTCTCTTTTTAATTAACAAAAGCTTTTGGAATTCTGTTGTGTTTTTTTTTTTTTTTTTTTTTAGAGACGATGGTCTCTAAGAACATCGTACAATGAAAAAAAAAAAAACCAAGGCCAAGCATAATAAAAATCTTCTCTGACTGATTAAAGAAAGCCTTGTTTTCAGGAAAGAGGAATAGGCAGACTTCCCTATTCCCCAGCCCCTGCCTAGGAGGCTTTGCTCAGGCACCGGCTCTAACCAGCATGCCTTTAGATTACTTTATGTTAATTAATTAAACTTATGGTTAGTCCCAGAGGTGAAAGTCTGCATCTGTATGTGGCTTCAAAGGCTGCCCAGACTACTGGCTACACTCCCTTTCGGTGGGCAGGATTGATCTGCGATAGAACCGACCACTTTGAACTAAGTTTATTACACTATGACCATAGAGGGCTGGAGGTTTTTTTTCTCTCAATGGATAAAATGTATTTATAGGCTTCTTTAAGAATCACCCACTTTTAGATATCTGCTCCTCCCAACAAAAAACTGAGATAGGAGTAAAAGAGAAGAAACTTAAGAGGAAATAAAGGATCTGACTTCTATTGGAAACATCGCCTTCTAGGTTACTAAGCAGTGAGGTAAAATAAGATACACCTCATTTCTGTAACATGCTTACGCTTATTTCAAATTATTTTTGTGTGTGTGCGTGTATGGTGTGTGTGTTGTGTGTATGTGTGTGTGCACGCATGTGTGTTGTGTGTATGCATGTATGTATTAGATGTGTGCATGTGTTTGTGTGTGTGTGTGTATGTATGTGTGTGTGCATGTACTCACATCATGTGGAAGTCAGAGGACTACTTTCTGAAGTCAGTTCTCTCCTTCATTATGAGGACGCTGGGTTAGCCTTGGTAGCAAGCGACTTTCCTCTCTGGACCACCTTCTGGCTCCGCATGTACATTTCAAACTATAGACATGTTTCCTTGTACAGTTTAGTGAAGAGGAAACCACCCCAGAAACAATGAAAAATGGGTAATATATTTCCCACTTTTTTCTCATTAAACTGTGGATTAATAGTGGGTTCTTGTTCTTGTTTGGATGAGTATCCCCCAAAAGTCCATGTGCCATGGCCCATGGCCTCTGGGCCAGAGGTTCTGTGCACCTTTAAGAGAAAGGGTTCAGTGGGAGGTTCTATGGCTCTGGGGGAAGGACCCTTGAAAGGATTCCCTTCTCCACTCCCCGGGCCTCCGGCTCTTTTCATTTCCTCCGTCCATCTGTCCATCTGTCTGTCCATCCATTCCTTCCTCCCTCCCTCCTTCCCTTCTCTCATCTGAATATTCTCTCTGGCATGTTCCCATCATTATTTTCTGTTAACCCAATCAGAGGTGAAACCAATAGGCTTAAGTCTTGGATTTGAGCCTATAAACTGTGAGCTAAGTCATCACCTCTTTTCTTTATTCATTAATTGCCTTGGGTATTTCATTATAGCATCTTTACAGTAAATAATACTCCATTTTTGTCAGTGGCTAATATCAGCACAAATGGTCAAGGTGATCTCAGCAGAACAGCTCAGCAGGACTTGGGCAGGGGACTCAATCAGGGAGATGGGAACAAACAACAAAGACAACAATGTTTTTCCCATATGAGGAGAAGCTGTCCCCCTAATTGGGGGAAAGTTCAGGAATACATTGACTTACAATATGACTGAGCAAACCAAGCATTTGATGAATGACTGAAGGCTTTGGTCTCTAATCACAGAACGGCAACATTTAAATTGAAAGGAACCACTCTGATGGAATAGATAGTCTCTTCGGGCATCATACCGTTGACTCCTAGGCAGGTGACTGATTTTTAGACGCTGGCATCAGCAGACATAAGTTTCTTAAATCAATAAAAGCTGACACAAATGTCCTAGCAGACTGGCAAAAAAGAAATAAGTAGAAATTGACAAGGCAGTTTGGATAAAAGCATTAAAGAAGAACATTCTCATTGAGTCCCCTTCCCCAGGGGCAGCAAATTCGAAGGTGCAACACCTTCAGAAGTCAGACTGGCAGCTCACATAGACATAGACTCTGACGTGATTCCAAAGGTGACCAAAGAACATTTACAATACACCAACCATTTCACAACCAGAGCTTTCCCTTGACTCTCCTTCAAAACAAGTTAAAATGTATTTCCTATTTAGTAAAACAAAAGATAATAAACCACATGGCCATGCTTGGCATGAAAGACAGTATGGAGATTACCAATGAGAAAAATGGGAAGAAACCATCTTAAACAAGTTAATATTATTCCACAAAATAATCATAAAATTCATGTGCTAGAAGGAAGAAAACCAAGTCTATCTGCATAGACTAACTTTCTGCTTATTTATACATATCAAGAATGGATGCAGTTTATTCTACACTTAAAACCATAATGAAGTATTGGTTATACACTGAGGCTCTTCTGAAAATCTCCACGTATATTTTCAGAGTTTGACTTAGCACAAAAGTACAAAGAGTTATGGTAATGGCTTCTCTGAGACAACAAATATACAGAAAGGGTAGGCTGGTATGAGCTGCAGGGGCAGACTGGTGGGCCGAGGATGTTTTGATCCTGTGCCATGAGAAAATGTATCAGACTTCTCTAGACCATTCTTCCAGCCTGGGGACTGCCAACTGTCATCTTTAATGAGAAAACTGAATGGCTCTCCACTGTCAGTGTCCCAGCTGTGAACAGAGCCCATTCACAGGCTACTGAGCTACTAGCATGATGATCTGCTATTGCTCACAGCTGGCAGTGACTCAGGAAGGACAAAATTCAAACACTGAATTTCCTGGTTAGTTAGACTTGGAATGGTTCTTACCATCATGTCATTTACGAGGAGCAGGAAAACAAAACAAAAAGGTTGAGACCTAAATGGTCTTGAAACCTTCTGTGGAGCAGAAGGCAATTTGATAGTTTTTGGAACCTATCTTTTGGCCGCTGTTAGTACTTACAATAGCAGTGTCATCGTTTGCTTTTTTGCTGTTGTGATTAACACCATGACCAAAAGCAACTTGTAGAAGAAAGGGTTTATTTGGCATATCATAGCACAGTCCATTGTTGAGGGAAGGTGGGATAGGGACTCAACAGAAACAGAGGCAGGAACCATCGGGGAAAATTGCTTACTGGCTTGTTCTCCATAAAATGTTCAGCTTGCTTTCATATACAACCCTGGCCCACCTGTCTTAATGTGGCACTACCCGTAGTAAGCTTGGCATTCCCACATTGAATTTATCAATAATAATAATAATAATAACAACAACAACAACAATAATAGTCCAGAGATATGCCCACTGTCTACTCTGATGAAGTTCAGTCTTCTTCTTTCCAGGTTACTTTGTGTCAAGTTGACAAAAAATAGCTAGCACAAGTAGTAAGAGAATTATAATACACTTTTTTGGTATGCATTTGTGTATGTTCATATGTAAGTATGGACATATTGTGTGTCATGATGTTATCTATGTAGGTCAGAAGACATCCTTGGGTGTTGGTCCTCACCTTTCTCACCAACTTGCTTGGTTTTATACATGATCCACAGGCCAACATTCTCTCTCTGCCTCCTGTATCCTAGTAGGGTTATATTGGGATCACATGCGCACACTTGTGTGTGTGTGTGTGTGTGTGTGCTACTGCATTTAGCTTAGTGTAGTTTCTAGGGATTTGACCTCTTGCTATCAGGGCTTAGGATGGGTCAGTAGTAGGGTATTTGAGAGCACTGTGCCAAGCACAGAAGCCAGAGCATGAGCCATCCTGGATGGGAGAGCCAAGTCTTTACTTGGTAATAGGAAGCCCAGCTGATGGCCATCATGAGCCTGCTAGTGCATTTGAAGACAGAAGATATTTGGAAAATGGGGATGGCAGTGGAATCAGAGTAACTTTATGGTCCAAAATCATATATGAAGCTTTCAAGAGTTTCATAGACATGAAAGCAAGCAACACACACACACACACACACCACACGGAGGGGGGGAATATGTTGAAGTAGCCAGTACTGCATGAGAATTTACTTTATTCCTGGCACTGTGTTTTACACAGTTTTAACACATTTTACAAGCATTGCTCAGTTAAATCTGTGAGGCAGGGGACATCATCTATTTATGTAATGCATGAGGACAGGGACTCAGCATGAGTTGCATAGAGCCCTATAATTACTATTCATTTTGATACTGTCAACTTCTACACAATCCTAAGGAAGTGATCAGAAAATGCAGGTGAGTTATACCCAAAGATGTGCAGTTTACATTTGAATGTGTTAGTTAGATTGAAGTAACACACACACACACACACACTCACACACACACACACGAACACATGCACACATGCATACACGCGCACACACAC
>JADRCH010000010.1:8154686-8304624 GCA_019843965.1 Rhynchomys soricoides | reverse complement strand
ACACGCACGCACGCATGTGCAAGCCTGAGTGGCGAACTCAAACCTTACTCTAGTCCTGGTACTGTCCCCTTTTTTGATATGTGACCAACTGGTTGACTCCCCACACTGAGCCTAATGGTCTTCATTTCTAAAGGGAGAGAATAATATTTACCTTACACTAGGCATTCCCTTCAGCAGACTATTGGAACTTTAGGAAGGATAAATAATTCTTTGCCGTATGGAGCTATCCTCTTATGCATACAGGATGGTCAACAGAGTCTCTGGACTCTGTCCACTAGAGTAACATCACCAGTCCAGTTGTGACAATTAACTATGTCTCCACTCATTGCCAGATATACCTAGCAGACAATCACTTCTTTATAGTAGCATTGGGAATTGATTTAAGTTAAAGATACTTAGGGGCAAAAAGAAAGAATCTTTGTTTTGTTTTGTTTTAATGAGGAAGTGAGGTTTAAAAAAAGGACACACACATACACACACACACAGAGACAGACATTCTTTTTATTCCCATGTTATAGACTGTACTGACTGAACTAAGAATAAAGATAAATAAATTCCATGTCCTGAAAACAACCAAACACATACCTAGTAATTACAGTGTATTATGCCTAGCCATGACAAATGATGTATTATTAATATTCTGAAGATACAAAACTTTTTATGTATACCAGACAACTGGTAGGAGCAATTTCAAGTAAGTCAGTTATGTTGAGCAGGCAAATGTCTGCTTTTGGTCCTGCCTCAGGCTCCCTCTTTCGTCTTTCTGTCCCGTCCCCTGACTTCTCGCCTTCAGGCTACCACCTAAAACCATCATCCTTGGACCACGTGCAGATTCACAGTTCCCAACTCATTTTTTCCCATTCTATTAATTGATTAGATTGTTTCACAAATATCCTAATTATAACACCAATCTCTAGGTATATAATAAGTTAACAGAACTAGAGGGGATAAGACTTGTCTTCACAGAGTGTGAGAGAGTTAAGCTAACTCATCAACATTATCAGTTGATGGCACAACACATGACTAGCAGTGTAGAAAATCCTGTTTTGATCTAAATCTAATACTCACTATTCCCTGATTGGTCCTACAATTTTAAACACTGCCTTTATGCTGTGTGGGAGGCCTTCCTACGTGTTAGGCAGTTGTAACACTGTCTTTATTAATGACCAATCCTTGGACCACAGCTACCTTTTATACATCCGTGCTGACCACTTGTACCCTATACATCTATACATATAATGGTATGAGTTTTATGCTTGTTTCCCTTCTGTGGCCCGTCAGAATCATAATCCTCTCGGTAACTTTGTGTGAATTAGAAATGTAAAAGTATTATTGGCCTTTGCAAGCTTGGCTGCTATGGCAGACTTCAGGAATTCTGTTACCTTTGAAGGAAGGTAAAACATAAAGGATTTACTGCTTTGCTTGAAAAGGTGACCTCCGCTCTAGCTGAGCGAACCGATGTGGATGGTTTTATCTTTCTGCCTTGTCTCAGCTGTCCAGGCTACATTGAAGATAGCCAAATAAATGATTGGCAAAGAATACATTTTGTCTCTTAGTAAGAGACAAAATGACCCATGATGGTGACCCATGAGTTGGGCGGTTGAGCCTCCTGGAAAGGGAAGAATGATGATGAAATGCTGGAAAATTAGAGCAAGTTTTCTTGATAAAGATTCAGATATTAGCTGCTGCTTCATGTGTCTATTTTTATAGTGCGTTCTAATACTCAAATACAGAAAAATAGTAATTTTTTTCCCTCTTTTCATGGAATACTAATTTTGAAGTAGGCTTTTAGTGGAAGCACATAAAAGTTATCCAAATGTACAAAAATTGCTTTTTTCCCCTCATTTAATAGAAGACACATGTTCATAAAACATGTTGGTAAAGGCGGGTCCTTATAACGCTTGTCGACCTTGACCCTTAAATCCTCATGTCCGCTGGAACAGGAAATTTTGTATGGTTATTGTCATACTTTCCAAGACAAAATAACCAAACAAAGGGTGGGTCGTGGGTCGTGGGATGGGGAGGTGGCTCACTAGTTAAATTGCTTGCTTTGCAAACAAAACTTGAGTTCAGATCCCCAGCACCCATGCGAAACCATTACAGCCTGGGTATCCCAGCAACTAGGGGAGGAGGCACGGAAACAGGTAGAACCCAGGAGCTTGCTAGCCAGCCAGCCTAACCTACCTGAGAGCTTCAGGTTCCCTGTTTCAAAGGTAAGGTAGAGAGAGATTGAGGAAGACACCTAACATTGACCTCTAGCCTCTGCTGGTGTGCTCACCTGCAAACATGCACACACCACATACCCCAGGCACAAACAAGTTAAAAAAATATCAGATTACTCTCAAGTGAAAGGAGTACTGTAGTACAACAGCGGTGTGGGCTGCAGTCAGGGTTTAGAGTCTGAACAAATTACGGTTCTTTCACCAACCCTGCAAGAATTCACCTACAAGATATGAAGCCATGAAATGGCTTCCCCATAATCCTCAGATAATATGTATTACATGGACAGGGACGGCACAGCCATTGTGAACAAGGGCACTGCTGACAGGTAGAGATCTGGAATTTAAGGAAGAGTGATTGGACCGGAATGGGGAGGGGGGAGGCTTTGAACCCTGGAACCTGGGGATTTGGAACAATGACACTATTGATACCCAGAGCCAAGGAGGAGATGCAACCTTTCTCGGACTTACAAAGGGGTCTTTCAGGGCCTTTCAGTGAGGAGAATAACATATCTGCACAGGCAGGATTAAGGGTTGAAGCCTGCATAATCCTTGCAAAATATTTGTAATCAGCAGGATTGCATGCTAATGTTGAGTCTGCAGTCTTAGACACTCTTCTACTGGTATCTCGACTTCTATTTTGTTTCCCACAATCATCTTCGACTTCCTCCAGACAGTCTATTTTCTTAAGAACTTTAATTCTTATGTTACATATTTTCCTTCCTGGATATTCGGCTTTAAAAAATATTTTTATTTCTCCTCACCAGCCTTCATTTAAATAGTGCCCATTTACATTTGTTTATGCCCTTTTAAAAACTTTTTCTTTAAAAGTTGTGCAAAAGTTATCATAGGAAAATGAGAAAGTGACACAAGAGGAAATATTGAAGACAGCCAGAGCTACACTGAGAAACTTTGTCTCAAAAAACAAAGAAAAAAAAAAAAGAAAAGTGCTGAGACTATAAACCTTAAAGGAATAGCTTCTCACATTTCTATGTGCAAACACATTCAACACATCTAAAGAGTGCAAAGCAAAAGCAGAGCTATGTTCTTCTGGATGAGCACATCTCTTATTCTCTTATTTCTTGTGGAAAAAAACCCTATACTTCCACATACACATACATTTTAATTTACTTCCCAGCATTCCATGTAACCAATTAACTTTGAGGGCCACTGGTGTTGTTTTTAAACATTGGTAATTATGAACAATGTGTCAAACGATTTTCAGACAAGTTCTTTGGGATAAATGTTGAAAAAATTCATAAAAATAAATGTTTAGGAGAGACATAGCTGGGCTCTAAGGTCTAAAACCTCACCCTGGCATGTAGCACGCATCACAAACTGGCTTCCAGACTGATTGTCTAGTTTGCCACGGATAGCACACAAGGACACCTGCTTCCTCACCAGCTGTCAAGACCATTTGTCTTAATTAGGGTTAGTATTTCTGTGATGAAACACCATGACCAAAAACAAGTTGGAGAGGAAAGGGTTTATTTGGCTTAAACTTCTCACTGTAGTTTATCATTGAGGGAAATTTGAGCAGAAACTCAAGACAGGGCTAGGACCTGGAGGCAGAAGCGGATGCAGAGGTCATGGAGGAGTGTTGACTCCTAGCTTGATAAGCCTGCTTTCTTATAGAACCCAGGACTACCAGCCTATGGGTGGACCCACCCACAATGGGCTGGGCATTCCTATGTCAATCACTGATTAAGAAAATGCATACAGGTCCTGTAGACAGCCAGATCTTATGGAGGTATTTTCTCAACTGAAGCTCTCTCTTCAATGACTCTAGCTTGTGTCAAGTTGACATAAAGCAA
Organism: Rhynchomys soricoides; assembly: GCA_019843965.1. Taxonomy (NCBI): domain Eukaryota; kingdom Metazoa; phylum Chordata; class Mammalia; order Rodentia; family Muridae; genus Rhynchomys; species Rhynchomys soricoides. The sequence continues at coordinate 8,300,591 of JADRCH010000010.1, read as the reverse complement.
GTCAGGACACCTTTCCTTCCAGTACTTTCAAACCTGAAAGCTCAGTAGTGATACCTGGCCATTTAAGCACACAATTCTTGGTTGAAAAAGTTGTTTGAACCCTGTATATGATGGTCACTTATTTTATTATTGGCCCTAAACGCATATTCTATTGATTTGACTAAATTTTCTTTTTTTCAGGTGAGTATGGTTTTATTATTAAAATTATCCTTTTTATTTTGAAATAAATTGAACATAAATAATTCTTTCAGGATATTTAACTCTTCTGTATGCTACAAACAGTTTACTAATTGCTTTTTTTTTACTTGTTAATTATCTTTCCTCCTGTTCAAAGGTTTATACATACATACACATATATATTTATAACCTTTTATATTTCCATTATTTCCAAATATATTATTTTTTGCCTTATATTAACTTATTTCCTTTCCCAAAGTTGTTTTGTTCTCTCTTTTGAAGACTTAAATTTATGTGCATGAGTGTTTTACATCCACATATGTCTGTGTACCATATGCATGCCTGGTGCCTGCAGAGGTCAAAAGAGGGTCTCACATCCTCTAGAAAGTGGAGTTATGGAGAGCTGCGAGCTGCCATGTGGGTATTTGGGAACCAAACCTGGGTCCTCTGAAAGAAAAGCCAGTGCTCTCTTAACCACTGAGCCATCTCTTCATCCTGCCCCTTTCCTGAAGCTTTTAGTTGCTCTGCTTTATTAAAAGCAGTACTTCTACTTATTCTGCCCTCCTCTTCCTAGCACGATGGTTACCTCCTATGGTAGGCCCCGACAATTATTTTCATTCCTGTGATACTTCAAATAGTGTTATGATAAGTATTAATTTCTGTTTGCATACATTCCCGTGTGTATTTTCTCTTGTAAGTAGATACGTGTTCTCATGTAAGTAGATATTTAAAATCTGCTAGACAATTGTACCTCATCTTTTTTTGAGCATCTTAAGAATTGAAGATTTGATACAACCCTGTGTTGATCAAGTCTTTGGCATCATTATTTCAACAGTTCAGACTGCTATGAATTTTTTATAGCAAAAAGCAGTTTTAAAATTAGGTTTAAAAAATTTAAAAATTAAAAATTTTAAGTTAATTAAAAATGACCTATTTTATGGGCATGTGTGGGTGCATGCACATCTGTGTGTGCCATGTGTCTTGCATGTGATTGTGGAGGTCAGGTCCACTGGAACTGGAGTTGTGAGCTCCTAATGGGGTTCTGGGAATGGATCCATGGTTCACTATAAAACATCAAGTGCTCTCATCATGGGGTCATCAAGTCTCAGTATATACTGTTTGCACAGAATGCTATTACATACTTAATAGGCTATAGTCTAGTGTAGATGTAAATTTTGAATGTACTGGGAAACCAAAAGATTTGTGTAACTCCCCTTATTTTGATGTGTATTTTACTGTAGTGGTTTGGCACTGAACCTATAATATTTCTGAAGAACACCTTCTGTGAGCCAGGTGGTAGTGATGCACACCTTAAATCCCAGCACTGGGGAGGCAGAGGCAGGCAGATCTCCATGAGTTCGAGGCCGGCCTGGTCTTTCAAGCAAGTTCCAGGACAGCCAGAGCGACACAGAGAAATCTTGTTCCAAAAAAGCAAAAAGAACATCTGCTGTCTCTAGTGTTCTGCGGTATGTTCTATATACGGTATCTGTACATCTTAGAATCTTAGAACTGCCTCCTCTTATCCAAAGAGGATATTTTTCAGCAATTTCAGTGAATGCAGGGTTTGGATAGCATGAAACCCTATGCATGTGTTTATTCTCCACTGCATACAGACCCAGGATAAACGTTATCAAGGGGACACAGCGAGTCACTAGCAAACTAGTGAGAAAGTAGACCAACTATAAAAAAAATGCCACAGTAAAAGTTATGTGCTGGTGAGGTGGTCTCTTACAACCTCTAACTGTGCCCACGTGTGCACGTGGCCACACTCACATATTTGTGTGTGGAGACCAGAGGACAACATCAGCTGGCATCCTCAGAAATGCCATTCGCTTTTTGAGATGGAATCTTTTGCTGGCTTGGAACTCATCATGTGGGTCAGGCTAGCTGGTTGGTCCACAAGCTTCAGGGATCCTTTTGGCCTCCTTCCTAACATTGGATTGCCAACACAAACCGATGTCTGGATTTTCTGTTAGGATTCTGGGGATCAAACACAGGTCCTATGCTTGTGTGGCAAGCACCTCACCAACTGAGCTGTCTCCCCAGACCAACCTTTTTTTTTTCCAGTTAAATGAAGCATTTTATATTTTTTCTTTGGTATACCTGAATTGGGGGATTATCATTCTCATACTTGAACACACTTTGCAATAAGATGTCAGGTAATCTGATAAACTGGGATGGCTCCTAAGTAACTAATGGGAAGTCAGCATATATAGTGTGGATACACTATGTATCTAGTGGATACATTGAATAAAGGTGTGAATTATGAACCAAGCAGAACAGTGTGATGCTACTTTGTTTTATCATGCTATATAGAGGGAAATTATTTATTTCTAGAACCTTCCACTTAATATTTTTATATTGCTCTTGCCATAGGTAACTGAATTTGAAGATATGAGGGACTTAGTTATATGTATTTTGAATCAAAATTATTGTACCCCTCCATTTTTTTTTTTTTTTTTTTTGGTCCCAAACATGAGAGAAGACAGTAGGAAAGGTTTTAAACTCGGATTACTAGAGTGGTGCTGTATGATTACTACGTAATTTGATAACTGTACTAAGGCAAATCAGCCAGAAATATAAATGCCTATTTCCTAGTCTAAAAAGAATGTTCTTCACATCATAGCTAATGACAAAATGCTTTCAAAATAGGTGTAAAGACCTGCATTTCGGATGGAGGTGCATCTCAATGGCACAGGGCTTCTCTCACATCTAGCGTCTGTGTTAAATCCCTGTATCTTCTAGGAAAAAATGAGATGCTTTTGTGTTTTGAGAAGGGTTAAAGTGTCTCATTTAAAAACTACCACAAATCATACCAAAGAGAGAAAAACATGTCAGAACAGCTCTGTCTGAAACATGAGTTCTCGTTCTCTAGAGAGAAGTCACTGTATCTCGGACACATCAGAGAAAACGAAAACATAACAATATGGCCTACTGACCCTTCAGAAGCCCATCCTATCATCTGCTCCCTTCTTTCTTAGACAAAAGGTTCCCAAGCAGCCTGACCCACATGATGAGTTCCAAGCCAGCAAAAGATCCCAACTCAAAAGGAGTACCACATTTCTGAGGATGGCAGCTGATGTTGTCTAAGTTCTTTAACAAAGCCCAGTCTCACATAACTCTAGAGTCTATTTGGCAAGGCCAAAACATTCAGGAACATAACAACAACAACAACAACAACAACAACAACAAATCTGCATCATGTCTCAAAGTGTTCCACCCCCAACTGGACTGTCCTCTCCTCCAACTGGTTATGATTAAAGTTGGTGGACCCAAACTCTAGGCATCGATAATTTTCTTCTAATGTCACTTTGCCAAAGGAAAACCAAATGTTCTGTGGTGCTGTGGTGCTTTGGGAGATGATGGGTTTTCATGGTCACGTGGAACTAGAGTAATTCTTAGAGGCCACTGGGCTCTCATCCCTTCCTTTAAGTTTAATGCTATCCTTATTGGTTTATGCATAAAGTTAGTCAACCAGATGGATGCTCTCTGGAAAGCACAAGGAAATATATTATCAAGCTCCTCAGAAAACTAGGGAAATCATACACATTACTTAAAAAAAAAAAATCTCAGCGGAGGACACTGTTCTCTAAACAGCTCAGAGTGTTCTTTCAGCCATCCTCTTGGCTCCTTCAATCAACCAATAAATAAAACACACACTGTCAAGAAGACACCGCTATGTCACAAGGAGGGGTTTTCAGTGGCTACCAATGATCTCTCACTGGTGGTAAAAACAACAAGGAGTTAAAGGCCTTCATAAGAAGGTAAAGTGAACCAGCTTGAGTTCAATATCTATGCTCTTCAATATACATCCTGGTGCCATTCAGTTGGAGAATCCTATCATGAAAAGTGAGCAGTAGAAACCAGTTTCACCAAATAGGTAACCTTATGGATAACCACCTTCCCCACTGACAGCAGTTGTCCAAGTCCATCGGCCTTGCTGAAAGGATTGGTAGACAAGGCACTGCTAAGTGGGAGAAAAGGCAGGTGCTTGGATATGACCCTCCTTCCTTTCTTTTCTTGCATTTCAAGGCTCTTTAGTATGTAGGAAGTTCTTGAATTTCATTGTGCTATAGCTCAATACAGACACTACAAACATATAATTCTGATATTGAAATATATTATTCAATTTCTCCTTTTCAAATGAAAGGTAGTCAATCCCATACCTCCTGGGGAAGTATAAGACTCCTTTAATTTAAAAAGATGGAAGTTAAATAAAAGTAAAGTTAGTATTTTTTTTCTTTCAAAGGGTAATACATTTTTTCTATAATGCAAAACTTTTAGAAGCATTAATATTGGGTTTAGGATTCTCTATAATTCCATTTGATTTTTTTTGCACCAATATCATTAAAAAATCACTCACCATTTGTTATGTTTTTTCCTTACATTTAAAATTTTTCTACCTTGAATTCTCCAAACTTAACAAAGATACTTAACCAAACTCTTTGATAAAGAAATAATATTTAAAGTTTACTAAATTAAATTATGTAAGGAAATTAAATGTCTTTTCTCTAGGACTGAGCATGGAATTAATTTTTACCTGAAGACCTCAGGTTTGCAGATGGTATTTCTGGTTGATATTTGTATTCAACAAACAAACAAGTTGAACAAACCCCAAACAAGCTCTTTTTATCCTTTCTCATATACTACTTGCTGTTTGTCCACTTTCCCCAAGCTGATTCATGTCCTGGATTCTGGTCTTCCTAGTGAATACGTGAACTTCTGTGGTCCAGCACAACTTGTCTAAGGGGAAGAGAGACTCTGCTATGAGCAATTTAGAATATTACTGTGCCAAAGATGAATATTTTCCAAAGGAAAAATAAATAATATTCACAAAATAGGATTTTTCCCCCAGAGTAACTGTGACTTTCTAACAAAGGGGAAAATTACGCTTTTCAGGAGAAATGGCAATGACTCTCCAATGAGGAATGTAAGTATTACTGTTTTGTTCTATCACGTGCCCATTATGTAAGCTATATGTGTTTCTCTTGTGGGAACTGGTGCTCTACATATGGATATAGTATGGAGGATGAGCTCCCAAACTGTAAGCATAAATTAAAGATGGATGAGGCAAATCTGTCACGAAGAAAATGAACATCAGGGTTATTCCAAACACCCTGGGTTATATGTGGCATGTGGGAGGATTCTTTGTGCGCATGGAGGCGGGTATGTGCTACTCTTATTGTGTGTAGGGAGATGAGTCCATTATGCTCATAAAGAGATGTTAATTAAACAGAATTTACTTTCCTTAGGATCTGGTTAACATCCTGAATGCTAAAATGTCATGCACTCAGTAAACAATCTGCCTTCTCAAATCTGAAAGGAGACATACTTTACAGCTGGTTCTCCTATACAGCAGGTATGAGGCCTTAGGGACAACTCAGAGCAGTCATTCCAACATGAGAAGGGAAAAGACGAATCTCACATTCTCCTTCTAAAGAATCCAAATCTCTACTCTGGAGACAGCCCAGTTTGGCTTGCAGTGTTTTCCATTTACACTGAAATTCTAAGCTACAGGAAAATAGCATACAGATGTGCCGCTTGTGATTTGAAGAGACTCTCTCATGCCAGAGTCGATGGTCAGGAGTATGACCACATTTTAAAAGTATTAGTGTGTTTTTCACAAACTATCACTTATCCATAGTATAAACAATTAAAAATAAGGCATGGGGAATGAAGACCAACACCTCTGAAGTATCCACCCTTCAATGACAAATCAAAGCAGTGGGCACTTGGGGCTTTGAGAGCCTTACTTTCAAATTCCCCCACACCACTATACCAGATATTCATGCTGTGCGTGGCTGACTGTGGAGACCTGAGGTCCTGCAGGGGCTTCAGCCCTATTCCAGAAGGTTTAGTGAACAACAGTTTACAATTTTTGAGGTAGGTGTGTGCACGCGTGTGTGTGTTTGTGTATGTGTGTATGTGTGTAGGGAGTGCATGTATACATATACATGGGGAAGTCAAAGAACAACTTTGGAGATAATTCCTCATGTGCCACCCATTCCGGTTTTTGAGACAGTCATTGGCCTGTTCTTAGCAGGTAAACTAACTAGGCTCCTAGCCCAAGAGCCCCAGGGATCTGCCTGTCTCTATGTCCCTAGTGCTGGAATTACAAACATATCACCATATCCAGCTTTTTACACAGACTGCTGGGGATTGAACTCAAGTCTTTGTGCCTACAATGCAAGTGTTTTATAGGCTGAGTTACCCCACTTTAGCCCCAATTGTTTATATTTTCTCACTCCTTTCATCTAATGAGTTGAAAAAACAGCAAACTGTATCCACTGTTGCATTCATGATCCAAAAGAGCTTCTTGAAACGAGACATGACAAATGGGTGACTCTTACCATGGTGTGTGTGTGTATGTGTGTGTGTGTGTGTGTGTGTGTATGTGCGTATGTGCATGTATGTGATTTTATAAACACTTACGTCATCCATGCACTGCTTGAGAAAGAGACAAATCATGGATGTTCCTCTAGTGAGCAGAGTTAGCACCTCTCCAAATGCCAGCAGCTGGCTCTCTATTACTGTACCCACAATTAACCCAGGGCAAGGACGACTGGTTAGATGGTTGGCTGTTTTGTTTTCAAGTAACATATATAACACACGAAGTTTCAGACAGAGATCTACTGTGGTGCAAATGATCAGGATAAAACAATTACAATTCAAGAACTGAAATACTATAAGAATTAAAACATGAGTTTCACATTTTGTCCAAATATTTGTCCCTAAGAGTCGTGGTATTAGTTTGAAATACTATCTTTCACTTTGTGGAAGAAGGCTTTAATTTTTTTTTAAGTTACCTGCTATTTTCTTTTAAAAGTGTACTATAAATGATGTAAGTTCACCTCTTTCCCTCTTCACAGATGCTGATCTTGTTCATTTCTGGCAATATTTTAACTTTATTAAATAGTACTGCCTGGGTCGTGAGCAGTTATATCAGAGTATAAATTTATGAAGTGACACATTTTTTTAGTACCAGCCATCTCTGTCAATTTACTCCATAATAACACATTCCATCAAATTAAACTGCAAAATATTTCCCACATTTGTTTTACATTCTATACGTACAGCTCGTGAATAGCAATTTTGATGAATTCCAGCTGCTTTAAATATGTAGGCCAACTCTTACATAACAGATTCCTTCCAATCCCTATTGTATCCACTGAGGCCCATTCTAAGTGGGCCACCTGGTAGGATAAACGACCGTTACATGAAGGAAAAACAAAACAAAACAGGAAACCCCAAAACAACAAGAAATACAATCAGCCTGCCTAATGCAGGGCTACTTTCCCCAACCGTATCACTCTTATGTCTCTAAGTAAATGGGAAAGTAGCATGAAGCTTTTGGGAGAGCTACGTGACCATTTAACCAAACTAGCAACCCCGCGAAGAACCAATCTCTCATTTATCTATTGTAACAGGAATGTTTAAACAACTTGCCCCATTCATATGTGGTGCCCGTTATACAGACGGTTCAGTCTCCCCTCGACCTGCACACACTCTCCCGCTTCCATGCAGCTGGAATTCATCAAGGATCTAGGAGCCAAGTCAAATGTTGACCCCACCCTCCTCCGTTTTAAGGCCCCTTCAAAGCCAGTGCACGGATCTAGTTCAGTTTTGCCAACAAAGCCTGCCATACTGCCTACCCTTTAAGGCTCCAGTTTGGGGTTTTTATAACTGTGCAAGCTTTGATTTGGGGGTCAAATCTTCAGCTACACGGAGTTCCATCAGTCTGGCAAACCCTTCTGTGACAAACCCTCATCATTCCTTTGCTCTTGGAGTTGGTCTTTTTCTTTTGAGCCATCCCCCTCTGACATGACTTGTAACCAGCTCTCAAAACGTAACTTATTTCCCTTCCAAAAGGTCAAAACAGAGCAGCCACTGTGGCCATCCACACACACTGCCCCCAACATTTGCATGCCCCATATAATCCATGTAATGACCAGCAGAGGGTGGCCATCCCAACATGCACAGAACCACGCTTGTCAAGACGCATGCAGAAGTAGGGGCTGGGGAGACAGGAGAGACAGAAGAGCTGCAAGAGGGCAGAGAACTTACTTTGTTGCTCCCCTGTGCATGCAGCCACAAGGAAGGAAAAGAGAGAGAGAAATATGTTAAACACAAATTTATTTCAAGATGATGAGGTTTTTCTTGCTAGATCAGAATCCAAATGAATGGCTGAACCCTTTGATGACTTCCCATTGTATACATCCAGAGCTCATGCCTAAGTCAGAATCCATGGAGGTAGGGTGAGTGAAGTCACATTTACAACAGCGTGGAGATATCCCCCCTTCCTTTCTACTCAGAATACTTGGGGTATGGGAAGCAAGCCAGAAAGAATTGGTTTGAGTCGGTAATAAGTGAACCGCTAGCATAAAGGTCGAGGAGTTAGCATGTTGGCTTGCCTTTCCTGACAGCCCCTTCTCCCCCAACATGCCAAGCACTGGAAAATTCCATCAGCCATTACTTTTTTTTTTAACAAGCACTGCATCCGTGGTTTCAAAGAAAGTGGTATTATTATTATTATTATTATTATTATTATTATTATTTTTTTTAAAGAAAAGAAGCAAGTACTGAGGCACGGAGTGGGTGGTTTGGGGCAACGGAGGAAACAGACCAAGTTACAGTCTCCATCTGAGCCTTTCTTTTTCTTTTTTTCTTTTTTTTTTTTTGGGTAAGTTATGAGTTTCTGTCTTGGGTTGGCATGGGAAGTCAAGACTCTAGAGTGGGGCTTTGGCCAAAATAAATAGTACTCCACACTCAGCAGCATGGATCTGGGAAGGTTAGTCACAAGAAACGTTGACATTTCTAAACGCAATACTGTGTTTGGAGACAGGGCGGCCAGTGGTGAGTGGCAGCCAGTGACTCTCCTGCTGCAAACCGAAGCTGGGAGAGTATGATTTACATCAAACTATTTAACTCACATATGGCCTAAAAAAATAGAATGGTGATTCATTGCTCCTTGAGCAGCCTGGAGTCCTTGCAAGGTCAGTTCCTGTGGGGCAGACGTGATGGGATGTGAGCCCGGAACGAATCTGAGCTTCTCTTCACAGGGGCCCAGAAGAAATGTCTCACTGAGATGTAACGTTTGCAGAGAGCTGTGAGCAAAGTGTGTGCATCAGAGGGAAAGCCTGGGATGAGACTGGGCCAGCCTAGAGACCTGCCATTTACATCTAGCTTGAGGATGTGAGGGGAAAAACACACTAGGAAACATTCTGAGAGAGTGGGCAGGTGATGATCCCGGGGGAGGGTTTCCTTGAGCTCCATGCTGGCTGCTGACCTTAAGAAACCCATCTCTTCTAGGGACCATTGCAGCTATCATATATAACAAGGAAAATATAAAGGCATCAATAAGATCCTATAGGGAGGTTTCTTAAGCACTGTGGGCTGCCACAGTATGGCTGTTCGTACATCAGCTTATCAGATGCATAAATAACAACACAAGAATGAATGAAGAAAAAAAACTAAACAAAACCAAACCGCCAAGGAATCCTTCCTAGAGAGGATGCCAACTGCTCAGTAAGGTAGTAAAGACCCCACTGGGCATTTCACTGTGGGTAAAAGACCATTTTTGAGAATAATGGGACCCTGGTTCTCCTAAGAAGAACAATATTGCTGGAAATACCTCAGACAGATGGAGTTTATTGCATTCCACAGCAGAGCAGCTTTTGATCTAGCAAATCAGTTTCAGGAGTTCAACCAAGTATTTCTGTACACTGGGGAATGACTAGTTTCCCCGCTCAGTGGCAGATGGCTCATGTAGCGGCAACAATGATGTCACTGTGTATGATGCCCTGATCCTTAAATAAAAGACACAATGGAAGCAGAGGACGTGGTGTGGCCTGGCCAGTTGCCGTTTTGGTCAGTCAGTTCCCAGTCTTCTATTTGGTGACAGTCATGGATGGCAGTTCTGAGTGGTGGATAATGTTTTATAATGCTCTCCACTACTCTTGTTGACAATAGCTTATGTATAAACCCTTGAAAGTGTTTTTCCATGGAAGGATAACTAAGACCTTTGGAATTGGACACACAGCTGCTCAGAGTTCTGGGAGAGGCGTTGCTGCAGTGTTGGTTGTAGTGGGGTGTCAGACCCTCCCACTCCTACACAGACAGTTGGCTGCAAGGTTCTCCTTGTATCCCTCAGTTTCTACCTGCCACAGGGCCCTTCTGACTGGCATATATTACCCCCTACACTAAACTTCTCTAGCCCAGGGGCTGGGCTGCTCTCCTTCCAGCTGCCCTTCCCTATATAATCCAGCTATTTTGGTGACCTGGTCTTTCTCGTCTACTTCCCTGGTCAGTCTCTTGACCCAGACTGCCCGTCTTGCCCCTCAGCTGCTCTCCTCCCTCCCCTCTCTTCACATGGTCCAGCTTACTCTGATCGCATCCACTCTGGACTCTCCCAGATGCCCCTGCCTCTGACGACCTCTCCTTTTTATCTACACTAAACTTTCTTCTATACCATACCAAGGTGCTGTCATAGCGTCTCCTTTTGTTATTTTTTTCATTCAATTGTATCAGAATGTTTGTAAAAGTCCATGACCATTCCTTTTTTTTCTTATTTGGGAAGACACAGGGACCTTATCTTTCAAATATTTTTTTTTTTTTTTGACACAAAAGAAAAGTCACTGTAGAGTCTTCTAAAAATAACATTTCTGAGGTACCAAAGGGACCTCGGGAGAGGATGGTTTCATCCCAGGTCAGTTATAGCTTCAGCTTCCTGAGTTCACAGGAAAGTCTGAGTGTCAGAGCTGTTTTGTTTTCTACCATTAGGTTAAGCTTCTGAAAAATCAGTTCACACTGGTTCACACTGGAGGAGGAAGATATGTAACAGAAACCCTTCTGTATAAATGTGTGTGTGTGTACGTGTGCGTGTGTGTGTGTCTGTTTTGTTTTGCAGGGAACAGAAACCTCTTAAAATACCCTGAGGTTTCTTAACTGACTTCACACCAAATCATTTCCAGGGCATGCCTGGATCTCACATTGCCTTTTTCCATGGCTGGAGGGCCAGCTTCTAAAGGCAGGCATGAGACTTTTGGGTTGCCTCACAGCCTGTGGGATAAGTCCTGTCCTCCATTTTCAACCTTGAAGTTTGGCCTGTCCTACATGCACACTTAGGACTCCCTCTAAACAACTCGGCTTCCTAGACAACACATAAGAAATTTCTCTCTGACACTATCAAATTCGACTAATAGTTTCCAAAGAATATTTAACCATACAATTGAGAATTGCAGCTTTGTATGCACATTCAGGATGCCAAAGAATAATAAAGGCTGAGCCCTGAACACAGTCACAAGTTGAAGGCAAGGAGCTTGTGGTGATGCACCAGAACCTTCTCTCTGAGGAAGGTGATATTCAAGCTTAAAGAAGTAGAAAAGACTGGACAGTTAGTCAAGCTGCCTAAGTCACAGGACTAATACATAGCAGTGTCAGGATTTAAACAAACGATAGATTTGTCTACCCTACTTTGCTGCACACTTCATGGGTCAAAGAGTTTGAATTTAGAATTCCTTAATGTCATATTGAAGATCAATGATTGGTGCTCAAAAGTCATGTTTATCACATCATGCTCCTCAGATCAGATCATAATTACATGTAATCAAATTTAGGAGGAACATTTATACATATGTGTTGGTAAATAATCTTTTGAAAGTTTTAATAGGCCCTAAGCACTGGTACACATACACAATTTATATTTTATTCTGAACATTTAACTAGAGATTCCACTAAAAACATCTTTATTTTGAAACTGTATGAAGCCCTGAATACTCAGCATCATGCAGTTTTATAGTGATGATAACTTCAATTTAATAGCCAAAGAAAGGAGAATTATAAGAAACAGGGGAAGAATTTTGTTGGCAAAATACTTGCCATGTTGCATGATGACCTAAGGTCAGGTGCCCGGCACCCATGTAAAAGGTTGGTGTGGTGGCACTCAGGTATGGTGGTACAGGTCTGTGGTGTATACAGGTATGGTGGTACAGGTCTGTGGTGTACGCAGGTATGGTGCCCAGGGCTCTGGTGGTATAGGAGTGTGGTGGCACCTGGGTTATGGTGTCCAGGGGTATGGTAATATAGGCCTGTGATTCTCAAGATGGAGAAGTGGAAACAGGAGGATCCCTAGGAATGATTGGGCCAGCTAGTCTAGATGAGTTGGTAAGTTCCAAGGAAGAAAAGATGGTTAAGAAAGGGAAAGAATGAAAAAAAGGATGTGCTTAAAAAAAGAAAATCCCCAGAGGCACTATTTAGGAGACAAGAAACAGGGCCACAGAACGTTTTGATGGGAGGGTCAGAAAGCAATCCATTCTATGGAAACAACAGACCATACAGTGGTGAAGTTATTCCAGACATACTTGCAAAATCTTAATCGATAAACTAACTGGCCACAACATCATTTCATTTAGATTGAGTGATAGGTGCTTATCTAAATGATATCAAACTTACACAGTTCTTTTAAAAATGATGGAAATAGAAAAATATTTTTTCCAGACTGGGGAGCTGGAATTCATGACTCAGTCATAAATACCTGCCTCATAACCATGAGGGTCTGAGTTCAGATCTCTCAGAACCCAAGTAAACAACCAGGGCTGGGGTCACACATGTCTGTAACCTAGCAAGACAAGATGGAAGGCAGAGACAGACAGATCCCTGGCAGCTCACAGCCAGATAGCTTGGTCTAATTGGTGAATTTCCAGGCCAATGAGTGATTTTGTCATAGACAAGGAGGGAGGCATCTAAGGTTCGGTCCCCCATGTTGTCCTCTGACCTACACATACACTATGTCCATACATACTTGTCCACATGTATACACACATGTTTACAAATATACATATCTAGTCAGCCACATATCTACCCTCCACAGATTAAAAATAAGGACTTCCCTTCAATTCAAGTATAGATAGATGCCTGTAGAGAAAGCAGAACTGTTTCTCTACTGACTGATTTGTTAGGGACTCAATGATTGTTGACATGAAAGTGAGACACACTGTTCACGAGTCCTAAAATTTTGCTTAATGATATCGGTCTTTGGGTTAAGCTGATGTCATCAAATCTTTCTATGTTATGGAGAACTACTGAGAACCATCACTTCTAGACGTAACTGAGAGTGTTCACAGAATGAAATCTATAGTTGAACAGCCAGCTGCCTTGACAGATCTCAACAGTTGGCTGTCATTAGAACTCCAGGCAACTGAAGAGGACCTGAGGGACCACACAGCACACAGGAAACACTAATGCCTTTCTTGAAGACTGCTGAGAAAAACTACAGTTGGAGCACACTGCTGACATTTTGTTTTCGGATCCACTGTAAAGATCTATTCTTCTCCATCTCCTATGTGACTGTCACAAGTGTACACTGATAAGAACATGAAAATTCCATGCAAAGAGTCAAAACAAACTGTATAGCACAACTCTAAGGTGGGGGGTTAGGAGAAAACATAGAAGACATTTCTTAGGTTACCTTCGTGTTGAATAGCTATGGATGAGCTCATGAAAATGTCAAATTTTTAAAAGCAGTTCATTGGGGGAGGGGATGAATAACTTTTCTTTTCCATGACTTTTTTTTTTCTCAAAAACATGTATTGCATGATTTAAGTGTGTAATTATTTTACTTAAAAGGGGTATAATTTACAAAGTCATAATATAAAACATACTTGGATGTAAGGAAAATAAACACACAGACACACATTGGATAAACCACCAACAATATCCAGAAAATAAAAAAACAGCAAAAATATTATAATTTCATGAGGCTATAATATTTTTAGTGTGTGTACATGTGTGCATGTGTACACATTCACGTGTGTGTTCCTGTATGTTTGAGTAGGTCAGAGGTTGATGTCAAGTATCTTCTATGGTTGCTTTCAGCCTTATTTTTTGAGACAGGGTATGTCACTGAACCAGAAACTTGCCAATTTGGCTAGACTGGCTAGCCAGAAATCCCCTGGGATCCTACCATGTTCACTTCCCTAACAGTGAAATTACAGGTGCAAAACACCAAGAGTAGATTTTATGTGGATTCTGGAGATTTTAATTCAGGCCCACAGGCTTGTACAACATGCTCTACTAGACAATCTTCCCAGGCCCTCATGCAATAGTCGAACCTTTGTTAGCTGTTAAAGAAAGCAATTTATAATGAAAATGATAATGATCATAATAATCATTTTTATACATGAAAATAAGAATGCTCTCATGTGCCTGTCTCCTTTTGTGTTCTCTAAGCACCATCTCACTGTGCTTTACTGACCACACTCTAGGGGACTTACAACCAACCTCATTTTAGAAATGAAACTCGGCGAAGATAAACAGGCCAAGTACTCTCCCAAACGCAGAGTTTATGAGTGTGTAAAATTTACACAAAGGTGGTTTGACATTTAGTGCCTGTACTTGAATTATATGCCCTGCCTCTTGTCACACCCAACCCCATTGAGCTCTTAAGGTATATCATTATTGTTATATGCTGTGTCATTATTGGTACTGATATCCTCTCATGGCTTCTCATTTTACTTAGAGTGATGTCCAAACTGTTCACCATTACTTTAGGGCTATCTGGTCTCTGAGCACCCTCTTTTAAGCCAGCTGCTACTGTGTGCTTTCCTCAGAGTGCCCCAGGCACATGCACATCTTGCTGTCCCTCTGTAGCATTGTGGTTGGCTGGGCACTTGTTCTGCCTCTGCCAAGAATTCTCTCCACAGCACCTACTCCCTCTTCTTCCCCAAGGAGCCTGCATAAAGAAGCCTCGTTCTTTTCTAAAGCAGAACTAAGGTAAACTAAAGCCTTACTTTTCTAAAGTAAAGCTTCTCGCTCTTACTGGCTTTTCTTTGAACTTAATTGTCCCCAACCCTGTCTTCAATTTTAACATTGTTGAGACAGGATCTCTCTAGTTACCCAGATTGTCCTTGAACTTGTCCGGTGGCCCAGGGCAGAATGTAGATTTGTTATTTTCAAGCATCAGCCTCACACATAGCTAGAGTTGCAAGTGCATGGTAGCTCACTTACTTCAAACAGAACCTATCACCCACTTAAATAATGCTGTGTAATCATGGTCAAATATGCACCCGTACAATGACCTTGTGGCTCAACTATCTTCCTGATGCTTAGGACGATGAAAAGTCATGGGCTTAGAACCTTTGGTGTATCTAATTAAAAAAAAGAACTAAGTACAAATGCACTTTAATACAAAATATTTGTATAAGTAAACATACTACAATCAGTGTGTATGGAAGTATAATGATTTGCAATCTAGATAAGTGTCACTCAGAGCTTTGAAGAGTGTTGATGTCTTCTTGAGGGAAGGATCTGCCTATGGGAATCCGAATGTATGCACATAGAGAGGACGGGACCACAGAAAATGACATAGATACACCTGGGTACCTTGTCGACAAGAAATTGTCAGATTTAATTTCCCTTTTGAGGGCTCAGGGCTTGTTTGAAAGAGTCATTGCTTTAGGTACTAACTAGAGAGGTATAGAATCGAGGGGTGAGTATCTGAGTTTGAGCTAAAATAGGAGGGAAACACATTTTTTAACAAATCTTGATTCTGCCCCTGGAACTTCATTAAGTTTTGGTATGGCCCCATGTACATGAAGCTCCCCCCACATGCTGAGTGTTCCAAGTGTCCCTCATTACATCTATATGTCAGAGTTTGTCTTGGAAAGACTCGTACTCTACTCGGAGCACAGAAGAAATTCCACTGCGCACGATGAGCCCTAGAAACAATGAGCCAAGTAGGAACTATGAAGGTCATGCTATAACAAACCCTCAGGGATCAGTCTTAGCAGGTTAGGTCTGAGGAGAGACACAGATCATGTCAAGATTTAGAGAGCAGTATGTGGATAGGAAGGGTAGGAGAGAGAAAGGAAGGGAGACAGAGAGAGTGGTCTGGGGACAGGAGAGGAAGAGACAGAGATACACAGAGATGGAGAGACAGAGAGAGAGACACACAGAGAGAAACACACACACACAGAGAATGTGAAGGCTGGCATACTATGTCGGTTGGTGTGAGCAAAGACAGTGGAAGGAATTCTGAAGTCTAATTTCAAAGGCGTCTGTGAAACATTACATTTTGTGAAGAGCATGAAGACAAGGTCTGTTTATTCACTCAGAGGAGAGAAGTGTCTCCCAGACACTTGAAGTATATTAATAAAGATAAGTGGAAGAGCTGTGTATTTTTTCTGCTCTTCACACTCATGGTGATATTACCCAGGGTCTGAATCAGACATAACGAGGGATACAAGTAATGCTGACATATTAAAAGATCTTAGAGAAATAAGTATACTCTAAAGTGTAAATATATATATAAAATGTTACTATGATGATTGTTGGTGTACTCATACTATATCAGCGATGGGATAACATATAGAAGACATCAACTTTTTAAATAAAATTAAAATAGTTCTCTTGGTCTAAGAGCACACATGTTGACTAAGAATGAGATAGTTTTCTTGAGCAAGTATAGTCATTAGCTTTTGAAGAAGTCTGATTAAGATAAAAAGCATAAAAGTATCAATGTAAAAAAAGCAACAAAGCATCTCTAAAAGGAGACAGATTAAATAAAAGAGAATATTTGCTTCACTAACATACAGACACTGATGCCTTTTCTTCAACACAGTGTGTGGTGATTTCTTTCAGATAAGAAATATATCCAACTTACTAAAGATTTATCTGGATAGACCCCAGCTCTGAGCAGAGATGCCTTCCAGCTGTCCACATCCTCCTGGGAATCACAGGCCAGCTCCAGGAAACGATAGTCTTTGTATACATTCCTAGAGTTAAAAAAAAAACAAATATGCATTTATCTAAGAGCTAAATTAAAAATGATCTCAGATCGTTGCAGACACGGATGACAATTCGGAAGGGTAGTTCTCTGAAAACCACTAGATGCAGGCACAAACGACTAGCTGTATTTTAAAATAACAAATGACCTCTGATGTGTACTTCTCACGGGATTCTTTTTAAATAAATCATACAGTGAAGATCTCACAGTTAGTTACAGGGCTGAGATTTAAAACTAAAGAGTCTGTAGAAAAAGAACATCAAATTTTTAAGTAAAAATGAAATCTTTCTCTTGGTCCAAGTGTGCAGAGGAAGGAGCTCAGTGCTAGGACACTGACCCAGCGTGAGAGAGACCCTGTGTTCAATTCCTAGATTCAAAAAACACACAGGAGATGCTGGGTATGTGTGCTGATGGGCAGCTGTGCTCTGGAGAAAGCACTTGCCATTGTCCAGTAATTTGGTCAGTTTTTGTAAGCTCTTGTACAAATATAGTTGACTAAATAGCTTAGAAAACTTGGAAAAGTACAGTAATGGTCCTATAAATCTAAAAAAAAATGAAAAAACAAAGAATCCTTACAACTCGCTGGATTCAGAGGACAGATGTTCCTTGGGGTGTGAAAAGAAAGCATGGTCACATGTGGTGACAAGGTAAGGTGCCTCTTGTCGATTAATAACTAGGATCATGCTGGAGTTTTATATTTTCTTCTGGATGATAAAACAACACATAGTATGTAATAAATTCCAATATGTGAAATTTTGGAACTAGACAGAGAACAAAAATAAGGATAGCCATCCGGGTTCCACTACGTATAGATGATCTTATTTCGTATAATTTTCCATTTGAACATTTTTGATGCAGCTGAAACTCATTCTTATGCCTTTCCTTTTTAGCCCTGTCTTAGTCCCATGGTGCTGGGGTCTCTAGAATGCTGGCGTCTCCTGCTGCAATTGGGCTGCACTTTCACTTTTCACCAGAAATTTCCTCAGGGCTCTCTTCACAATGCCAAGCATCAGCTCTCTGCACGACCCTTTCAATCCAGGGCTTCAACAGCTACCAAGGCTGCACTTTTACCCATTGCCTTGCCTTGGCCTCTCACAGTGTCAAGCCTCAGCTACTCTCCAAGACTCATTCATGCCTTCAACCCAGTATCACCCGAGAGACTAACACTACAAAGTTCAGCTGTCAGCACAAGGTACAGTCTTGGCTGACTCTTGAGCACAGCTTCTGTGTGCTGACCTTGAGGAAACAGCTCCAGGGGACCTCTAAAGCTCCACAGCCCAGGCTTCTCTCATTTCGTTACTTTAGGCTCCATCCATGATCCTTACAGGCCAGGTTTGAAGGACAGCTGACCAGGCATTGGAAACTCAATGGCTTTGCTAGCCCAATTTCCAAAGTCCTTCTACAAATCCTCCCCAAAACAACATGGTCAGGTCTGTCACAGAAACACCCAACAATCTTGCTACCAATTTCTGGCATAGGATTTCTATCAGTGTGGTGAAACACTAGGACAAAAAGCAACTTGGGGAGCAAGGGGTTTGTTTTGCTTACACTCCAGGTAACAGTCCACCATTGAAAGCAGTTAGGTCAGGAACTCAAGCAGGGCAGGAGCTGGGCAGAAGCTGATGCAGAGGCCATTAAAACTGTTGACTGGCTTTCCCCCCTATGGCTTGTTCACCCTACTTTCTTATAGATCCTAAGACTATTAGTTCAGTGATGGCACAACCCACAATGGTCTCAGCCCTCCCCCATCAATCACTAATTAAGAAAATTCCCTACAGGCTTAGCCACAGTCCAATCTCATACAGGCGATTTCTCAACTTAGGTTCCACCTGCTCAAATGACTCTAGCTTGCATCAAATTGAGACAAGAGAAGCCAGTACATGCCCTATTAGTTTTATGTTTCCCCCTTTCACTTACTGTTACACACGGCCATTTACATGGCATAAAATCTTTATTAGGCCATGTATTATGATGGAATTATGATAAAATTATGATGGCATAGCATTCATCAATATGAATGTATAATGATTTGCTTAACCTTCTAGAATAATGAAAGCATTTCATTTTTGCTTTTGCCATCATAATGATATGTTGCCCATGACTGTCACAATTACTGCTATTGCTCTTTTTTTTTCCATTTTGAAGAAAAATTCCTACACTTACAGAATCAAAACTCATGATCATTTGATGGACACTTAGTGATATGTCATGTTTTCAGAAAAAAATAGTTCAATTTCAATGGATACTAGCATTCTTTTTGTTTTTTTCTTTTCTGCTTATTCTTGTTTGACTTGTTTCCATTTAGGCTTAACAACCCCCATTTCTACCAGTCCCCAAAGGCACTCATGTCTGTATCTCCTATCTGGAGCTTCCCCAGTGTCAAACTCTCTGTTGGCTTCTCCACTTGAGCACCTCAAAGCAACACTATTTTGAACAACTCAACTGGTGACTTTCAGCTTGGCTTTTTCTACTGTTCCCATTACAAGCAGCTGTGGTACAACCAGACATAATGCAGATATTTTTGATATCTTCACACCACACTTTTGATATCTTCCATGTCATACTTCCATTTTACCACCTAGGAGTACCTCCCTTTGAGATCAGTCACCACCATGTCGTCGGCCTCGTTGGCCTCCTCATTGGCCTTCCAACATCACACTGCCCTTTGCATTCACTCTATGCACTCAGTCGTATGGCTTTCTGAAAATATGGCTCAGCTGTTTTACTGTGATGGCTACCTGCATTTAGGAATAAAGACTGCAGGAATTGTCTTAGGGTTTTATTACTATGAAGAGACACCACCATGACCACAGCAACTCTTATAATGGAAAGCATTTAATTGGGGCTGCATTGCAGTTAAGAGTTTTAGTTCATTGTCGGGAAGCATGGTGGCACACAGGTAGACATGGTGCTGGAGAAGGAGCCACAAGAGTTCTATATCTAGATCAGCAAGCAGCTGAAAGCTATTGGGTCAGTGGGCCTGACTTGAGCTTCTGAAATCTCAAAGCCTACCCCCAGTGACACACTTCCTCAACAAAGCCACATTTACCCCAACAAGGCCACACCTCCTAATAGTGCCACTCCCTATGAGCCCATGGGGTCCATTTTCATCAGACCACTACAGGTATTATGTTGACTTACAAAGCCTTCTAGCTGGGGATTGCCTTTATCCCTGGAACCTCTGTTCTTCCTTCTCTAGCTATAATGCCTCGTTAGGTTTCTGGAAAGTGTCAGATGTGCTAAGCTTACAAACGGACCAGACCAGACCTGCATACTGTTTTCTGGCCAGTTCTCTTGGCACGGCAGTTGTCCTTTATTGGGGGTCTCAGCTCACCCCTAGGTACACAGGCATCAGTTCCCTGACATCCCTACCAGGTCAGCTCCATTACCATGCATTTTCATGTCCTACTTGACTTCCTTTCCTTCGATAAGAAGTTCTGATTTAAGAATGTTTTCTCTCTCCTCTGTCCTCTATCTTTTCTTCCACCCTGCTTCCCTTCCCTCTGTAATCATTCATAACACTCTGTCTTTTTTATTTATTCTGATGAATGTCTGTTTTTGCATTTATCGGGTACACACTGTGAAGATGGTGAGTGCATCATATTTATGCTGATCACTATAGTCCCCAGAGGATTTTGAAAAGATTGTGGCTTAATTTTATTCTGTTTACTCTCCACTCTCCACTCAAGTGAACTATATCTGTTGCTTTCAAGCCTTGTCAACATCAGGATTGGTGCATGGGCGGTAGAGTGCTATGTGAGTGAGAGAGTTTTCTTGCTCTGAGCTGGACAAGAGCTTTGTGCCCACCCCAGTGCTCCAGGACAAACACATAGCAGGCCTTCAGCAGTACTGTCCCTTAATGATGGCAGAACTGTTCAGTGTGCCCATTCCTTTGCCTCTAAGGACCCAGGCTTGGGGAGCAATATTTCTCTACTCAAATGCAGAGAAAGACATCTCCCACCCTGTGTCTCCATAGATAGATGGCACATAGACTGTTTCTTATCCATAGTGAATGAGATGTTGCCTCTGCCTTTCCATGTTCATGTGTACAGTTCATTCATCTGAACTCTGCCACAATGAACATATGAAAACAGAGGCACAAAAGATCTGACAGCCAGAAAAAGAAGGAAGGAAGGAAGGAAGGAAGGAAGCAAGGAAGCAAGGAAGGAAAGAAGGAAGGCATCAGAAGGAAGATTCTTTCTGCTTTTGGGAAAGCAGAAAACATAAGAATAACAAGGACCTGACAAGGTACACACACAGACTTCCTGAAATTGTGATACAGACTGTTTAGATGTTGAATTGATAAAGAAGGAAGGATAGATCTCTTTTGAGACTAGAATGTGCAGTTTTGAAGATCTAGTGATGGAAACAACATAAATGTCCTTCAGCTGATGCATGGATAATGAAAATTTGGTACATATACACAATGGAATACTATTAAAAAAATAATGAAAACATAAAACTTGTGAGGAAATGAATAGAACCAGAAAATATACTGAGGTTACCCAGAGCAGAAAGCCAAGCAAGGCGCTTTTTCTTTTGGATCCTATCTCTGTATCTTTAGATGTGAGTTTATCACTTGGAGTAACTGAAGGTACCAGGGAAATAAAATGAGACCATGGGGTGAGGGTGGGGGCTCTAGAGACAGGAATAGAAGGGGAAAACGGGAAAGATGAGAAGAAGACTTACCTGGAATGTGGGAGAGGGAGATAAGCAACACAGATGGAGAAAAGGGGAGATGGGAGACAGAACAATTAGGATGTTTGAAAATATGTTTCCATTACATACAAAACATTTGCAAAAATCAGTTAACATTTAGGCCACAATACATACACAATGCTAGACTTGACAGACTTGAAAAATCACCTTCTTTGCTCACAAACAAATGATGGTAGGAAGAAGAGGGAAAAGAGAGGAAAGAAGAAAGAGTTTCTATAGAGAAGAGTACAAGCCAGGCATGATGGCACACGACTTTAATCCTAGCCCTCAGGAGGCAAAGCCAGGTGGATCTCCAAGTTTGAGGCCAGCCTCGTCTACAGAGTGAGTTCCAGGAAAGCTGCACATTAAAATCCTGTCTCAAAATATGTAGAGATGAAAAAGCAAACTTGAACCATATAATCATGGATGGCCCTTATATCCCAAGCGAAGCAAGAATATGACTTACTTAGAAAGTAATAAAATGTCTAAATACTTCCCATCTACACAGTGGGATGTGAGAAAGCTGCAGGAGACTGGATAACCCTTCATGTCTTTACTATTTAAGAAGGAAGAGTCAGTGTCTCTAGGAAACCCTAAAATATTGGAAAATCAAAGCAGATAATTCATGTAGGTTAAAAGGATTAATGAAACAGCCAAGACACACATGACACAAAGGATACCAATACCCACAAGGTGTTTTATCATCCCAGTAGCTGCTACACATGATCCCAAACACAGGGGAAGGCAGATAAAAGGGTGCAAGATTTACCCCCACCGAAGAAGAAAGGGTCCATTGCTACAAATATAAAAGAAACTGAGAAAATATCTAAATTAGATATTTTATGCAACCTAATAGTGAGATATCAGAGTATTAAAGAAATTAATAACATCCCAATAATAAGCATTATTGAAATTTACTCAGAACTAGACTATCCAAAACCACAACAAAACATATACCACAGGCCAGTGAGATGGCTCAGTGGGTAAAGGCACTTACTAACAAGCTTGGTGACCCAAGGTCAAATCCACATGGTAAGAAAGAGTCAACTATAGAAAAATGTCCACTGACCTCCACACACACACACACCATGGCAATCACATGCCTCCCTACACATGCCCCCCCACATGCATACACATACATACATACATATATACATGCACACTACAGCACTAGGATTAAATGAGTCACTTTGTGTAAATGGCCAGTATTAACTTCAGGATATGCAAAAATCAACCGCTTTTCACAATAGCATAGAAATTAAAATGGGAAAATAATTTACATTAGGAGTAAAGCCTTTAGAATGTGTGGAAATAATTAATTTAATTATTCGGTGTCCAAAGCTGTGGCAAGTTAGTGTGTGTAGGCGTTCTACAGACACTGACACCCGCAGGTACTAAACACCATGTTTAAATAGCTCTGTGACTTTCTAAGTGACTCTCCATTAAATCCTTAAAAATTTTTTTCATTAAAGAGGCTGATCATCTTTTTGTTGGCCTTATGGATGCTCTTTGTCTTGAAGTCGTTATTGAGAGTATAAAACAGATGCCAACAGTTTATTATATATCACTCCAGTGGGGTCTCGCTTTTATTTGTATTTACCCAACATTCCCATTTTTTCTTCTTTGGCTTTCTACTCCCCAACTTTTACCTATTTTGATTTTCAAAACACATATTTGTTGAAAAATTCCAATAGTAAATTGTATTTCATTTTTCATCCCAAACTGAGAACCATCACCTCTGAGTAGGAAAGTCTCTCTGATGCTTATTTCTTGCCATGGTTGTATGTTTGCTTTTGGGTTTGTCATGCTGAGACACACATGGTTTAAAAAAAAACCTTTATTTTACTATTTCCTTTGTGTTGAGAAATAAAACTGCCTTTTTGGCTTTGACGTTTTTTCAGCAGTTCTCAGTTCTAGGCAAAATTGATCATTTTCCAATTTGCACATCTTGAGTTCATTTTTGTATACGTGATGCTCAGTAATAAAACAATAACCCCTTGGGGGCTGGAGACATGGCTCAGCTGTTAAGAGCACTGGCTGCTCTTTCAGAGGACCTGGGTTGATTTCCAGCACCCGTGTGGAGGCTCACAACTGTGTGTAACTCCAGTTTAAGGGGATCTAGTACCTTCTTCTGGCCCATGTCAGTGCCAGGCATGCAAGTGGTACACAGGCATACATGCAGGCTATACACATAAAATAAAAGTATAAAATAAAATAATAACTCTTGACTTTATTGCAGGGCATTGGCTGAGTTGTCTAAGTGTTGACCTAGATTATTTAAGTACAGTTGTCTGTCGTGTCTTAAACACTTGACTTTAGTTTTACTTCTGTGTTTTGTTTTGTTGTTTGTTGTTTGCTTCGCCATTTAAGCAGTGTTTTGGGAGAAACTTTGTATTCATCTCAAGGAAATATTTATTGTCAGGATTTCCCCATTTGGAACATTTTTTTCTCAGATTCATTTCTTTCCAACTCAGCTATATGTCTAGATTCTGGAGGGCACAATACCTGCTGTTTCCCAGATGCAGTGCTGAGCCAGGCCATAGAGGCTTCTTTAGGTTAT
The DNA here is from genome assembly GCA_019843965.1 of Rhynchomys soricoides. NCBI lineage: Eukaryota > Metazoa > Chordata > Mammalia > Rodentia > Muridae > Rhynchomys > Rhynchomys soricoides. The sequence continues at coordinate 8,276,376 of JADRCH010000010.1, read as the reverse complement.
TAGTCTTGCTAGCAGGCATGGGCCATTGATCTATATTTTAATTTGGTTCAGTTTATGAGTTTTACAAGCAGTTGACTGACATCTCCAGTGTTTTTGACTATTGAGGCACAGCAATTGATGGAGAGAAGCCAAAGAAAAATTTCTCCCTGTCTCTGTCTTCATCTCTCTCTCTCTCTCTCCCTCTTCTCCTCCCTCTCCCTCTCCCTCTCTCCCTCCCTCTCCCTCTCTCCCTCCTCCCTCTCTCCCTCCCTCTCCCTCCCTCTCTCTCCCCCCCATCCATCTTCTGAGAGAAACCATTTCACTAGATCTCTAAGGCAACCCTGAAAATTGGGTCAAAGAGCTGTTTTCATAGATGAGGAAACAGATTCAGTGAGAGCGCTGGGGGACATTCCCTGAATCATAGGCCAGCTAAGCAGTAGAACCAGAACCTCCTACAGTCCTTGGCATATGACCTCTATAAAGCAGCTGTATGGGTAAAGAAATACATTAATGGATGAAAACACAGTGGAGTAGACTTGGACAGCACTTATGTTTAAAATCATGTGTTTTTTTTTTTAATTTTTGATCAGATCTTGACTTTTATAGAAAACACAGAATATAAAACATTGAAAAGATAAGCCACAAAAAGTAGGGTGAGTAATTTTAAATAAGCTGGGATACAGCTCAAGGAAATATACTGCCCATGTCCAAGGACAAGAGTCCATCGTTGGAAAATCAGGAAGGCTACACCTTTGCTCTGGGGCAGAAAGTTTAAAGAGAATAAAAAATACATCACTTTCAAAGGATCTAATTAAGCCTCCACCATTTCTCCAATTTTAACTACTGCTTAGGCTTCCATTTGGAGCTCTTTCCAGCACACAGCCAAGGCTGCTTTGAGATGTAAAGGTGTGGGGTGGGCAAAGCTGGACTCCGTTGTCTGGAGAGCCCTTGGCCAGCTGGAAGGCAGGAGAAGCAGAGTCTGCACAGACTTTCCACATTCTCCCAGCAGCTCTGAGGAATCCAGCTTTGGCTCCATCACACTGACCTTTCTCCAGGGTATTTTCTTTCAGGGGTTCTTCACACGGAAAATCTTATTTTTTACCCCTTAAAGGACAGCCAAATTCTTGAGAGGGAAAATAATTATCTGGTTGAAACATTAGAAGAAGGTCAAAGGCTTCTGGTGGCTTTGGCAGCTTTGACTCTACCCGTTTCTGAAGCCTCATCCTAGGCCGTGTCTAGACAGCCAAGGCGAGTTGGACACAGGTCTGAAACACTGAGCTGGGCTGATTTACTGGAAGGCTCATAAATTCTGCCCAGGAAGCTTCCAGGTTCTCACCACATGCTGTAGCTATATAGATAACCCACAGCAATTTGTACTGAGTGCATTTTTTGTTTAGTCTATTTCGGCTGCAGTAGTGCAGATATGAGCTTCTGAATGACTCTGCTCTGGAACCAAGTTATGCGTCTCACAGTTCGAAGAACTAAAAAGTTGTTGTGGTGCTGAAAAGCCAGGGAGAGAAAGGCTCAGCCCTTGGGTAAAAGGCTTTTTAAGTGCTTTGCTGCAGTGAACAAGACCGCAGGATGAGCTTATGTTTTGATTAGATGTGAAAAAAAAATGTTCTTACATGTCAAAAGAAAGCTTCTGGCTGTTAAAAATATAACGTTTAATTCCCTTACCTCTTTTTCACGTCTCTTCAATCATCTGACACCAGCTATTAAACAATTAAGAACGATGTTTCAAAATAATCTAACAGATTCCTTTTATAATTTTCGAATTGTTTGATAAAATAAATGCTTTTAGGAGTGGAATTGTGCTGGGGCCCAAGGTCTCCAGATAATGCTAGCATTCAACACCCAGCACCACGCTGGTCCCAGGCAGGCTGCACAGCCTGCCACAGGGAGGAATGAGGCCAGCTTCTTCTTTGCCACCAGTTAAAACTATTTCTTCCAGTATTTATGATTCTGAAAGGTAAGTCATGATGTCTAGCTGACTGATTGACAATTCTCGGCTTCTAGCAAAGTCAGACCATATTGTCATGTGTTTATTAATTTTCGGTCTTAAGTAAGAGTTCACAAGACATACATTACATAATTTCATAAACTGTATACTTTTCTAGTGAATTTAAGACAGGTTTAATTTATTATTAAAAATCTTGACTTTAAGATGGGCATAGCAGCAGAAGATCTGCAATATCACTGTAACTAAAAGGACTCATGGCTGCATGAGCCTATCTAGCAAACTTTGGAAGCCAAGAAAATGTGTGTGTGTGTGTGTGTGTGTGTATGTGAGGTGTGTGTGTATGTGTGTATACGTGTATGTATGTGTGTGTATGTGAGGTGTGTGTGTATGTGTGTATACGTGTATGTATGTGTGAGATGTGTGTGTGTGTGTATGTGTATGTATGTGTGAGGTGTGTGTGTGTGTGTGTATGTGTATGTATGTGTGAGATATGTGTGTGTATATGTGGTGTGTGTGTGTATGCTCATGTTGTCTGTGGAGACCAGAGGTCCACATCACATGTCTTCCTCTCTTACTCTTCACCCCCTCTACTTCTTTTTTGAAACATGGTCTCTCACTGAATGCAGAGCTTACCACTTAGGCACATATTTATATAATAGTACATTTATATACCAATGAAATCACCAGTGAGAAATTCAATTTTGTTTTCCTTTTGAAAATCTGGAGAACTTAGGCTGGGAGATGGTGGTGCATGCCACTAATCTGCCATTTAGGGAGCAGAGGCAGGTGGATCTCTGAGTTCGAGGCCAGCCTGGTCTACAGAGTAATTTCCAGGACAGCCAGGGCTACACAGAGAAACCCTGTCTTGAAAATAAATTTAAATAAAATAAAACCTGGAGAACTCACTGTGGGTTTTCACTGATGACTGATTCTAGACGCTTCCTAGCAGTCTGCTCCCTTTATAACCATGTTTCTGCTCATACCTGATACGCCAACCTTGGTAGACCTCAACTCCTTCTCTTTTTCTTTTCACTGTTTTTCTGATAAAACATCAAAAAAATAACATTTTTCTTCAACTGCTACATCCATGCTGCTAAACATACAAGTAAAAAAACCAGAATTATATTGTTGTCCTTACCCCAAACTTACATTTTCAATGATCAAATTGGCACCAGCCTTTGCAGACGTTGTACCATAATTCTGCTAAATATTTTTGATGTCCCAGATGATTATTGGTTCGTAGCTTTTCTTGCCTGCAACCTTTTACTGTTCATACTTAGCTGATTACCTTGCTTCATGCCTTATGGGGAACATATAACCTATTGACAAAACTGATCACCACTCTTTGCATCAATCACTTTCATTTGCAGACTGCCTCTTGAAGAGCTCAGATGATGAAATGGCTAACGTATTGGCTTGTGCTCTGAGGGCCATCTACCCTAATGCCTTATATTGACTTTCTTCCTATAGTCGTTCACTTTATCGCCACTGAACAGTTTCTTCTTTGTACTCCTTGATCACTAGTACAACACACTCACACGCCTTAAAGACAACCATCTTAAAGCACAGTCTCTGTCCCCTCCGCTCCCCAGAACTCCCCTATTTATAGCAAATTTACAGCAAAGATCCCTGAATGCTTTCCTTCATTTTCTCCCTTCATCTCTTCCATGGTGTTGCCCTCTACCCTTATCCCACTGCCATGAGTAAAATGATCCTGCTTCTCTGTAATACAGCTCTCATCCAAGTCAGGGACTTATCTATACCTCTGTATCTATCTATCTATCTATCTGTCATCAATCCATCTATATCATCTACATTTACATCTATGCCAAAGCAAGTGCCAACCCTTTGATTTCTGTTGCCTGACTTTACCGCAGCACTGGCATTTTAGTCACTCTCTCTCTCTTTAAGGATACTTTTCTTAAGACTTCTGTAATATATTTTCAGAATTCTGCCTTCTTCCTCCCTGACAATAATTTTGTAATCTCTTTTGCTGTTTTCCCCAACTGTTTCGATTGAAAAATTTGGAGACTCCCCCCCCCCCCCCCCAACTATATCCCCGGTCAGTTTCTCTCTATCCACCCCTTTGTCCCCAATGTGACCAGAGGCTATGTGGCAGAAAACAACACTGACTTGTGGGTAACTCCACCATGACCCAGATGCCAGGCTGCTCATCTCTCCTATGGGAGATGGTGGTGGCTCTTTACTTCTCTTGACATTTTTCCTGATCCACTTTCTACACTGAAGCCACAGTGGCTATCTGAGAGTCCCCATACTGTGACTAGAAAAGAAAACCTGGGATCCTTGCTATACTCTCTCTTTTTTATCCTCCTCTCCCCCACCCTCTCCTGGCTCACCTGCCTCCAGCCACACCGGCTGTTATTTGTCAGGATTTACAGGCACTATCCCTCTTTCCTCACATGATACTCTGTCCATCCTTGAAGTTCACTGCTGTCTCTTATATTGAGGTCACCCACTGACCACCCCCTAACAATTCTCAGTTTTCTTACTATTCATTCTCTTCGTGGCCATCGCCTATATCAACAATAAAGTGGTCTTAATCACTACCAATTAAGAATTAAACCTATACTATCAATAATGTAAATTTAATGAGCTAGAAACAACAATTATTTTTTTAATCTTTCAGACACTATTCCCCATTTCACATTATCAATGGTAACAAAAGAACAGTACAGTTAAATGAGAAATCATGATCAAAAGTTAAACAGAAAAGGACCACCAATACACATCAAATAACTCAAAAACAAAACAAACAACAACAAATGGCAGATGTTAACTCAAAATGGTAATTACATACTACTTAGTAAACAAACAAACTAATTTTACACTCTGGATTGGAACTCAGTACATGCAACCAAGTCCATCCAGGGTCAAAATTCATAGTTGTGGATATCTTATTGAAAACCATAAAAACAGCTACAAAAGGCTACACTGACAGCATCAAGGTTAACCAGTTGGAAGATTACAAAATGATACAAGAAGAATATAGGGCTTTATAAAATCAGGAATTAATTATGAACGCCAAATATGTTCTGAGCAAACTTACGAGCCTGTCTCGGATGAATCAGGCAATGAAACAACACTGGGATGTAAAAGATGAGAAAGTAAAATTAGAAATGAGACATAAGTTCAACAGAGGATTCAGAGATGCTACATCTACTTTTATGATAGGAATTTATAAGCATCAATTATGCCATGGACACAGTTTCTAAGAACTATACTTGAATTAAAATAAAATCATGAGATTAAACCTAAAGTATAAATTAGAAATAGTGTTCAAAGCAGTTCTTGTCTCAGCATTTTATGTCTTTCCATGCTCTTCCCACATATGTGTTTGTGTGTGTGTGTGTGTGTGTGTGTGTGTGCACATTCACATGTGTCTATGTATGTGTTTGCGCGCTTGCCCATGTGGCTGTATGTGTCTCTGTGTGTGTGTGTTAGGAAAGCTTTTATGCACTAATTCTCAGACATGTGGAAGGACAGAAGCAAGGGAAAGAGTGAGGAGACATGAGAGGGAAGAAGCCCCTAGTTCTGGACTTGCCATTGTCTTTCCTGCTGGCTGAGATTCAGAAGCTTCCATACAATGGATAAAGCCAAAATTGCCTGCAGAGATAGTGGATATTTTCCTAAGGACACTTTCAATAGAGATATGATTTTATTTTTAAGGGAGTATTTCACTAGGTAGCCTCAGCTAGCCAATGGCTTGTTCTATAGACTAAACTGGCTTTGAAATCCTAGAGATCAGCCTGCCTTTGCTGCCCCAAGAGTTACCAATTATCATTGCTCCTAGAGCTCCTGCAAGAGTGCTCTGTGAGTCCCAGGAAAGAACCCCTGATACCATGGACAGGCTTGTGCACGTGCAAGTGCTTGTCTGTGTGCCTTGGTATCAGCACTTGGCACACCACTCGGAAGTGTCAGACTCCTCATAGCTATGGCTGCCTTCTTGATGTGTTCTGTTCAAAAATCTTGATGTCTTCAGCTCTTTCCTCTCTCTGAGGTTTATGCTTTAGTAAATGGTCCTAGATACCAGTACTGGATGCCTGGGTACCATTCTCCACATGTCTGTCCCCTACCTTTCTGACCCACTACAGCTCCTCTACTCCATCCTTTTAGTCCAGTGTGACATCATGTCTTATCTGAAGCACAGCAAAAACCTCAACTTCTGCACTTGATCCACCCCTACTCTGTTTTGTACCTTCCTGGATTCGATTGGCATTAGGACTAAGACAATAAACAACCTTTGTGTGGCTTGTGGGTCATTGGTGCCCAGAGTCACAGTCTGCTTCCACTAATGTTAATTTTAACTGTCCCTAGATTCTCAGAATGGAGAGGCCTCTCTGTTATGAATCCTTGTACAAGCTGTAATTAACAGTTGTAATTAAATGATCATTTTTGGCTGTTAATGTCCCTCATTATATAACTCATTTCCGGGAAGTAGGGAACATGTTTGTCTTGTTGGTGGGACTGTAGTACAGCATCAGTGCCCAGTGAACAACTTCCACTTATAAATGGCAGACTGCAGTGATCACAGAAGTCTGAGTTACCTTAGCCTCTTTCCCTTTTATACACATTTTCCTTATCTCTCGAAATCACCCATAAAGATCACGGTCACAGTTCTGTAACAAGGCTATCTGAGTGCCTCTGTCTAAAAGCATCATGATCCATTGTCTTTGAGACAAGTTTCTTTGGTATAAGCTGATTTGATATATAACTAGTACTATATCTTTTTCCTTGCCATAAGCTAAAATAAAAGCAAAAGAAGATGAATGAATAAATAAATAATAAAACATCTTAAATAAAATTTAAAAAATTAAATTTGTGGAAAAGGCTTTTAAGTAGGAAACCTTCACAAATCACATTTACTCTAAGTGGAGCTGCAACATCAGCTGAGTCACCACTGGCCCTGACCGGCTCAGGCTTCCATTGCCATGATGCCTGCCCATGCCAAATTAATAGTAGTCATCGCTAAAGAACTGGGGGTGTGGGTCTAGTTTGTAACTGGGGGGCGAAACATAGGTAGGTTTCACAGTTTAACTGTTAGAAATTCTCACCATAGAAAATGCTTAATATCCAAGTATTCTTCCCCAAACTCAAATGCTAATCTCAAGTCCTGAGAAGGTACCAAAATAAAAATAGAAAAGTTTGGAGTGGCTCACGGGTGGGAACTTGATCTTCTGGGCCTTTCCCTCAGTCTTCATTGTTTCCTCTTCTCAAGAGGAGGGAAGCTAGTTTGATTGGTGACTTATAAAGGAGAAATTGAGCAAGCTGTGCCTGCAGGACACAGAGATTCTCTCCCATTCCCAGATGTCCTGGTGAGTTCTGGCCTCTGGCAGAGCTTGCGGTTGCTCAGCTGTGGTTGTGATCATTGAGAGCTCAAGTATGACCAAGAAATTTGGCCTCAGAACTGAAGCCATTTGTCCCATGCCAGTATCTGTTTGCTTCCTTTATATTGCTTGCTTCTAAAGCTGGCACCAGCCATGATTTTTGTTAGAGACAGAAGTTGAGGATGTGATAAAGTGGTCCATCCCTGGAACTCCACACGGGAGACAGGGCTTTAATGGGAAGACTATTGATGGCTGTGGTTTCTTATGGGTTCAAGGAGAAGCAACAGAAGGCATTCTTAGCAAAGATGCCCAGTAGGCAGTTGGGGATGTGGGGCTGGTGTCTCAGGCTAATAAACAACAACCACACTGTATGTGGCTGAGATGCTGGGTGCCATGTGAATTTGTTTATTTTATTTTAATATAGCTTATTAGCTTCATTAAGTTATTTCCCCATAGGAGGACAAGCCAAACAGCCACAGGTCATTTGTCTGCTTGGGCATAACCAATAGCAGGCAAATTAGCCAATATTACAATATCATAAAAAAATTGTTGTCGCAATCCGAACTTCATTTAGCCCAGAGCAACGAGAGAAAGGAATAAAGGCAACTGGTGAAGAAAGCAGAGAAAGAACCACAATCATTCGCAGTCTGCTTCATTTATTAGGTCATAAAAGGTTGCTGTAATGGCCCTGCTTAAACCGAGCATTTTTAGAATCGGAGGGATAAGTGCAGAGTGGCTGTGAGCTCATGCCAGCCATGCTTTATCACATATTAGGGAAAAGTACAGTGCAGGCTATGCTTGCCCAGTCCCTTCCCTTACATATTTGTTATGTTTGAGAATAGCTCTTTATGTCACCTTCCATTTGCATTAATGACTAAATAATAACAGTGACTATTAAGTAGACACAAAAGATGACTCATTAAAAACTTCTAGAGAATGATGGAGAACCACCAATAAAGGAGAAGCATCACACATCTCCCAGTCAGTGACCTATAGGTCAAGAAGCCAATAACACAAAATAAAATAAAGCAAAGCTAATCTGAAGACGATATGGACAGTCTGGGTTAATTTTTTCACTCCCAAATACCTAGAGAGTTAGATGAGAGTTCTTGGAGCCTGGAGCTTGCAGAAAATGTCTGCATGAGACACTGTTAAAGAACAAACAGAACTGGAGATACCTGTTAGAAGATATGTGGTTTTATTCAATGGCTCCCCATAAAACCAGCCTTTAAAAAAGATAATGATTCTTGATGCTGTGATTACTTAAGATTATGTCAAACTCTTGTTAAAGTCAGCTGTCTGAACTCATTTTAGAAATTTCTGTAAGTTCTTATCACCTGGAAAATTAGATTCTTATGCCGCTGCTCTAATGGCTATCAAAAGACATACTGGGGGCACCAAGGGATCTTACATTACATAGATTTATAGAGAGATGTGTTTTACATAGCTTTATACATAGCTGTGTTGCCTAACATGTGGCAAGATGTAGAATATCAGACCCATGGCCCCTTCGAGTCACACAATTAGGCTCTGTTGTACCTACTTGACTGCTAAGCATCAGTGAGACCAGGGAGAGGGTGAATTTGTCACACTGAAAGCACAACCGGTGTAGGGCTCAACATCTGTTCACACCTGTCTGTAAGTTTACTGCAAATAGTTGAGTAAGACTGGGTCTCCAGGAAGCTTGGCTATTTAGTAACTTTTGTGATGGGGAGAACTCACTTTGTGTGCCAGTTTTCAATATAATGGGATTGGAACTAGGTCCAGGAAAAAAAAAATAGAGGAAGAGACCATATTCTTATTTTTTTAAAAAATACAACCAAATAAGCATTTCCATGGTGACCTATATTCTGCATAATGACTGATATGTAAATAGACAGAAAGTGGTGGTGGCGGCGGCAGTGGTGGCGGTGGTGGTGGTGGTAGTGATGTTCTGTTGTCACGAGCACCACGGCCAGCTCTTTTATTCTTTCAGACCTTTGCACGCACTATTTACTCCTTCCCCTGAGCTCACCATTTGGCAAGCTTCTACCCACCCTCACGGTAACCACTCACATTTTCTTCCCTCTGAGTCTTTCCTAGTTAGCACAAACTGCATAAATGATTCTCTCTTCTCTATACCTTTGATGCTTTGCTCATACATTTCTTGAGTTGAATACTTTCTACTTAGGCCATCTTTATCGTTCAAGTTGGTGAATGTATGAGAAAGCCTGGAGTTGAGTTATATAAAGTTATAGGTGAAACATCCACTGTGGACCAACAAAAAGGAGGAGCAGCTCATCTCTTCATCTCGGAAGTCTCTATTAAGAGAATTTTCCGCCAGGCAGTGGTGGCGCACGTCTTTAATCCCAGCACTTGGGAGGCAGAGGCAGGTGGATTTCTGAGTTCAAGGCCAGCCTGGTCTACAGAGTGAGATCCAGGACAGCCAGGGCTACACAGAGAAACCCTGTCTCGAAAAAAAAAAAAAGAAAAAAAAAAGAAAAAAAAAAAGAGAATTTTCCATGCCAAGTAAAAATAGAAGGATGAATACATTGTGTATCTAATTACATGACATGTTCTGGATAATAGATACTATATTAGCTAACTCTTGGTTAATTTAATAAACATTTGTTAAGAAGCTGTGCACCAGGTATTATCAAGTTAGGTCCAGAGGGATACCTGTTGATTAAGAGAGACAAGGTCCTTGTTCTCATGAATCTTATATAATGGCTTTAGGTAGAGGCACCATAGTGAGTGGAATGTGGACACTAATTATTTATTTAGACTTTGCTGTCAAGGTACCAAGTAAATCCCAATGACATATCCCTCTTCCTCCTAGAATGAGACAGAAACCAGACATCTGTTTTATTCCAGTAAACTTCATCCTCTCAGCAATTACTCAAAAGACTGAAAATAATTCATGACCCAGATAAAGGACTTCTTTACAAAGCCCCAAGTGGTGTTTTTAAAATTGTTTTTTAAAAATATGTCCACTACAAAGGAGTCTTTGACCAGGCAGCTGTTTCAAACAACAATGATTTCATGTCTTAAGACTAACTTTAAAATTGAGATGTCTTTGCCTTCCAGAAAGGACTAGCAGCTGTGAGAGTCATTCACTTCTCTTTCTTTAGAATTTTACTGGACTTAATTTTAAGTGAAAAAAATTATATATGAGAAAATTATATGCAACCTAGAATCAAAATTATTGCATAACAAGCAACAGTGCATTTTTAACCAAAAAGGAAACCTTTAGTGAAAGTTACCTGATAAAGGGACAACATAGCACTTTCCCAACGACACTTAACCTTGACCCTGCCGTACTTAGAAATGGATCTTCCCAAGTATCAATCAAATCCACACCAACTCTGTTTTCAATAGGAATGAGGATATCCGAGGAGAGACTGAAAAGGCCTCTGGAAGCAGCATAGAGAGTCAGCTCAAATTAGGATTGAAGACAACCTCTGCCTTGGATTCTACATAAGGCAAAGTTCATCCAGCCACAGAACACCAAGTACAAGGTGGTTCTCACGAGTGAGGGGAACAGAACATGCCTTGAGATGACTAAAGAGGAGTAAATGCTTCTAAAAGGCCATGGGAAGGTGTGCCTAACGGAAAACAGCAGGAAGACCTGGTTATCCACAGGTAGAGCACAGGGAGATGGTAGAGCCAAATCAATAGGTTCAAAAGTCTGAAATCTTAATGTGAGATGTGAAATCTTAAAAGTGACAATGGAAAACCCCTCAAGACAGAGGAAGAGGCAGCAGACTTTTTAATGGAGCTCTAACACAGCAGGGCATATTACCAAGAACCAATGATTGCTTGCAATAAAAATGTTACCACAGTGGGGGTGGAATGCCAGGATGAAGAAACAGCCTACATAGTATGCAAGAAAATCTTTGTCAGATATGTATCTGATGAATGAGTGAATCATGAATATATAAATAACTCAAGAAAACCCAACACCAAAAATTAAAATCAATCAATATGAATTAAACAAGTCATCAGAAGAAGTACTACAAATGGCTGATAAATACACGAAAAAATGTTCAATATCTTTAGCAATAAAAGACATGTAAGTATAAACATTTTTCCCCAATCAGTATGGCTGTTATCAAGGAAACTACCAATTAAAAATGCTTGTCAGCATGTGTGTGTGTGTGTGTGTGTGTGTGTGTGTTGAGAGGTGGGTAGAAATCTTTACATCCTGTTGGTATCAATATAAATTAGCTGAGCCACTGTAGAAATCAGATTAAAATGCCTCAAAATAAAAGGCAAAGAAGAAAAACCAAAACCAAGAACAAGACAAATCCCCCAATCCCCCAAAACCTTAAAACTAGAACCATAACATAGTCTTGTTGTTTCATTCTTGGGTATGAACCTGAAGGAATGTAATAAGCATACAGCAGAGTTACCTGGGTACTCTCTGTTCCACCATTTACAATAGCTGGGTTAATAGAACCAGCCTAGGTCCCCATTGACATGTGAATACACAAAGAAATGCCTCATACACAGCAGAGTATTATCCCACCAAAATGAGCAAAGCTATGCCATTTTTTAGAAAGTAGATGAAAGTGTATATAAATATATTAAGCTAGACAAACACTGTGCATTTTCTATTACTTTGTAGATAGATTTTTAAAAGTCACAAAAGTAGAAGGGAGGGGGAGAGGGAGAGGGAGAGAGAAAATAACCTTGGGGAGGGGGACAAGTGAATTGAAGGGGAGGTAAAATAGTCTAAGTGCATTGTATACCAAGAGTCTAAGTGCATTGAAAAAGCCATTATAAAACCACTATTTAATAGAAATAATATATGCTATGAATGTAGCAGGCACAGTGCCACCTGTGATGAATCCTTTAACAGAGCCTCTTGCACTTCAGCTGTTGACCTTGCTGGAAAATGCAGAAGAAAGCAGAAATGGGCAATGGGATATGATGATCTTGACAACACTGAGCGTTTGACAATCACACTAGAAAACAATCAGTGGCTAGCTAGGCCTGAGAAGGAAGACTCCGCAGAAGAAACTAAGATTCTCCCTGGAATTGTGAAGCCATAAAGCTGTTAATCGCAGCTGAAACCGGGCGCATGACATGGTTGCATCTGCCTGAGCAGGAAGGTTGTCTCAATTCTTTCCTCATATTAGGGCAGGTGCGACTCTTTGCTCAGGCTTCTGTTACCAGATGAGAAAGTTGATCTGTAGAAGAGGGTATGGAGATGGACATCTGTAATCCTAGCACTGGGGAGGCTAGCATAAGAGAATATGTACTTTGAGGCCAGCCTCAAAATTCTCTCCTAGCATTAGCATCTCAGTGGTCCAAAAATAGACACTTCCTGATGAAGTCATAGGATGTTTTGATATGAGGTGTGGATGAATGGTTGGATCTCATCTGGAATGTCCTTATCCACCATCAAAGTTCTTACTAGCTGGTTAATTAAGTACCTGGTTATTTCTGGCAATTTCATTTTTTTAAGCCTTATGAACTTTGGGCTTTAAAATTAGCACAATGTAATGGAAGGACAATACACGTTGGCATCAGATGGAGGGGTTCAAACCCTCTCCACACTTGTTAAATACATGTCAGTTAGTCTGTGTGTATGGATGAAATCCCTCACATTTCCAGGAACTCACTTTCTGGTAGTGACACACTATCTGGAAGAGCTGCTGCCAGAATATGCAATAATACATGCATACGGTCTAGCGATGGGTATTGCCGAAGTGCGAATGTTCCTAGAGGAATCATATGACCTGATTCTAAAGGCCACAACTGACGAGCAAAGAGGTAAGCAGACTAAGCATTGAAGAAGAGCAGTGGACACACCCTAGCACAAACGTTAGGCTCTCTCTGCTCTTTCCCAAGCTTGGCTAAAATGCTGGGTTAAGGCATCTTGGAAGTAAATAGGCTAGATTGCCCTCTTGTTAATATTTTACATATTGGTCTGGCCAACAGGGGAAATGTAACATCTCTTGGATTCTTCCCATTTTGACATTATAGAGTTCTGAAACTTCAAACGAAAGGACTTGGATTACCAAAAAGTATTTTCATGTTTCAAGGTATCAGCCAGAGAGAAGTATAATACTGTCAAACTCAGGTGCTCACATGAGAAACAAAACTTCAAATGACAGAGTTTGTTCTTCAACCAATATGGATCATTAAGAAAATCCTAAAATGACCTTTATGCTAAGTATCTAAAACCTACTACTTATAACTACTGTTTACAGAATAATCCACAGAGCTAGATGATGCGGCATGCCAATGCTTTGGGCTCTGAAGGACATCGTAGAGGCAAAGAGCTGTCCTATGAGTGTTCAGCTTCCAACCCGGGTGGACATGCTTCAAGCGCATGTCTACTGAGGAAAAGGAGGATGTTGGCTCTCATGTTACATAATGTCTACTGGGAAGGCCGTTCCTGGTGATCTTCTTTTGAGACTGGCATTGTGGTGCCTAATTCGTGAGCCATGTAGGAAAGAAACCAATTTCAAATGGACAGTTCTGTAACCCATCGCGCTTTCATCTCTAAGGACATTTCGTTGGATTCCCAGGCTTTACCTTCATCCTTCCAGTTCACACTGTATTTCATTAAGAACATGTTGTTCTCCATAGAACTGTCAGCTCCCTTCTAGAAATCGAGAGGCTTCCTGTCCCTTGGCTTTAAGTTTTCCCATACTGCCACACTACAGACTTACTGGCCCCTGCAAACACAATTATGACAGTTAAATTTATTTCTTGTAATTCTCAGTTTTGATCATCGCTTTCTGGGAAAACCAAACTTGCCATCTTTTTATCTAACCATGGCCTCCCCTACTCCAATCTCCAGATGTGGGAACCCACTCTTCTGTTCTGTTCTGTTTTTCAAGACAGGGTTTCCCTGTGTAGCCCTGGCTGTCCTGGAACTCACTCTGTAGACCAGGCTGGCCTCAAACTCAGAAATCTGCCTGCCTCTGCCTCCCAAGTGCTGGGATTAAAGGCGTGTGCCACCACTGCCCGGCAGGAACCCACTCTTAACCTTTCTGCCTCTACAGTAACTCTTCAGGGTACCTTAATTGTTGATGTTTGCCTTGGACTGCTCATTTGAGAGCTCTCTCTCTCTCTCTCTCTTCCTCTCCTTTCTCCCTTCCACATTGTGTGTATATAAAACCCAGATCCTGTTAACATTTATGATTTTGAGTTTCAATCACTTCCCTTATATGAGTAAATATTTTCTTGTCCCCTGTTATTAACTAGGGTGTCTTTTAGGCTGATTTCTCACACATTTAGCACGCATATGTATGTAAACTTGCAATGTAACCCATGAAGTACTACACAGTCTTTGTTACCAGTTTTGTAAGAAATAGGTATGACATTACCTATTATTATTATTATTATTATTATTATTATTATTATTATTATTATTTCACATGACATGAGCCTATCATTAAAAAATATGTTGGCAGAAACTTAAGATTAAGAGGGAAAAATACATCAAGAAGCTACTCCAGGATACCAAAGTTTGTGTTCTCATCTGCTTATTTATTCTTGAGTAGCTACTATATTTTAAGTACTGCACTAGGTCCTGAAGATATAACATAGCAGTGAACAATAAAAATGGCATAAAAGTATTAATTAAGTCAGTCTTATGAATAATATGGCGTAAGAAAGAATGTTTAGATATTTACTTAAAACATGAAGCAGTGACATCTGAAAGGAGACACGAATTGAAGGGAGAGGGTACAACCCACGAAAGTTACAAGAAAGAACATTCCTGACAATTACAGCGGTCCCCAGACAGCCGAGCTCAGCAGATCCAAGAAACAACGTGGAGGGCGCCCCTGGAGCAGGGAGAAACATATGGAGTGGTCAGAACTCAGAGAAGCAGATGTGGAGAGCATGAAGCACATGGGAGCACGTTGCCTTTTGTCTGGAGCTTGGTGCCGAGACTTGGCAGGAATGTAGGCAGAGAGCAGGGTGATGAAGTCCAGTACCTTCTGGAAGCATCTCTGTGACTGCTGCATGAAAAGCATTGTGAGAGCAGAGAATGGAGAAAGGACTCAGCTAGGGAGGAGCAGAATGGGGAGGGAGACGAAAATGGGAATGACAAAGTTGATTACTAAGCAAGTGAATACTCCAAAGGACAGCCAGTGCATAGTTCTGAGAGACCGACTGTGGAACACGAGGAAAGGAGTGGGCTCTAAAAGGACCTGGATGTATTTGGGCTGAGTGACACAGAGAATGCAAAAGAATTATATCTGGGCAGGGAACCCAGGGTTCAGAGTTAAACTGGGCTTAGTTAGGCAGAAAGTGAGATATGGATTTCATACCTAGGAGAAAGAAACTTGGATCCTAAGACGTCTCATTTCTTGCAACCCAGATATCAATACACTGTCAGAACTAGCTGGGTACATGTTAGACCATCAGCATACGATTGTAGGAAGGACATTCTTGTAATGTCTCTATGACGACACTGCTCACCAGGGTCTGTGGAATCCTACTTAAAGCAAAGACTGATGGTAACAATGAGAACACCAGGCACATGTGTTTTCTAGTTAACTTGTGCTGATGTGGGAATTCTTCAAGAGCAAACACATAGACACACTAGCATATTCTATGCATGTCCACACATAAAACCCTACGTGCTGGGTAGAATATTCTACGCCCTACTCAGTTAAATGCTTTTCAAGTTTGTGTATTTGGAATGTATAAGCTTCTGCTATAAACATTATATATCAAAAGTACCACAAAAGAGCCTTCATCCCAAGCCTTCTCACAAAGAAATCGTGTCTTGTAAAGGTGGTGAAGTTCCTATTTTTTCATAATATACATTGATTAACTCACTGAAGGTGTGTGTGGGGTGACCTGCAGTCCGGCAGGATAATGTTTCTAAAACTGACAGCTAGTAAAAATAAGCAAAGCAAAGATTAGCAACAGAGGGGGAAAAAAGAAAAAGCTAGCCTAACTCCATGGGTTAAGCATAGGCAGACAGATCTCATTTCCTGGGAAAAGTCACAGTGACAACAGAGACTACCAGGGAAAGAACAGTTTAACCCACAAATTAGAGCGATCACTGTGGTCTGCTGGGTTCCCCTCCAGTCAGCATGTGCTGGCTCTATTATAGAAACACTCGGCAGGCGGGAAGGCAGTGTGCACTGGGGACACAGGCTTGGACTGCAGGGTTATGCAACAAGTCACATGCTGGGGCTCCCAACTGATGCTGAAGGCGGGGTGCAGGAGGGGTGCTCCTGAGGAAAAGGGCTTGGTGAGTCATGGGCACTCCTGTGGCCTGTGGGGCAGTGGGTGGTAAGCGCCACACTGAAGGCAACTCAACACTGTGAGGTCTGCTAGAAACCATAATCTGTGATCAGTTCTTAGCAGCTGTAATTTTTTTGTATTAGGAATATTGACTTTGGAGAAAGGGATATTCCATATCAGGGGAAAATGGGCTGTACAGTATTCCTCAGGAACCACTTGTTGTTTTAAATCCTTAGTTCTTTGAACAGATTGCAAAATTGTACAATTCTGTATCAGTCTAGGGACCACTCTGGCTGTATTCTACATCCAAGGGAGAAGATGGCAACCTCAGGGCAGGCCAAGAGGTTTTCCTTGGCCTCAGCCTCTGAACGCAGAGAAGTTTTCCTTCAGTAGCAGGCTGACTTGTACTGCAACTATCATTTCATACACACTGTGTGGCTAATATCTGGGCCACACCCCAGCCCAATGCCAGCTAAGTCTATAATCAGTAGAACTACAGTATAGCCTCTATTTTTATGCAAAGTATGTTTCCTCCTAGGAGTTTACAATCTTGTAGGGGAGTAAACTGCCATAAAATAATCCAGAGACATTAGCATGTTGAAAATGCCTCATCTTTTCAGAATGAGTTATTTAAATCTTCCTGCTAAAAATACAATATGGCAATTTTCTTATTTTATCAATTATCTTTGATGACTTTAGGTAGAATCTCTATATCATCATCGTCGTCATCCTCCTCCTCCTCCTCATCTCCATCACTGTAATTGACTGACAAATCTTTAATATTCAGTGTTCTAAGTTGTAAAACACAGTGTTTCCATTCAGAAGTTGAGATTTTCTACTTTTGGTGATGTCAATCTGGCCACATTACATTGCTTACATTCTCTCAGGAGTAGCCCATTGAGATCCTAGAGTACTTTCCACACCCCAGAACTTGGATTCTCTTGACCAGAATCCAAGGGTCTATAAAAAGAGTTTGGAATGCTTTCCACAAAACTCACAGGGCACCTCGTGTTCTCCCCTTTGTAATTACTCTGTGATTTCCCTAATTACTACTAAAGTCCCGTGAAATCCCCAAGGCTGCTTCACACTACACAAGTGAGTCTGGGCTGCGAAGCTGGACCCTGAGTGATAGAGTTCTGATTATTCACACAGCTGTTAGTAGACTTTGAGTGATATATTTTTGATTATTCACACAGATGTTAAGACTGGGGCTGAGTACTGGGATTCTAGCAAACAGGGATCCTAAGAAATCTCATTTGTTGTAGCACTTCCTTGATAGGCAGCTTCTTCTCCTCTACATTTCAAGCTGTAAATGCAGAGGGTAGGAACATTTCCTGGCTGCAGCATCCTCAACTGCATATCCTCAAATATAACAGCTGAGCCAGTCAGGCTCTCAGATGCTGCAAAATTTTGACCTCCAACCTATTTATTTTCAATTTCCAAGCCAATTAAAAAAAAAAACACCTCAGAAATGTTTTTAATTGAAAATAACTCAAGAAGCTCATGTCTTAAATGTTTGGTTCTCTGATGGCAATGGTGGTTTTTGGAAGTATGGAATCTTTAAGAAATGGGAACAGGTTGACAACAGAGGCCTCTGGAGGTTTTATGCAGCTTTTGGTTCCTGCCTCACTCTCTGGTTCCTGGTCTGTCATAAGTGAGGAGTATCCCACACATGGCCCAAGTGCTGTGAACTGAGTTTCCCAACATGTCTGCCTTTTCCATGATGAGTGCAACCCTCTTCTTTCCCTGCTCTTTGGTCTTAATCGTGCTCTTTGTATTTCCTTGAGTTGGAAACTGGTATTTGCTTCTAAGAGTTTTAGACCAGCCATGCTCTGGAGAGGAAGCACCAGTTGCTCCGTGATGTGAGACGAGAGAAGTCAGCAGAGCAAGATGGCTGCAGAACCTGAGTTCTGGCATATCAGTAACTTGGCCTTCTTCATCATTTTGTTCTCATTCACGAATGGCTTTGACTGGATCACAGCAGAAAAATGCAAATATTCCCATGGATCATAAGAAGATGAAATTCAATTGAAAATAACTATTGATAAAATAATTTTAGTGACAAACTATGAGTATTCATGCCATAGTTCTATGCTCATACAGATAAGGATTGTGATCAAACCAGGGGTATAATTAGACTTACTAAATCTATCCAATAGTTTAATTCTGTCAGTTATAGGAAGAAGATACAGTGTATTATTTGAGTTATTCTACCCGTGGAGCCCATTCTACTGCAACTAGTGGTAAGTGAGAGGGAAAGCGAGGACTCTGTGAAGTCTGTCATTGTTGAGTTGGTTGTTTGGGGATGAGTGGGAGGGGCTGAACGGCAGCTTCTGGTTGTTATGATAAACCCTCTACTGCCTTGCCTGAAACAAGCCTGATTTTCCAGACATGTTCTGTCTTCACCATCTGCTTTAGGGCACACATTGAAGGCCAATTTAGTAACTGATGCATTCGTAAGCTTTCAAAACTAAAAGAAATAAAACCAGACTAACTTATGCAATAGGCTTCATGTCCCTTAAAGACATGAAGATAATTGTTAAATGGATGTGACACTAAGTCATTATGTCACGGATTGCCCAAGTGCCACTTCATAGTAACTCAGATTAACAGTCCTTTGACTCTCCCAGGACTTTCCAAAGGCTTTTCAAGGGTTTTCAAGGTCAGGGGACTTTGCATCACCTTAGCTTGCCTTTTTATTTTTTTCTTGTTTAAGTACATGAGGGTCTTGTCTAAAACCTACATGGCATGTGATGATGTCATCACTTGACCAGTCAGTGGAAGGTAAGCTTACTCTCACATGGTCTAGGACTTTTCAGGGTGAGCATGATAGTGTTATCTGTTTTACTTGTGCTGTTTTTAACAGCTACTTTTGCTGTACTCGCCACGACTTTTATACTTCATTATCCTCTAAGAAATCATGTTCCCCTGTGCATGTGTGGAAACACGAGAAGCTTATGTTCTTGTCTAGTTTTGCATTACTCCAACCCAAAACCCCTACTCTTTACATTTTTATAAAAATTATGAGTTTCTTATTTTCTTTGAACGATGGCTCACTGGTTCAAAAATAGGAAGATCATGTGAAGACTAGTTTTTTTCTAAAAAGGAGACCAATTCACCTAACATTTCTCTGCTTCTGAAGAGGAAATATGTATGTGTGTGTGTGTGTGTGTGTGTGTATAGTACTAACACACCAATCTAAAGCAAAACCAAGATCAAGGTACCTAGACAGGTTACCTTACAAATCTCTTGGGGTCACAGATGCCTTTAATTTACCCTGCCCTATGCTACCGAACATTGCTATGATGCCAGTTAAATAGCAGGATCACTTTCAAGTTGAACTTCTAAGATCATTTTTATAAAGCAATCAGATATTGTAGACACAGCCATGTCACCTGAATGACAAATGTGGCTTGGTAAAAGAGAAAGGAAAAAACTGGGAGAGAAGTTAAAGGGCCAGCCAGAGTGGTGAGGTGGCTGGCAAGTTCCCTCGGCAAGTGGCATCCCAAGGAAGCTTTGATGGGTGGCTAAGTGCCTGCTGGATTAAAAACACTCAGTATGAAGAAGTCACCATCACTTTCTAATCATACAATTTGAGTTGTCTAATTAGAGACTTAGTTGCTACCATGAAATGCAAATTAAACTATTCCGTACAGAATTGTACTTTCCTCTGAAAACGAACAAATCTTGAGGGTGGCTACTTATTTTGTTTGTATTCGTTGGGTGTCATTACTTGCCAGTGCTTAAAGACCTTCATTTATGAGAAAGCTCATCAAACCCCACAAATCCTATATTCAAAGGGTAGAGGTTGTTTTTTTTTTAAATGATGACTTATTCTACAACAAATGTAGTAACATTTGTATTAGGTTGAAAAGCAATGGACACTGTAGGATGTGAATCAAGGCATGTCACAGGGCTGTCCCAGCTTTGCTTAAGGATATTCTGATGAAAACTTTACCACTATCAAATCAATAGATTGAATTTGAATATATTAATATAGTCCAGATAATAATTCAGTTTAGTAATTATATGAACTCATATGTCTAGGCTGATATGGTAATCTGTCTGTCTTAGTCAGGGTTCCTATTCCTGCACAAACATCATGACTAAGAATCAAGTTGGGGAAGAAAGGGTTTATTCAGCTTACACTTCCATGCTGCTGTTCATCACCAGAGGAAGTCAGGACTGGAACTCAAGCAGATCAGGAAGCAGGAGCTGATGCAGAGGCCATGGAGGGATGTAACTTACTGGATTGCTTGCTCAGCTGGCTTTCTTATAGAGCCCAAGACTACCAGCCCACAGATGGCACCACCTACAAGGGGCCCTCCACCCTTGATCACTAATTGAGAAAATGCCTTACAGCTGGATCTCATGGAGGCATTTTCTCAACTGAAGCTCCTTTCTCTGTGATAACTCCAGCTTGTGTCAAGTTGACACACAAAACCAGCCAGTACACTGTCCTATAGATTAAACTTGATACTAAATTTCACAGAATGGGTTAGGTGTATAAGCCCCAGTTGGCCCTAATAAGGCACTTGTGAGGCTGGACTGGACAAGCTGCTTTATTGGTAAGCTTCCATTTTTACCTGAAATACAAAGAGTGAACTGCCCACTCGTGATTTTTAAAATTTGAATTTAGGACAGGCAGTCATTATTTTAAAAATAAACAGAATGAGCCTATCATTTAAAGGAAAATACCCAACACCATCTGTGGCCAGTGATAAGGTTTGGCATCAAAATCTTGGAAACCTGATAGCTATCACCACAGACTGACAGCTTCCCCATTACCAATGAGATTGGCAGCAATGATAATGAATAGGATTCTTACATATAGTACAACAAAATGTGGGAACACCTGGGAGGCGTGTATAAGCCGGTGGGCTGGTGTTTTCCAAGTGACAGCTGCTTATGAAATGAATCACTCCCAAGCGAAGCATCAGCTTAGACTTCAGGGCAGGCTGATGGACGCACTGGATGCAGAAAGCAAGGCAGAGTGCACTGATGTCATTTCAAACTCTACCATGCTACTAACTTGAGAAAGTGCCACTTGTTGAGTTTTGGTGCAGTATCAAAGTGGAAAACCCGCAATTATCTGGAAAAGTTACTAAAATATTCTCTCACTTTCCAGCTATAGATTTCTATCAGGTCAGATTTTCTCCATATATTTCAACCAAAACAACATATTGGAACAGATTGAAAGCAGAATCAGATACAAGGATCCAGCTGTATTAGATTAAGCCACACATTAAAGAGGTTTCCAGGATTGTAAAAACAATGCCACTTTTTCTCACTAATTTTAAAAATATTTTTCCATTAAAAGTGTACTGGTTGTGGTAACACGAAATGGCTACTTTTAAGTGAATTAATAAGTATTTTAAATTTTTTCTCATTTTTATTTCCTAATGATGGCTATAACTGATGGTGTGCAGATAGAAGTTTGTCACCTGACCTTCTGGGGTTAGCAGCATCTGCCAAGTCTGCTATGTAATGTTCCTACTATGCGTAATGGTCAATGTCAAGTAACAATGTGAAAGCAATAGGCTTACAGCACTCCTAATACAAGTCATAAAATACACATAAGAGCACTTTTGTGTCATTAATAAACTTTGAGTGAGATAGGATCCCCAGACCAAAAACAGAGGCATTATTGATACAGATCTTGTTTTTAATCTTCTTATAAGCATCAAGCACACTGAAAGACCTAGGTTAGTCCACTGGTTCACACACACATACTCGCGCACACACACACGCACACACAAACACATACACACATACATCATAGACTGAGACACACACATTGAAAGCACTAAATATTCTCTAAAGCAAAATCATTTTATAATATCTGAAGGACTCCAGTTTATTTTCTAGTTTTATAAACCCCACATCGGGCACACTTTGGCCAATAAGTGATTTTAAAGAGGTATGGCTTTAACATAGATACTGAAAGCAAATGTGTTGAGGTCTGAAATAAGGAAAGCTACTCGTGTGTGTGTGTGTGTGTGTGTACATGTGTGTGAATGTCCTCCCGTGTGTGCAGACCACTTCCCCAGAATCTAAGAAATAAACACAGGCAGTTTCAAAATCTGAAAAAGAAAGGAGAGGAGGAAACGCTTGCTACAGCTAGACTTTGTAAATATTTTCTTTATGAGACCTTCATGCATCTGCTCAGAGTTAACTGCAAAGTGTGACTAACATTTTCTACTAAAGTATGCGAGCGCCATGTCAGTTCCCTTCACTGAGGCTCTCTGTGTTAATTAAAATTAATTACATATGCGGAGGGTTACCCTCAGAATTCAGCAAACTGAAGCAGAAGACTATCATTTAAGCAAGATATATGATTGGGATTTCTGTAGTATTTTCTTTTCTCAGAAGGTATAGTCTCTAAGAATGTTCTTTATGGATATGTTGACTCTACCATAAAGTAGCTGACAGAAAATAAAATAGATTGCATATGCAATGCTAACTCATGAAAAAGAATCACGGCTTGCAAACTACTGTTTTTAAAGTTGGGCTTACAATGAGTACTTTACTGGTGGGGGAAGGGGTGTGGCCCAGAGATCCCCACACAGCCGTGTATATCTAAGTCAGACTCTGAACTAAAGCCTTTTTATTCTTTCTACACTGGAGAGTCCTGGGCAAGCATCTGCCTTAATGCTAGGGCAGTATATGGCCACACTGGAGAGAAGGGGAGCCATTGTTAGCCACAAGGGGCCATGGACCCATTGTTCACCTGCCACCGGATTTAAATGGCAGCAGTCCTGAAGAATAATCCTCCTTGAGCTTTTCGTGCTTATTCTACTGTTTGGCACCATTTCCTTCTCATCTACAGGCAGACTGACAGTATTCTGCAGGTCATCTTTAAAACTCAATTATTCCAATTGTCACTAAAATATGCTTTTAGTTGGAAGGCCTTTGGGATTACCAAAGGACTTGGGTGTTCAAAAAAATTCCTTTGGGCTCAACCCAGCTAGGGAACCTTTTGAATCTTACTATTAATTTTGCCCAGAGCACTAACTCAAACACCTTGACTCCTCAGCCACCTCTCTGATGACTTCAGTCTGGGGATGCCACGCTGTAACGAAACTTACACTGCCCTAATGGAAGCTCCTGCACACGCATTCTTTAAATCTACCTTTCTCATGAATGACCAGGATGTAGACTTATTATTTAAAACGAAAGTCCAAGATGAGCCAGGAGAGTCAGTTCAGAACTGGACCCCCCTCCCCTGACTTTTCTTCCCTTTAAAATGACTCATGAGTTTTCAAGAAAAAGAGGAGGAGGAGGAGGAGGAGGAAGAGGAGGAGAAGGAGGAGGAGGATGAGGAAGAGGAGGAGGCGGCGGCAGCAGCGGCAGTGGCAGCTAAATCTTTAACAAATATTAAGAATCCAGTGTTATTTATGAACAGTCACATGTTTAAAGATTGGTCTTCCTGTATCTATTTCTTTCAAGGCGGGATGATTCTCTGCTGGACTTTCTTTCAAAGGAAGCTTCCAGAGACATTAGCCTATGTCAAGGTTGTATTTTAGAACCATCCATATATTGGTCTGTAGCGTGTGTACAAGTGATTGTTCTCCTATCATTAATAAACATTGACTGGTGCTTGTTTTATGCTTTTTAAGTGGAGACACACTCCAGTCAAGTCACAGTATTGATCTGAAGAAGATGGCAGAGTTGGAGATAGAGAGGTGGGAGTTGAGGTAGGGAGAAGGTAGTGTGTTCTGAAACTATAGAAGAAAAGTAAACTTGCTGTGAAAGACATACTTTGTTGTTGTTTAACTTCATACAGCCATGTGGGCTCATTCATTATTACGGCCTTCGGAAGAAACCACTCCGAGAGTCAGTACCTCAGACACTGACCCAAACCCCTTTGGCTCTCCAGTAGCTTAAGAAACAAGTCCACGCTAAGTCCTTGGGAGAAATAGACTAATTCTAAATTGCTGAGTTGATTCTATCAATTCCTTTGTTTGAAACAGGAATGCCTGTGGAGGAAAACAATGCTTAATTCCCTAGAAAAATAGGTACAGACTACTCACAGGTGTCTCAGGCACAAAGATTCCTTCGAAAGCATTCTGATGACATTTTGAAAAGCCCTAAGGTGCAAGCTTACTATCCCCCCAGCCCCCACAAGAAAGGCAGAAACAGTTATCAAGTGGAAGATCTTATTCCTATTTTATTTCAGGCTTCAATTTGAAAACCAATAAGAGAAGAATTTAACTTGATTGTTTCAAGCCACAGGCATTTCACACTCAAGCAATTATGGAGTCATTCGTGAGGATTCATCTTAGCTGTGAAATCAGTTATCACTGGCTTGGTGATGACAAAAATAACACAAGATCCTATCTGACTTCTATCTTAGGGTAGTTGGTGAACCAAATATATCCAGTGGGCAGTTAATTTTGGTTCTCTCATCTCTCTGGTGGCTCTCCTCACCTCTGCTGTACCTAGAATTTCTTAATGATGCAGTTTCACAACCGGAGACACTCATAAAGGTAATTTTTGCTGTAGCAAAACCCGAGAAACTATGATAATGCACAGGACCAGTGTTGCGTTGAGTGTGGGGCTGAATAAATAGACATCTTGAAGGGATGACGGCTTATACCGTTATAAGCTCCCATTTATACCATTACTAACTCCCACCAAGAGAAAACAGCACTCATCCTTTGAGGTTGAGAGAACGAAACTGTGACCACTCACAAGCCTGACAGTTTGCAAAGCCCTCTGCCTCACGTGACCTTGACTGTCACAGCAGAGAGCAAAAGGGAAAGTTTAGGGTCAGAGAAGGAAAAGTCTGTCTTTTGAGTATCTTCTAAAACTTTAAAAATTCTAAAGACAAAACAAAACCTTGGGGCTGGAAGGGTAGCTCAGTGGTAGAGCATTTGCCTAACATGTACAGGGCTCTGGATTCAATCCCTGGCACTGGCAGGGGTTGGGGGTGAGAAAAGAAAACCTTAGGTTTGGTACCAGGTTAGATTTAAATGAGGAATTTTTATATTTCATCATCGAGAAGTTAATATTTACAGAGCATTTTTGAGTGATAGAAGTAAAACGAGGAACAGGACTGAGACAATTTATATAATACATCTTCTATACTGGGAGAAGTTTTTGTTGCTGTTGTAGTTTTGTAAGGCACCATCTTAGAACTTTGTTTGGGCATGAACATCAGTTCTACGGCACATAACTGAAAACGCCCAAATTCTTTGTTTAAAGGAACTATTTACCTTTGTCTTCAAACTATAATACTTCCTATCAGAGTATAAAGCAACATTTCTGTTTTCAGTGGACTAGGGTCTGAGGCTCTGGCTTTTGGACCTACAGAATTCTTCTTTATTAGCAAGTACAATATGTGTGTCTTCTCTGTGTAACAGGAGAGGACTGTACAGCGTCCATCCAGTAATCCCTTCATGCGATTGAACTCCAAAATAGCCAGGGATTGTTCTAAGCATGAGGATCAAATCAGGGAGCTAATCAGCCTTTCTACAGAGAATAGCCTAGAGGCGAAGGTAGCTACAAAAGCTATCACAGCATTTCAATTACTTTATTGTGTCATTTGTCTTAAAATCAGAAGGAAAGTGCCACATGCTAAAATATCTACTCAGACTCTCCAGCTCTTAAACATATTGCTTATATTTCTTATAGGGATACATCTGACACCTGACAACTACCAGTGTGTGTACTAGCGTTCTCTCCTGAAGGAAACATCAGAGGTCAAATGGTCTCACGAATATGTGTGTGTGTGTGTTGTGTGTGTGTATGATTCTAATATATTTTCCACACTCATGTGGAACACAATCTTTTAGGGCTGACATTGGCTATCATCCTTTGCCCAGCATGTTTGTTTAATTTAGCATTTTCACAAGCAACTTAAACATGAAGCATGCTTAATATAGAAACATAGCCATAAAGGTATAAAATGGGATAAACCTGACCCCAACTTCATTTTCAACTAACAAGTGGGAAAATATACCATCCAACAATGAGAATAAAGGCCTATTCTTTTCAGAACACCTAAAGAGCATGCGGTTAACCACAGGACAACATTCTTTGACATTTATTGAGTGTCAGCAACAGACTGGGGACAAGGTGGAACAGTGAGACGTCCTAAAAAAAATCACTTTCTATAGGAAAAGGGGGGGGAGTTGAATGGAAATACTTGGTGTTATTAACAAACCATATCCTGAACTCAAGCTACAAAGCAGTGTCAAAGAAAGAAAACAAAACCTGACAACCCCAAGGAGTGTTCAGAAAATACCCTGTGGCTGCCCTACCAACCCCTTAGACAGAAATGGATCTCATCTGGCTACCAAAGCTGACATACCTGGGACCAAATGGGCCTTAGCATGACCTTCAAGCTGAAGGCCTGTCTGGGGAGGGTGAAGACCAGCACAGTGAGGCCATTATGCAGACACACTTCCCCCCTGAGAGGAAGCATGGCATTCCTAGCAAAATCAAATGGAATAAAACCCGGGGGGACATTCCAATGCACAGTTTAGAGCATGCCACAATGAAGTTCAGGAATCCTTTTACTCATATTTAACTTGTAATGTATGGTGAGGCAGTAAATGAGAGAGCAAAGTCCTATGAGGCACCAGGTGGGTCTAGCCCCAGGTATTTGAGACGCCATGCTTGAAAGAGCCACAGGATGGTTGGAAACTGCATATTCTTACCTGCAGCTTAGGTAGATTAAACCAGCCTGGGTGTGAATTTTGCTTTCCTCAAGCATTGAAGTCACTGTGACCAGAAACAAATCCTTCCATTTATAAAACTCCCAGCACTGGAACCCTGTTTAGAATGGCTCTAAAATCTGCCCAGCAGACTCATAAAGATCATATTAATTCACTAGGACACCGGAGGCTTTTTAAAAAGGGATGTTAAAGGCATCAGTTCCCACACACCTGACCGTGTGGGACCACAGAGAAACAGTTTTAAACTTTATAGTGGAAAGCTGAAATAGCAAGTGAGTGAGCTCCTAGCAATCATGCCACAACACAAACAGCAAAGGCTAAAGTGGTTTTATCAGGAACTCTGTAGCAGGAAGGTGGTGGGTCAGCTCCACACAGGGCTTTAAAACTGGGACAGAAAGCATTCTGTGGAAGTGTGGAAGACCTGAGAGCAAACTGCAGAGCTTGTACAAGAAGATAAAAACTTTTCACTGTTTTCCTTCACGGACAAGTCTGGTTAAGACATTGATGGGATTCCAGTTCGTTTCTCACAGTCAACATGTAAATGACAATGTCAGAAGCGGCAAGGAGATACTGGACTTGGGGTATGGTTCCCTTATCACAGAGAATCTTAATATGGAGTTTAGATCTTTAACCTGATGAGGAAGAAAAGAGGGCAAACAAGCTTACCCCTGAAGCCCCAGGGAACTCTAGAAAATCACGATATTTTAGTACACCTACTCTGTTGCCAACTTTGACATTCCAAGGGGACTCCTAACCCTGAGCCTTCTGTGGGTGTGCTGTCATGGAAGACAGGGGAAAAAAATAGAAAACAAGAGAAGTGTTTAGAAGACCTTTCTCCAAATTAGTCAAGTTATCCTTCTAAAGACAAAGAAAAAGAACACTCCCATTGCGGCAAGGTCTTGCTTCTGAAAAAAAGCAAACTTGACAGCACAGCCTCATTACAAGTGTGGAAAGATGACCGAGGAGCAGCTGATAAGAGTTATCTATGAAGATGACTTCAATAAATACACCGCTTCTGCTTTATCTGGAGCATTAAAGTCCAGATGCCTACAAGGTAGGCCCAAGTCAATCACAAACCCTATAGAGACAAAAGGCGAATGTTTATGTCTTATCACATTGCTCCCCTTTCCTTTGAGTTTAGCTTCTTTCTATCCAGAAAAGGTGGGCAAGGGATTAGTCAGCATTTCTCATCAATTCCTTCGACCTATGCTACTTCCTCTTTGGGACAGTCTTTTTCTGTTTCCTCTATATCCATTCAGGATGTGAGCCCTGGCTGTGATGCCGACAGTGTTGATTGTGGGTCCATCCTGTGTTGTAGCACTTCCATGTAAGTGCTAGAGCAGAGTACATACTGTCATTTGCTCTTGTTAAATGTGACCAGAAACACTGCAGTCCATTTGTTTCATATAGTCTCTTAACTAGACTATGTTTTTCTTACTGTTTTTTATTTTTTGATTTGCCAGTGGTAAATGGATCTATAGAACGCTTAATTACTCTATGCAAATGTCATCAAAACATAATCACATCCTCTATTCTGTTTAGAGTAGCAATACAGACATATAAGCCTGACAGTGAAGAACTGCTTAAAGGTCACTCTGAAAAGGCTAACAGAATAGAAATGTAGGAGACAAGAGAATGAGGAACCAGTCATCTTTCCGATTGGTCCGTGTGTACCCTGCAGTTCAGACTGGCCTTCTGTGTCATTACAGCCTTAACCCTAGCGGAAGTCAGGACACAGCTTTGTGTTTCTATAATCTCATGACAATAAAAATCTCATCATTTCAACTGAAGTGACTGGATGCAAACTCTAAAATCTCTTTCCTATAAGACATCTAAAAAATTAGAGGCATTATTAAACCTAGGCTCTTTCCAAAATGCAAAAAGAAAAAAAAAATAACCCCCTAACATCTCTTTAGTACCTACCCTACAAAAAGGAAAACATCTCCTTTCCTGCTTTGCCATTGGATGACATCCATTTCAGAAATCCAAAGGCTTGGTAGTCTGTGTCCTCAAAAGGATGGGAAACAGTGCCTTGGAACTTACATGAGAACCAGAACCCTCCAAAGGCCACATCTTCAGGCAAAGGATAAATTGAAACAAATCAGTCCCCTAACAAAGAAAGATAACTGGCAAATTACAACAAGACACAGAGTGATATGCAGCCTATGAAGGGAGGCTTCAATTCGTGGGAGTGGGGGGAGACAAAATTCTCTAGCATGTATCTAGATGGGATTTATAAAGAGAAACAAGAAGGGGAAGAAAAGAGACAAAAGAATGTAAAATCTCAGATTTCTGGAAAGTTATGAGTTCTCACAATTAAGAAGAACCATAGATCCCAAAGAGGAAACACAAAACAACATACATCCAAATAGACAAATTCTACTTAAATTTCAGAATACCAAAAATAAAAGAGATCTTAAGTGAACTGAAAGACAGATTGTCTTTAAAATGGGACAACCAATGGGCTGACAGCAGGAGTGAAGCAGTGCCTAGAGGGGAAGGACCTTCCACACAATGGGATAGATCCTATCCTGTTTATTTCTGTCTGATAGAATGATGATCAATTTGTAGTTTACTATCCGGCAAAAGCCCTACTCAAAAAATTGAGGTCAAAATAAAATATTTTAAGGAAAATAAATACAAATCTGAGGTTTTTAAGTAAGTAGCAGTTACAGATAGGATTTCTTCAGGTTCTACATCCATGTGAAGAACAAGGGAACCAAAACAAAACATAGGCTTAATGCAAGGTGGACAAGTAGCCTGGTGATTATGCCAGAAAATCTAAGCACTTGTCATGTTCACATTTGTGGTATATTCTGTTGACTAAAGCAGTGGGGAAATCAAGGTGGAATTCAAATCTGGGCATCAACAATGTGGAAATCGGAAGAGGGGTATTGGAATCAAAACGTCTCAGGTTATTTTAGAAAGAGGATAAAAAGACTAATTTGCAACTTTAAGATGAACAGGATGTCAGAGTATTAAGAACACAAAAGAGAATAAACACAGTGTATAGCTACCAAACTTGGGGAAAGTAAACAAAGAGATCAGGAAGTGGGGGGCACTATATAGTAAGACATAGTGAAGACTAGAAATGACACCCAAATTAAATTCAAATAACTCAGTGATGATTACAAAATATAAATGTGCTAAAATCACTAAAGCTCCCCCTAATGATTTTATATTACTTTTAAAATAAAGAAATCTAGATATATGCTACTAAAAAGGAAGCAAAAGGCACACTGAGAAAGAATTAACCAGAACATATACTATATTGACATCAGACAGAGCAAATCTTAAAAAAAAAAAAGAGCATTATGAGAAATAAAGACTATTACAAAACCATTCTTTAAAATCACTAGGCATTCTAAGTGTGTTTAAGATCTTGTTTTTATTTTGGTGTGAATGTGCATATGCGTATCTCTAGGTGTGAATTTGTATACCTGACTGGAGTGCCCTGGGAAGCTATAGTAAGGTATCAGATCCCCCAGAGCTGGAGTTACAGGCAGTTACGAGCTGCCTGATGTGGGTGTTGGCTGCAAAAGCCATATGTACTCTTAGCCACTGAGCCACCGCTCAAAACCTAGGAGTTCTACGTTTTAATGAATATACAAGCATGGATTATCCTCAAAACACATAAAAATGACAATTGAAAGACTTGTTAAACTATTTAAACTCACAACAAAGAGGGTAAAGTGTAGTTGTTTATAACGGTTTACTGTTTCCCTGGTCAACTCTCTTTCTAGAATTACTCTGCCTTCAAGCTTTTCTGTCCGTTTCCTTCACAGCTGTATTTTAAAGCTGAGAGGAACAGGATCCACAGTGGCTGCCTAATATACTTGTTGAGTGTTTGAATTAGTCAAGATGAAAACAAGATAGCAGCAATGGAGACCAGATAATGCAATCAACAAGCGTGACCCAGAGACCTCCACTTCTAACGTGTGAAGACATGCTCTCAAACACAGATGGCATACTTAAGGAAATTCAGAATGCACCAGACCATATTCTCTGACCACAATACAATTAAGTTAGAAGTAAACAACAACAAGACAATAAAATTCTATGCGTTATAAAACGTAAAACACATTTCAGAGTAACTCAAAGGGAAAGGAAAAACATAGAGGAGACTTAGCAACAGGACCGAAGACTGATGAAATTATCATAACCAAGATGTGTGGTAAGCAGCCGAAGACAGTAAAGGCACAAGCTGTTGACCTGCATGTACAAATGAGGGCTGACAACAAGACACCAAGAAGAGACACGGCAGGAAATGAAAAGGAGACTATTGAGGTAGAAAAATATACATAATAAAGAATAAGAAATCAAGAACTGTTTCTTTGAAAATAACTCAAAACTCTGACAAGTGTGACTGGGGAGTAAAAAGAGATGAGGCTTAATATTAGAGATAAAAGATGCCAATCTCAGATACACCAGAAGTGTTAAAAATAAGAGAACAATAAGATACCTGGGGCTAATTTATTCTAAAATAAATGGATTGGAGAATTTGCCAGAAAAGGTATAATTTACCTAAACTGATCCAAATAAAATATAAAATATAAAAACATCTCTACAATGTACAATAATTAAATAGATTAAGTCTGAGTTAACCATCCACTTGCCAAAAAACATCTTTTGGTGGTGGCGTTTCCTTAGCCGCCATCCCAGCTGAGGAGCTACTGACAGTTGATGGCTTCTGGGGGAAGAACAGCCAGGTGTTTTTCTAAGTGTGGCCTCTGCTGGGTTGACTATGATCCAGCAGTAAGCCCCAAATCCATTTGAATAGGGGAAGCTCAAATTAAACTTGGTGGGTTATTAAAAAAACAAAAGTATACAATGTTGGGTTGGCAGGAAGTAGGGAGGTAGGGGACGGATCTGGGAGGAGTTGTGGGAGGTAGTGAGGAGGAGCGTGATTAAAATACACCGGACACTTCTTACATGAACTTCTCTAAGACTTAACAAAAATATTTAAAAAACAAAACAAAAAACACCTTCTGGGCTAAAATCCTGATGAGGTAAAATCCAGATGATTTTAGCAGTGACTTCCATCAAGCATCCACCTACAGGCTAATCCCAGCTTTAAACAAAACTGTTACAAAGAACAATTAGGGTTTAATGGCAAAGGATTATATGAGGCTAAGAACCTTAATACCAAAGCTGCTTGTACCCAGGGGTGGTACACAAAGAACATCCTCTGCTCAGTCTTCCTTGTGAACATAATTGCAAAAGCTTCAATAAAACACTAGCAATTTTAAGCCAAGAGTGTGTGGTACATATGCTTCACCTTGACTGTAGGAGACCAACGATGGCTCATTAGAAAACCTAACAGCTTGTTTCACCACACAAGCAGATTACAGGGGGGAAACAATCAAATAGTCTTCTAGATGGAGATATTGATAAAGTTGATCTGTTTGCCTCGATTTGAAATTGTACACTAAATCCCTTGTACTGAGGAACACGAAGAATGTTCTGTTCCTCAAAGGAGATCAAGTGTTTTTCAAAAACCTTTCAAATAATTATCTTCGAAATCAGAAACAGAAAGGGATACCTGATTATGATTGACACTGCCCTAGAAGACTTAGACAGTGGGAAAAACAAACAAACAAACAAAAACATTCAAAAGGCTCAAGATGTCACTGTGGAAGTGACAAAACTCACGAACTTTTTAGAAGTCAAGGATTCTAGAATATAGAAGATCTAGCTTTTCTAAAACCTAGAATATTCTTACTTTAGTGACTCTTGTATTTTCTAATAACTACAGTTGTATTTTTTCCCGTTCCAAGCCTTTTAAAGACAACTGAACCTTCCAGGTAGGCGGAGTGGTTTCCATTTGGTGGGCTTCCGGTATGACGGAATTTCCACAGAGGACACACCCTTGGGATCTTCAGATTCTCCAAGACCCAAGAAGAACCCAGGACAGTACTGAGCTCGGCTCCAGAGGATTGTTAATGCTCTGACAAGTCCTTTTATTCGTTATCATTTTCAGTGGTGTTTGTCTGTTTGAACTTTGTTGTTTTGCTTTGTTTTGTTTTCTTCTGCACAAGGGACTTTCAAATAACACCAAGTCCTTCACAGTGGGGGAAATTCCATTTCAATATTTAATTGTAGAGTGGTATTTAATTTTCTTTCCCCTTGATTCTTTAAATGGTTTGTTCTTGTGGTTTCTCCAAGTATTTTTGTATTCTGAGTCATTCTGAGCAACTGACTGGGAATGTAGGAAGAAGTCTCCTTTTGCTGTTTTGATTAACTGTCTGATTGACCCTGGGCTCCTCACTGAACCTAATCAAGTAACTCCACTCATTGCTAAATCAAGATACAAAGTAGCCTGGAAACACAGGTTAAAATTAGACCCTGCCACCTGATGACTCATTTCTTGTTAATTTACACAAATTAGATTTTTTTCCTGTGACATTTTCAATTGAAGAAAATAAAGACACCCCCTTCATTATTTTTGTCTGACTATAGTGCAATTCCATGTGTCATTTGTTCAATTCCACTGACTAGGTTTAGTGAACAACCACAGCTCCTGGTGATGGTCGGTGGTAGGCACTTCAGTCAAGCCCTGATGCTCCCCAGCAGCAATGAAGGGAGGGATTAGAAAAGTGCAAGAGGAATATGCAAGGAAGGGGGAGTAGGTCAAAGTCCTGATGCAGCCTCCACCTCTGGGGCCAGGTCTGCACTGTGTGATCTTAAGAAAGTCAAAGAAACAACTTATAAAACGGTCACCCACAGCCCTCCGTGTTTTTAACCTTCTGTGCAATTGGCTCAATTCCCCCCAGCCCCACCCCCAAAAGTGAGGATTTGTAAATTTGTAAACAGTAAACCCTGGTATGGAGGACCATAGGTAGTAAAATCTTTTCCTAAAAAAGAAAAGATTTGGCAAGATTCTAGTGCCTGATGGGAAACCAGAAAATAAACCAGGATTTGAAGATTTTTCTGACTTGTGTTTGGTCTTTTGAAGCCATAACCCATGGTGGATGTTAAAAATACAAAACAAAGTCTAAGGAAAGCCAGTGTAGTGGCACTCGCCTGTAATCCCAACACTTGGGAGGTAGAGGCAGGCAGATTAAGAGTTCAAGGCCAGCCTTGGCTATAGAATGAATTCCAGGCTAGCCTGAGGTACCTGATATCCTGACTGGAAAAAAAAAAAAAAGTTAAAAATGTGAGAGAAAAACTCTTACCATAAAAGCTGCTGCTATCTTACCTTTGCTCTGTGTTGAAGAGCGCAAAGACGTGCTTGCTGGACATGAAGCCCTTCTCCACATCCCGGACCTTCAGGTTGTCCAGAGGAAGCATGTATTTCTTTTCTTTCTCCTGTTATACAGAGGTGCGAAAGAAGGGATTTAATAGATCATTATACCAATGGCAACACACCATCCACACCAGCTCTCACCTAGTAACACTTGATTACATTACCTTGATACTGTCAAGCACAACTTTTACACCAGCTCCCGAGGAATACAAGTTATCTGAGACAGGAGAGTCCAGGGATTCTCAGCACATGGGGTGGGGGAGGGGAGAGTACAGGAATGACTCAGATGGAGAAAACACATGCTCCTCTCTCTCTCCTTGCCCCCTCATGTGGGTCCCCTTAGATGTTTTGAAATGTTAGTTTGATATTAAGAATTTAGCCATCTGTTAATATTTAACAAAAATGTTCTGGTCCTAATTCAATGAGAAATGCCAGATGGATTTCATTTCACGTTTTATTTGCAGCCTAAGCAGTTTTGATAGCCAGCATTGGCAGGGGGGTGTGGAAGCACAAGACCCTGGTATGAAATACCCCATAAACTAAGAGAAAGCACAGAAAACCTTTCCTTCATTTGGGACTAAGAAAAAGTATAGGCCCACAAAAGGATTCTTCTACACAGCTCTTAAAAGCTCCAGTGAGCAATTTAGCTCACTGGAGAAGAAAAATCTGTTAGGATTAGATTGATATTAATTAACATAACTTCTCTTTTAAAACAGACGATTCTTTATAAAGAATATGGATGTTGGAAAGGTAAGGTTTGAGAGTATAACCAAACCACACTGGTAAAACATACCAAATGCCAAAGAGTTACCAGAAACACTTTTAAAGACTGACCCAGGGACAATGTATAAAAGCCGATCAACCTATATAACAGGCAAGAAATACTCAGTTCAGGAGGCCCAGCAAAAAGCTATTAGCAGGTCACGATAGCATGGCAGTTGTTAAACAGTAGTCTTCTGTATGAGGAAGAACTAGACGTCTCTCAGCACAGTGGAGTAGCTCTAATTCTAGTGCACATCTATCCTTGCCTATGGGAACTGTGCCCTACACACCCATGTTTGCCAGAGGCTTGGCTGCTCCTACAGCATATGGGCTGCTGGAGAGCTCATGGCTCAGGAGCACACAGCATGTGCAGTGTTGGATTGCAGGGGATATCACTGGGCTTGCCATTTTCCGAGCCTAAAAAACTGAACAGAGTGTTGGGATAGCGCCCCCCACCTCCCCAAAAAGACTCTGTACTTAACCACAAAAAATAAGACCTTGAAAAGAGAAGAGCTGCAAAAGTTGGAGGAAGCTGGCTGGAAAAGAAAATGGCTGACCTGGCAAACAAAGCCTTCAAAGCCTTGAAAAAAAGATGAAAGGAACTCAGTGAGAAAGGAGGAGGCGGCCTAGGAAAAAACGCACATGGGTAGAGCACTGTGAGCCTGTTCCACTATTTTCTGTGTAAAATTAATAATTTATTCATAAATGCATGGATATGCTAAATAGCAAAATATATAACTCAAGTAAATGAGGTATCACGGCAGAGTCCAACTTCCTTAAAACATTTGTCAAACTATTTTAGGGCAAAATTCTATGAGGCCAAACTAGATTGAATAAAACCCTCTCCAATACATAATCAAATGAAAATGCTTGAGACCCAGAGAACATTTTTTTTTTTTTTTAAATTGGATGGTTTTCAATGCCCTAAATTTAAGCAGCTGGGTTTTTTTTTATTTTTTTATTTTTTTATGCACCATCCTATTCAACCTTTTGAAATGATGGATTGGCCTTTTTAATAGGAAATCTGCATTTCATTGTAAAGATGGAACACAATGTTCTTGGCTTGAGTTCTATAGAAGCAGGCCCCCCTTTGTACTGCATTCTTCGGCGTATAGGGAAGACTGACAATCCTGCAAGTTTACATCAGCTTTTAAACTCTGGGGGGAAATATTCAGATGTGAACGGGGAAGGGGGAAAAGGTACAGGCTTCACTCCAGAAGACAGAGAATTAAATGGCATATTTATCTAAGGGTTTTGAGAATTAATTCATAATCACACGGTTTAAGACTGACAAAGAAGACAGTTTCTTCTGGCTGGCTTGGGTAATTAAATTGTAAGTTAAACAGAACTAAACAGAACGGCAACACCAAGTAACAAAACAATGTCATGGGTATGTCTGAAAAATCTTGAATCTCAAATGGTTTAAACAAAAGGCTAGAGAATGGAGAGATATGTAGAACTATAATTTCTAAAACGTAGTGACACTTAGCACCATCTTAATTAAGAAACGTGGCATGTAACCTGTCAGTTCTAATACCCCACTGTCCAACGTGATAGCCACCAACTATAGACAGCTATGAAACCACTTGAAATGTAGCTAGTTAAACTGGGGTATGTGGAAGTGCAAGGCAGATGCCTGATTCCAAAGATTTGGTATAAACTAATAAAAATAATAATTATTTATGTGCTTGCTTATTTTAAAATTTTTTATGTGTATGGGTTTTGTGGATTCATGTATGTCTCCATCACATGCATGCTATGGAGGCCAGCCAAGACTGTCAGATTCCTTGGAACTATAGTCATAAACAGTTGTAAGTCACTCTGCCGGTGCTGGGAATTAAACCTGGGTCCTCTGGAAGAGCAGCCAGTGCTCTTCTCTAATGAACCATGTCTCCGGACCACTGGTAATAATTTTAATCAACAATCTCATTAGTACTTTTAGCAAATGAAAATTGTATAATCTCCTCAATATCTTTATATTTAGTTGGAATGACATGAATATGTCAGGGAATTGTTAAACATAAGTTTTCCTGCTTCTTTTCTTTGGAAGGTGGCTGCTAGACAAACATAAATGACATGTGGCTCACAGGAAGTCTCTTTCAAGGGCACTGAGCCCTGTGTACTCCTGCACTCACCCTGTCCCTTCGGACTCCCATCCACTCAAGCAGTCTCCCTTCCTGACTTGCTTGTTTCTGCAATGCAGCACACTCTTTATGAAGCTCCGCACCTTTCCACTGCTCTCCCCCCTCCCCCCCATCTTCTTCATCACTCAACTCCTACTGTTTCTATTTGTCAACTTCCAAGTTATCCCAGGTCTCCGGCATCTCAGCATCTCGGAAGAAAGCACTCTGTCTCTTTGTTCCTTAGTTTCTTTATTGTCACCAGGGTGAGGATTCAGTTCTTCCAAGTTCTTCCAAGCTTGCCTTTATTTATAGAGGAAAATCCACTAAACTAATTGACATTGTTAAACACCTAGAATTGGCCCTGTCCTACTTTATCAAAAGACTGATTCACTTTCTTCATTTTTAGCTGTGTACATCTGTAGTTCCACCATTTGGGAAGCAGAGGCTAGAGTATCAGTGGGAATTTAAGATTAACCAGCTCTATACTGCAAGTTCCATGAAAAAGACAACATAGCAAGATCCTGTGTTAATGACCGCAAACAACACAAATTCCATTACAACCAAACCCACCTTCACCAAGACTACACAGCCCAGGATACCCTTTCAACTCCTTTCTATCATAGCCATGGTAGGTAAAGTTTACACCAAGCCCTACTCTGTGAAGTTTCATTAACTTAGAGCCATCTGTCACCTCTTCTCTCCTGTTTCAGTGGATACTTATTCCATTAATTTCAAACTAGTATATGTTATATGAGATTTTATAAATGTAATATATTCAAAAATTAGTGTAAGGCTCATTTAGACCTCAGAATATCCAACCTCCTATACTATTCAAATGGGCTTCCTGTACCCAAAAAAAAAAAAAAAAAAAAAAAAGAAATAAAGAATACTTTTGCTATAAAAGGGACTTAAAACTTGATAATTTAAATGGCATTATTGGGCAGACATTTTGAGGTGGAAACATATATAAAATTTTAGAGATTTATTTTAATGCCAAATCTTAAAGGACCTACTTGCATATTTTCAAAACCTTCTGGGACTGTTGTCACATTGGTGACATTCTTTTTTCATACTAAACAGTACTTTTTTTTCCCTTTTCTTAGCATAGGAGTGTCACTAGCATTATTTGTATGAGGTATCCAGGATGAGTGAGATAATTTGTTCAAAGAGAAAGGGAGCATAGGAGACCTAGTGTTCTAACCCAGTAACTGGGCAAAAGCTCTCAGAAGACATAGGAGAGGTCCAAAGGAGGGCACCTCTTATGAGAGAGCCGCCCAAGGTGCAAGTGAGGGATGAGTAGTACCAGAGGGACTACACTGAAGAGAGGTGGAGATTTTAGGGTGGCCATACCATGTGGTCCCTGAACTTGAAATGGAGTCAGTGGGCTTGTCAAGTGCCCAGTTGTGGCCCCTAGCTAGCAAAGCACCATTTAGTTGGTTGCTAGAAAGGGTTGTAGTAAGCATGGGCAGAGGGCTGCGTATAGTAAGCATGGGCAGAGGGCTGAGTATGCGCAAGAATAGTCCCTGTCATGCAGCGTGTTAGGAAGTGTGCCTTTACTTAGCCATTTATACAAACCGAGTTTCATAACGTGGGAACTATTTGAATGGCCTTAGTTTGATTTTCTTGCTCATAAGGCAACAAAACTCTTCCTGGACACTAACTAGAGACTGTGATCTCTTTCTTACTCCTATCCAGTGCCTACCAAAACACTGAACATAACACATTCGTGTGTGTGTGAGAGAGAGACAGAGAGAGAGAGAGAGAGAAATTGATTTTAAAATGGTTAACAAAGGCATGTGCTTAATTTTTGACAGTCACATATATTTAAGAATTAAATAAAAGTCTATTTCTAAAACTGGTATA
The DNA here is from genome assembly GCA_019843965.1 of Rhynchomys soricoides. Taxonomy (NCBI): domain Eukaryota; kingdom Metazoa; phylum Chordata; class Mammalia; order Rodentia; family Muridae; genus Rhynchomys; species Rhynchomys soricoides. The sequence goes on along the minus strand of JADRCH010000010.1, from coordinate 8,237,215 downwards.
AGATGTGGTTTTAGCTTCTTGTTGCTTTGACAAAACATCTGACAAAAAAAAAAAATCAAAGAGAAGTCTTATGTGGGTCCATGGTTTTAGAGGTGCAGGCACATCACTGGTAGGGAGCAGTTCACAGTGCAACTGTTCGTAGTGTGACAGCCAGAAAGCATGCTGCTACTGGATCTCCTCTTTCTTCTCTGTTTGTTTCATTTTGATGTCCAGGCTATTTCCAGGGTGGGTCTCCCCACTTCCCCTTGGCAAACCCTCTCAGAAAACACCCTCACAGACACACCCAGAAGCATGCCTCCCTAATCATCCATATGCTTCTCAACCACACAAGGTAAGTAATCAAGACTAAGCGCAGATGCCTGGCTGGCATGGCTCTTGACCATTAAATCTATACAAAGTTTAGGTTGAGAGGCTGTGTTTATTTCCTTGTTCACATTTGCATTGCTTTGATTTGCTAGTGATGCCTCCTTTTCTGAACGGAAACAGGTACTTGAGGCACTGAAGAGCCTGCCAAGTACCACCTCCCCACAAAGCCAATTCCAATGGCAGAACGCTACACGCTTCTTTCTTCAGTGTTCACATTTCCCACAGCTGTCATGGACTATCTAGAATATCAATATTTTTCATGTTCATATTGTCTCTACAGATACTGAAGCCCCTGGAGGACAAGGACTTATTTTGTGTTTGTGCTCAGCACCTATCACATCACTGCTTGTTCAGATGCTGCTTAACAACACTTGATTCTTGGTGATACAGCACAAATAGTTTCAGCATGGTTGATGTACTTACACCATCATGTTAAAATGCATTTAGCCAGGTGTGATATTCACACTTATTTGTGGTTCTTCAATGATTGATTTTAAGTGATTTTACAGTATTTTAGGCATATATAATTTATTACATGAAGTTTTACCAACCTAGATCAGTATACCTAATTTGACTCACCCAAGTCTCATGATTTCCACACATGACAATCCAAATACACTTGATAAAAATGCAAAAACGAAAAGACCTTAGGGCTCTGCTCTTTTAAAAATGCCAGTTCCCTAATAGAATCCTAGCTGGGAATGTACTAGTGTCATTTCCCTACATCAGTGTCTTCTAATGACATTCTAAGTATTTATCTTTATATTCACAGATTAAGTGCACCTCTTGCCCCTCATCAAAAGCTTCTCTTTTTGTAGCAGATGAGGGCTACCGCAGAGATCCACAACTAACTAAAATACAGAAAATAAGTGATTGTGGGTACCAATGTCCAGTTGGTACATCTACGATAGCATCCCTACATCTAAGGCCCAGAGACCAAGAGGGGCCCAAAAGATGTGAGAACAAAAGGACCAGAGAGTCTTCTAGACACTGGATACTGAGCTCACAAAATCTCAACAATATGGTTGCCTAAACAGGACTTATGGGGAATATCCCAAGCTGCTGAGAATAGCAGTGCTTCACTGATACAAAAGTTTCGAGTACATCTAACCTTTACTCAGACTCAGATAGCGACTGTCCCTGTGTACCTGTCACCATCCTTACCTTTGCCACACCATATACAAGCAGTTTGCTAATGTATTCTCCTCTTGGGAGACTGATACATATCTTTTCTCTCTAAGTATTGTACCTTTCATTTGTGATGAGTGGGACATTGTCATGACAGGGCCCTACCAGACACCAGCAGTGAGTGGAGACTGAAGAGATGGCTGTATTGTGCCATCAAAAACAAGGAGGTTGTCCCACCAAGCACTTGGTCCAAAACCAAGCCAGTAGCTCCTAGACTTATACAAGTTGAGAGATTCTTTATACCAAAACTAACTAACTAACTAACTAACTAACTAACTAACTAACTAACTTTCCAGAATTCTAGAAACTCATAAGATACCATGGCACATCAATTTGCGTGCTGCTAGAGAGGTAATAATGTTGATCAATATTTTTTTTTCTAACCAAGTTTTATTTTTCCTTTGTGGCACTGTAGCCAGAATGTAAGTGACATTATCCTGAGTATCAGGGTAAGGTGCGTTAACCCAAGCCTTCCAGCTTTGATTGACTAACACAGAGTCATTGGTAAGTGTGCAGATCCATTACACCCTTTCCCCATCATCCATCACAGCTTGAAAAGGACATGGTATGCTTGTCACAATGAATCCAAGCTCTTCACCTTGTCCACTGCTCCAGCTCCAAGACCGGTGGTCTTTACAGGGTAGTCAATAATGTCTTCAAATGAAATGTTTTCATTTTCTATGTACAATATATCCAATTGTATCTTCTCAACCTGCACCCCATGGGCTGGATACATCCCAGGATAGCCAGAAATGTAGACCAACACCCTTGTAAATGACAACACCCTCTTGTAGTGTCAAAAGGTTGGACACCCCTGACACTACTTTTTTTCCAGTAGGAATTTATTTCCATAATTGTTACCCTCAGCTTCCATTTGACTTGAAAGTCTTACAAAACCTTATCCCTTTGAGTTCAGACTTGATTTACAGGTTTTTTTTTATAACAATATCATAGATGTCCTTCCCTCATTTCACTGACAGACTTACTTTTTTAATGGCTGGAATTCAATCAAGAAAAAGATTTCATCACCGATGGCGGTTTAAAAGTGGAGAAGCCCTGACCTTGGCCGAGCTGGTGTCATGAGAAGAGTCATCTTTTATACTCATCTGATCACTCTGATGTTGAATTTTAGATGTTCTCATGAATGCCTCTAGAACATGATACCGCCTGGATTTCTGCACACTTCCTTCTCAGGTTGGCTGGTCTGCTAGTCTTATTTCTCCAGGTCACAGGAGCATAGCTCCTCCCCTGTCCTTTAGCTTCTAACAACTTGCATTGTCTCTTCCCTTCAGATCTTCCACATGAAATGACTCTATGGAGCTGACCCTAACCTCTGACTATGTAACTACATACCCACCTGCTCCCACCAGAACTCCAGAGACAATTCACTGGACCCTCAAATTCAAGCTATTCATGATGGCCTGCCTACCTGATTGGGCACTTCAACATACTTGCTAAGACCTTGTAAAGGCAGGAAGTGCGGGTGAAGAAGGAGAAAGCAGGCTGCTGGCAGGCCTTCCTTCCTCAACTCCTTGTATCTAAGTGTGTCCCCTTAGCAGCACTAGAAGTCTTAGTCTCTACTATATATTATTTTGTACTTCTCTCTTATATTCTAAGTATCCAAATGGTTCGCTGAAGTGTGTGCATGTTCTTCCTTTAAGTATGACATAAACTCATGTGGGGAGGAACGAAGCCTGCTGTCACTGCTGTTGTTGTCATCTGTCCTTTCTTCATTTCTCTAGTGTGCATGTTCTTCCCTTAAGTATGACATAAACTCATGTGGAGAGGAGCAAAGCCTGCTGTCACTGCTGTCATTGTCATCTGTCCCTTCTCTATTTCTCTAGCTTTGCTGCTGTGCCATTTGCACATTGAGAAAGAGAGAACACTTCCTTGTTGGTGGTGATGTAGCAGATATCCCAACAAGCACTTGATGGTTGAACACATGAGCAGTCCTCTCAGGGCTGGCTCAGTGCTTAGCCCAGATTAAGGACTCAGAAGTAATGATCAACTTCTAAAATACTTGAAGTACCAAAGGAAGAAAAGGAGGCTATAACACTATTGGGAATACCAAAACGTTGGTTTCACATGCTGTTGAAAACCAGAATCTGGTGTTTATTGCTAGTGAAGAAGTTGCAACTATAGAGACATACAAGTATGAAGTGCATACCATAAACTGCTTGTGTTTTTATATGGATTTTAATCCCTTGTTTTAATCAGAACTACACTTTGAATGGTAAGGAACATCTGTCACCCAGGGGGTTGCTGAATGCACTTCTTTAGATTTATTCTCTGATGCTGAAAAAACTATCCATGTAAAAGTGAATGGAGTCTCCTAGGAAATGCCAGTGTCTGGGCTATCAGGTTTGGGGAGATTGGGGCCATGTCTGTACTTACCTGGACTCTAGAATGGAGCTGCACATGGCACATCTCCATTGGTAAGACAAAGAAAGCCAGTGGCTCCTGTCACCTCGCACCCTAGCTGGAGTGTCTTGTTCCTGGTTCAGAATCTGCCTCCTGCCCTACTTCCTCCAAGAAATCCTTCAGGCCATCCAGACACTGCACCTTTAAGCTGGTGAAGCCTCACTTCCGGATTTCACGGTGGGGACCCTTTCCTGGAAATTTCAACTAGCCTCTGTAACTTTCCCCTTTTATAGTTGGCCACAGAGCAGTTTATTCCCTTAATAATTTTTTTCTATTTAAACTAGCCAGAGAAGGTTCTAGTTAGCAAGTAAGCATTCTGAAAATACATTAGCAATATCTAGTCAACTGCTATTTTTGTGCTGTAGCAGAAACAGTCAGTAAAGCAAAACAGTCACATTAATCAGTGACCCTTCGCAAGCAACAACTTACACGACTCACATGCTAACATGTATGTGTACCATATGCTCACATGGTCTTTAATTTCCTAAAATTTCCACTCAAGAGTCTTTGCATGCTTATTGGATTTGAGATTTGAAATGCAAGGTATGAACGAGGGAGATAGCACTTACCCAGCTATGCAATAAAACCAAAGGCATCCCATATGAACAAGGAAGGAGAAACACCCGATTTCTTGCACATCTGCAAGAGCCAGGCTATCCACAGCAGCAGTGAACCTTGTAAGTTAACTTTCTAAAGCCAAGCTTAAGTACCATGCTTAGTGCTTTGTATTTGTTTTCAGTTACTGGGAAGGAAAGCAGTTTTTAGACATCATGGCACCATATGCTGCAAGCCCTTTAAATTAACATGTTTCAAATGCTTGCCGTTACATTTTTTTTTTTTTTCTGTTTTCTAAGGCAAGGCAATTTACTTTTTTTTTAAAGAGAAACTTTAAGTTTGGAGCAGTGATGGGCTTACTAGGAAAAGTACATGATTAAGATTCCTGGCATTAAAACTCAAAGGCAAACATTCTTCAATGCTGACTATTGTGGCAGTATGTTAAATCACATGTGAATATAAACGAGGCCCAAGAGCTGAAAGTATGCTTACTCTGTAGCAGCTCAGAGTGCATAGTAACCATATAACATTCTTCATGCACAGGCCTTTGGGTACTTGTATTAAATAGAAGTGTTATTTTGGCTGAGTGTAACATACATTTGTAAAAGTGCAGCTTAATAAAAGTGCTCTGTTTACAAATCCAGCACATTTTTTTTTTCTCTTTTACTTCTCTGAGAAAATGTGGGTCAGGAAGGCATAGTACAAATAAAATCTGACGATTCCCAGAGCTCAGTAGATGAATGGTTTGAAATTTTCCTCCATCATTTGTCAGCAAGCTGCAAACAAACATCAAAGCTTCATTTTCCCCCTCTCCTCTATCATTTGGGCATAGAAACACTAAAAAGGGGTTAGGGGTGGGGAAACACTAGGAGAAAAGGGAGGGTTGGGGGGGGTCAAAGCAAATTAGTCAAGTCTTTTTAAGTGCTTTGTGGTTGCAACCGAACTATTTTGTACTTAACTGTCTGCTTTTTGGTCTGCTGATATTAACACAATTTGAAGAGGTATCTTCTGAGAGGGAAAAGCAGAGCTGAGTGAGCCCCACATCCTTTGTCCATGGTGAGGTAGTTAAGAACCTTTCTCTCAGGGAATCAGACTCATGAACAGGGGAAGAGGAGTCCCTTTAAGTGCTTTCTGGGATACAGCCCTGGACATGAGAGGACATTTGGTCAAATCGTTCTAGGGCAGCTGGTGTACCAACTGCCACTTAGCATGGGTCAAGCATGTCTTAGAAGAGCAGGCTTTGGAAAGGGGGACAAGAACCATGATGCTTCTCCTCTGTCAACCCTAATGATGACTGTTATTCTACCTACTGCTTTGGGGGTGAGGGGAATGAAACACACACACACACACACACACACACACACACACACACGTTCACTGGGGAGGAGCCACTGCTTTCTGCTTTCCAAGCATGCTCAGGTGGGCTGATCCATCCTCAACTTCTGAGGTCCAAGACAACAGGAAGGGGATCTTCATGAGGAATAGGGCAAAGAAGGAATGACCCATGCTTTGTAGTGACCCCAGATGTGTAAATTTCCAAGTCACTTAGTTCACCAGTCACTGTCTTGTGTATAACTCATGTCTCAGGAAGGGGATAAGGCCAATAAGACCATAGGGTAAGCTGCACTCTTAGGGACTCCTAACATATGTTAGTTTCCCTTTCCTTGGAGAAAAAAAAATCACCTTGGCTTAAAAATATAGTATCCTTCAACATACTTATAATAGTACACTTGTAGGTCATTGAACTAGGAGGTAGGGACAGAAAATCAGCTCCAAATTCAGATGTAAATACACATTGAACATGAACAGTATTGAGCCAGAAGTGTACTAAGTCATTGCTGCAATTCACCTAAAAGTGTGCCTCACAATTCTGGGAGGATATGGGAGAACCCCAGAACTATGGGCTGGGTTGCAGCATCACTGAGGGTATGGGAACGTAAGTCCAGGTATAATCATCATCCCCCCTTGCTCCTAGAAGAGATCAAGGAAAGGGCCTAGGGATAAGCTCTTTTAAAGGCATAAAACACACTAATTCCATAATTAGAGAATCATCTACCTTTTCTGATAGAGATGTTCGCACACATATAGGATGGTGTGCAGGAGTCTCAATGCAGCCTGGGAAGTATACATACAGGAAATTTTGATTTTCTTATCCAGACTCACAGTTGGTCTTGCATTTCTGCTGCCCTCAAAGCTGGACTGTACAGGTACCTGTTGTCACCTTGTCCTGAGTTCTCCCTCTGTGCCCTCTGAGGTTTCCTCTCACACTTTGTTTATTCTGAAGTACCAGCTAGATCTGATGAGTGGGGGCTGTGTTCTTTCTTCTGTGTATCTCTGACAGTAGTAGGTGCTTCAGTGAATACTCTTGTAGGATACTCCCTGTGCCTCGTGTCTCCAAGCTTTGCTTCACATAGAACTGTATTTACTAGTCATATATTAATATCTTCTAGACAATCAACTGCCAATAACTAGTATTTCCTGATACTATATGTATGAATTTGAGTTCTTTGATCCTTCGATCTACAAAAGCATTGAATAGTTCAAGGGTTTTAATAACAAGATAAAGAAGCGAGACCTGGGGCTTGAGTTACCCTTAAGCCGTTCAATGCTATAAAAGTAGCTGCCTAGTCCACGGCTCTGATGTGCTTCCAAGCCTTAAGCAAAGAAAGACATTTAAGTCAGTGCTTTTTTACTATGGTCCCTGATTCCCACAATCTGCAAATTCTTGTGACAATTTAGAATATATTTTATTTTGGTGTATAAAGCTTGTATAAAGTACTTCCTGGATTGTCATGGGGTCTACTTTATGACTCTGTGCTGTTCAACGTCAGTCTGTGTATTTGCACTGGATCGAGTACTGGTAACTCATTTACGTAGACGAGGAAAGGTACGAGACAGACAACAACACATTGGTGATCTACTATCCTCCAGTGGCATTGCAGCTTCCTGGTAGATTGAGGTTTCATTCCAGTAGTAGCAGGAGAATTGTGGGTTTGCCAGACCAGGGGAACCAGGCATGCCAAGCTTGAAATACCATATGCCAGGCAGCTAAAATACCCCCTCCTTGTTAGCTAACTCAGTTCCCTAAAAGAACACCATCTCTCGTATGATTATAGTAGTTGGTCAGCTGAAGTTTCTAAACAGTACACTTTGCTTGAGTTCCACCTGTGATCTTGGTTTGGTTTTTTGAAATTAAACAATAAGTATAAAGTATTTGAATGCTTACAGATACGTAAAATAAGTTTGTTTTCTATTTGTATGTACTTTAGTGACATGGTGAACAAAAATAACATGTCTGTAATCAGGATGAGAGATTGCTTTCTTTCAAAGCAATGGTCTTCAAACTATGGGACACAACCTCTTTGGGGACTGTGTCGAACAACTCTTTCACAAGGGTCACCAAGACCATTGGAAAACACAGATATTTACATTCATTACAATTCATAACAGCAAAGTTATAGTCATGAAGTTGAAGTGAAAATAATTTTATGGTTGGGGTCACCCAACATGAGGAGCTGTGTTAAAGGGGTGCAGCATCAGGAAGGTCGAGAAGCACTGTGTCAAAGAGTATCTGCCTGTCACTCACACTTAGGAAATGGTGTTTTTAAACAAGTTTCTAAAAATTCTTTTATAAGGGTTGAGTGGTATATTCATTGTCACTTTGCATTCAAATGGCTTTGAATGAGAGTCAGAAGAAGAAGAAGGAGGAGGAGGAGGAGGAAGAGGAGGAGGAAGAGGAGGAGGAGGAAGAGGAAGAAGAGAGAAGAAGGTGGCACCAAGGGGGAGGAAAGAGTGTTTCCCATCAAAAGTCTCCAAGAAACTCTTGGGTGGGATGAGTGGAAAAATGGGGAAGTGGGTGAAAGCAATAGACTTCAAAGCAGAGAGATTAGTAGATAGGACAGTGGAATGTAAATGCTGATGACTAGCCTCCTCAATCCTCCCTCTCTTCCCCCTACTCCTCTTCTTCCTCTATCTGGCTCTTGCTAAAAAGCTAGACAATCTCTGGACTAGACCAGTAGAACTTGAGAGAGGGAGAGATATGAGACATAGGAAGGGAGGAGAGTGGAGGAGAGCTCCAGTGTCTCTCCTCATCAGCTGCTGCCCCATTGCATCCTGTTGTAGCCCGGGGGGGGGGGGGCTGGACTGCGTTCCTGTCCTTATTTTGCATTCACATTTACTTACTATCACACTCATCTCACCTCCTTGGTAGAGAGTTTGCTAAGTAGCTCACTTTCTTAACAATATTCACAGCACCCAGCCTTATACAGAATACATGCTATGTGACTAGTGAATAACATCCATTTTCTTCCAAATAAAATCCCTATTTTTTTTTTATTTAAGAATTTATCAATATTTTGTGGCCATCTGTTTCTCACTGTGACCTGCATGTTATGTTGAGATAAGAATAAGCCTCAATTACAAATCATGATAAGAAACTATAATTTCTGCCAGTTTGATGTAGACATCTACGTGCATATTTATCTTATTGTGAACTGAAAGCTATCTCTTATGGCTCACATGTCAAGCGATCTCATAGGTGCATGCACTTGATGACTTGGTTCCTGATGCAGGAGCTGTTTGGGAAGGCTGTAGAACCTTTATGAGGTGAGGCCTTAGCTGATGGCAGTAGACTTGCGTGTGCGAGCCTTGGGTAATAGCCAGGCATTTCTTCCCACTCTGTTCATTCTCTATTTTCTGATTATTGTCAATGGGTACCTCATTTTCCCACTGCCACAGTCAGGAACTGTTCTTGCTACTATCCTGTGCCTGTCTTGAGCAACTATATCCCTTGAACTTGAGACAGAATGAACCTTTCCTCCCTAAGTTGTTTCTGTCAGTTGTTCTATCACAGGAATAACTCATACGGCATCTTTCCGAGACCATGGTTAAGGAAAGCTCAAAAGAAAGACTCAACAGTAGAGCATTATGCTATAGGATAATGAGGAAGAAAATGGGTTGACTTGTATGAGGGTGGCGGGCTGGAAAAAGGAAGACCCCCAGGTCTATGCCTTCAGGTCAATGGTGGAGTCCCTTACTAAGGCAGAGAAGAGTGAAGTGGAAATTTCTGGTTTCTTAGGAAACTCAGTTGTGTCACATGATGTTTTTCTGGAAGCTGTCTTGTGAGAGGATGTTTTGCTGAAACAGACACATGAGAGGATATTTTGCTGAATCAGACACATGAGAGGGAATGTGATGTTTTGCTGGAGTAGACGTTTGAGGGGATGGATAATGTTTGGAAAGAGTATAAATGGACCCCATAAGCAATGAGAGGTGGCTCTTGCATTGTAACACAGTGAAATGCTTTGCTGGTCTTTGCTGCTCTTCACTTCAGTAGAGAGAAATGCACCAAAGAACTTCTCATGGCATTCCAGCTGATTCTGGCTGCTTTCATGCTGATTTGGTAGAGCCTGGCTATTTCTGTTGGATCATGCCTCCACTACTGATTCATGTTTGATGTTTGCTGCTGGTACCCTGACAATGAAGAGTGGAATTTCTCCAAAGAACTATTGCTATACAGGTCCACAAGCCTCTTTTCCTGCTAACTTTCTTTCTCCCCTACCTTTGGTCAGTGGCTAGGAGGGAAGTTGAAGCACTTAAAAACCCTAAATAAAGTAGGTTTACAAAGCCTACAGAAGACTGTGGGCATGTGGGTGGATTTGTTTCCAAGAGTTAGTAAAGAAGACAAAGCCGAGGATAGAGTTCAGAGTTAAGGATGCAATTGTGGCATCATAACAATGGCATATAGCTGAGGGACAGAGGAGTTAAGAGAGTGTGTGACACAGAGAAGGAGAAAGCCTAGGTCATTCCAACCTCTACAAGTATGAGAGAAGAGGGAGAGACTAGAAAGGAAGGCAGAAGCAGCAAAGGAGGAAGAGGAGGAGGAGGGGAAGGAATGTGAGATGTGTTGGAAACCAAGAAGGAGAATGTTTTTGTAACGTCCATGATGTGGATTAAAAAGTAACCAGTGCCACACTAGAGTGTAGAATATCAAACGTTTTCAGCAGTGTTTTGTGGAGGGGTGAAGATGGAGGCCTGTCGGAAGTGGGTTTAACCCAGTTACACAGAGAATGAGAACAGAGGAACACAAACCACATCGTAAGGAGAGGCACCCCCTGGAGCCTCTAGCCCTCGAGCTTCAGTTAAAAAGAAACAGCATTCACTTGAATAGTTTGATTTTGCTAAAATAAACAAGAATATACTGACTTTTCCTCTTTCTTCCTGTTCCCTGGGACAGCAACTGTAGAAGTTTCCCAGAGTCTCTAGTGCACAATATTCCATGCAAAGTAATGGTTCCCCTGAAGTAGCATACAGACCTTTGTAAGAGCTGGCATATTGTGGGAGGATGGAAGAAGCCAGAGTTTCAGTAGAATTCTAAAGTGACTATGTTGAACAGTAATCCTCTGGACTTCTGCTATGGGAGGCAAAGAGGGCCGTGAGCTTTTGGACTTATACAGGTGTGTTCTTGAACTCCTGATTCCATTCAGTGGAAAAAATACATTTTTGATTTTGTTCCAATCAGGAACTTTGTCTCCACAAAATAGCTCCTGGTTGGTTTCACAGAGGACAGAGAGCAGTGTCCCCAAGTCCCCAGAATGTAAGTCTGTCAAAGCGCGTTGTGGCAGTGTCCTCACCAGCTATAGCTGAGCAGGAAGTAGCATTTACAACTTCACCTTGTGAAGGAATTGACAGACCAAACTTAGGGAATACAACTGATTAATACTAGTTTTCTCTGCATTGTGAAATGTTGAAGGGTTTTAAAACTTTATACTGTAGATGTTTCTTAGAAAGGGTTTTTAAACTACCTTCTCATTCTGGGAAATGTGAATTTGGCAAATCTTATAATATTCTAACACGTGAGCAATCTGGCTCCTGTGATTCTGAACTATTATCTTCTCTTTTAAACCTGTTTATCTTGGACTCAAAATAACATTCTTACCTCTTCCTTTTAATTACTGTAAGTTTTCCTGAAGGCTAGTTGTATTCACTAGTTTTAGGTCAGCTTGACACCAGAAAAAGTCATTGGAGAGGAGAGAACCTTAACTGAGAAAACGCCCCATAAGAGCAAGTTGTAGACAAGCTTGTAAAGCATTTTCTTAAATAGTGATTGATGGGGGAGGGTCCATCCCATTATGGGTCTTGGGTTCTATAAGAAAGCAGGCTGAGTAAGCCATGATGAGCAAGCCAGTAAACAGCACCCCACCATGGTTAGTTCACCATAGTCTGCATCAGCTTCTGCCTTCAGGGCCCTGCCTTGTTTGAATTCCTATCCTAACTTCCTTCAGCAGTGAACAGTAATATGGTAGTGTAAGCCAATTAAACTCTTTCCTCCCAAAGTTGCTTTGGTCATGGTGTTTTATCATAGCAATGGAAACCCTAAGACACTAGGATAAAATAAAGTTCTTAGACTTGCACAGAAACTCATCTCTCTTGTATTAATGCATTTTTTGTAGGAAAGTTTAGCATTCATAGATGGGCTAGGCTAGAGCAGTGGTTTTCAACCTGTGGGTCATAACCCTCTTTGGGGGAATCACATATCAGATATCTTGCACAACAAATATTTAATACATTATGATTTACAATAGTAGCAAAATTACAGTTATGAAGTAGCAAATAATTTTATGGTTGGGGGTCGGCACAACATGAGGAACTGTATTAAAGGACCACAACGTTAGACAGGTTGAGTACTGGGCTAAAGACTTGTGGCAAAAAATACAGCCATTGGCAGATGAAGAGTTTAAATATTCTACCAAAACACTCAAGACATTCAGAGGCCACTTTGCATATGTGCTGATGTGACTAGGGAGAAACACACAGAACCAATGATAAGATCAGGAAGTAATGGAAGAGAACATCAGATCAACCACAAGTCAAAAGTCTTGTTCTTGGCCACACTGCAGTCCATTTCCATAGTCTAAATATGTCTTGTGCCTTCACCAAAATGGGTTGTCCTTGTTAGGAACAGGAGGGACTCTAGGACCTTCTAGTTATCAGAGCTTCTCTGAATGTGCTTCAAAGGCAAACACAGACACTACAGAGCCCTGGAGTGAGAAGGGCTGAACCTGGGCTCCACCCTGTTTACCCAAAGCAATCTCACTCTTAATTATTTCATGTCATGGGATCCCATAGCAGACTGTGAGCAAATGAGGTCCTAATGCTTACACAAGGAGAGGAGGAAAGTTTGAGAATTGCTGGGCTGATTCTGAGTTCCTCATTGCTTTAAGTCCTTGTTCTGACATTCATCTATGCTCTGAAATATATGTGACTAGGCAAAGGAAATGCAGAGTGCCCCGAGGAGAATTTCCAAGTCGCAGCACATCAATCACGAGGAATCTGCTGCGAACATGTGGCAAGGTTTTCTGTTATTGGTGTTGTTTCCCTCCAGTTCGTTACCATCTGCCTTGTCCTCATCAAAACATTAATTCCAGCTTAATCCCCTTTCCTCCTCTCTGGTAGTAAAAGGACCTGGCTTACTTTGAAATAATGCAGCGTTATGGCTATGCTTTCATATGTGGGGTGGTTTCCATTTTATTAATAGAGAACTCTAGAATATCGAAATGAATTTGATGATCAAGCTCTCCACTGAGACTCAAAGTCTATAAAACACATTCAAATAAAATGTCCTAAAATTCATTAAATATATTGAGGAGTTACTGTTCACTAGGGGCAGTGCAAGATGTGGTCTAGTGAATGAAGCCGGGTAAACCTTTGCTTGAAAAGTTGTCCACGCTCTTCAATAAGAAGGCAAGTTATCTTATGTAAGTTAGAAAGACAAAAAGGCACCATCAGCTTCAAAAGAGGTGAGAAAAGGCCTTGAGATGTTAGGAAGAACTTTGATAGCTGTGGCATAGGGGAGAGGGCACTACTGGTGATAAGACACTAAGAAGTTCAGACAGAATAGAAGAAGCAACACTTTTGTTGGCGAATATGTATGTTTTATGGAGATGGAGGTGGAATTAAAATTAAAACATTGTATAAATGGAAGATAGCACAGTCCCAAAGGTGAGCAGACAGCACACGTGTAGGATGCCCCAGTGGCCTAGACAAAAAGTGATGAAGTAGGCTGGTGGCAGTGGGAAGGTCAAGGGTGTGGTTGATGAGAAGTACACCTGGAGCTGAGACATCCAAGAACTCAAGAGAATGGCTAGAGGTCATAAAAGAGTGGGTAGGAAGCATTAAAACAGTCTGGAAAGAAGAGAGTCGACGGTGGTAGCTTAGACTACGTGCTTGGAGAGTAGATGAAGTTATTATGTGCACTTGAAAACCACGTGACAAGTGGTACAGAGATGATGCCACTGAGATAGGCAAAAATAGAAGCAGGTAAGTCATGCATTCAGTGAGAGCCAAAGGGTTTTAAAAAGGGACACACTAATCACTCAAAAGGCATTCTATGTTTAAAATGCTTTGAATGTGTGATATTTTGAAAGAGAAATGTCAATGGATGAACAGGGTTGTAGCGGCAATGAGTAAAAATGATAAGCCGTATGGGATTTTTTTTCCACAGACCTGCACTTGGGAGGTCACTCTGTTATGTCTCACAGAATATACAGAAAGCAGAACGGATACGTAGTGTGAAAGAATGGGAGATAAAAACACATCTGTACTGACGCTGTTTGTGGACTAGCCCTCAGTGAACAAGTGATGCCTCTTTTGAGATTTTGGCCCGTGGATTTTTCTCTTCATCACATGCTTGGATGTTTAGAACTCTGATAATGTCCTATTTAGTTCAAGTGGTTGGATGTTGGTACTTTGGCGCCATTGCCAATAATACAGTTCAACAAAATAAACCCCTAAATAGGGTTTAGTTTTTCTCTTTTTAAACATATCTGATTCTCAGCCCAAACCAAGATGCAATTGCTGTGTCTTATGTGGAAGACAAGTGTAATTGACTGACCACCATTAAGACAACTTAGCCAGTATATTCTGTGTCCTTCTACCAACCTGTTACCCACCAGCATAGTTATCCACAGTGCTTCTCACCATCTCAAATATTTATAGGCACTCTCTCTGATCTGCATCTCTGCCCCTTCACCAATATCTTGCTATATTCTCTTTTCATTCCATGAACCAAGCCAGTGAATTTATGTTGTTAACCAGTAATTAAGCAAATTTGAGAAAAACTGTGTAGGGTCTCTTTGGGAACCGCGTTCCATTCATTACGAAGACAGGAAAGAAAACAAAAAACAAAAAACAAGAAAAACAAGCTGGTTCACATTTCTTTTACCCAGTTTACCTAGACTAAATTTGCAAATCACTGTTTTCTACACGGCTTCTACATAAATTTCCAGATGAAACAAGAACCCAATTGCTGAGGATGCTTGAAAATCACTGATGTTGGATCCATTGCTTCTGGAGCTTCCACTTTAGTAAAATATTAACCATCAGTTTAGAATTCCTTGGGTACTTGTTACTCCAGATTGAACAGCACTGAAGAGGCCTTTCTCTGTGATGAAGCCTATTTTTTGTGTTGGGGAAAAAAAGCCTACAAAATCCTTGCTTTCAAATGGGAGGCATAAATAATGAATATGTAAAATTTTAAAGTATTTGAAAGTTTTAAGTGTTACAGAGAAACATAAGTCATGAGGGGGTCTACAAAGTCACAGAAAGGCTGTGTGTTTTTATGCTCTTATGTGTTTGCTGAATTGGGTTTATGCTTAGGGTCTCGCACAATTTTAAATAGTAAATGATGTGGCCGATGACGTGGGGTGGGAGGAGACCTAAGAGAGGCAACCAGGCAAGAAATGCAGAGATCGGAGGTAAAGGCATTTTCTAGATACAGGAAATGACAGGGGTTTCATTAGCATTTGTAGAATAAATGTGTATTTTTGGAGGACTTCCTTATCAAAGTAGTTCTTTTCTGAGTGGCACCCTCGTCTTCACATTGTCGAAGGAATACCATTTGCTTTCACCGGGGCACCTGCCTACCCATGATGTCATTACCGTCGTTAGCAGTATTTCTAAGCCATGAAGGAGACAGGCAGCCAGAGAAGCCTGAAGTGTTGGCACTACTGTGGAGCTCCTCAGAGAAAGAGATCAGGCCTTCTAATTGCAAACTCCAGTTTGAACTCCAGTTCTTTTTGGTTAAGGAGGTTTTTACTCTATAGGTCAGAGATATAACTGAATACTGCTCTTGAATTTATGCTTTCTTACCGAATAAACGTTTATGTAATAATAGTGTTCCTGCAACAGTAAAGACCTTTCTTCTGCATACTGGTATCAAGTTTCCATTATGTCCACTTATGTCTATGAGGTTAAAAATGAAGAAATACAGGGGAATAGAGAAACTAAAAGGGGCAGGGATGGACACATGACACTATTTACATCATTTAATAAACTTTCCAATAATCTTACAGCTCTCTGAAACTTAGTCCTTTCTAATATGTTATAATGGTAGTTACAACCTCCCACCAATTCTGAAGTAGCCTAGAACATGTATTCAGAAAGAAAATGCTTAGAGTCAGTGAGATGGCTCACCTGGCAAAAGCACCTTCTGCCAAACTTAACAGCCTGAGTTCAATTCCCAGGACTCACTTGTTGGAAGGAGAGAACTAACGCCACATAATCATGCTGCAGCACCTGTGTGCACGTGTCCACATAAACAAAATGTAATAAAAATATTTTAATAGAATATTTCATTTTCTCCCCCACTGCACAATATTATTAACACGTGGACAAAGCAATCATCTCTATCCTCAAGTGATGAGATGCCAGGGATTCTGCTGTGACTACTTCGTGTTCGTTACTTTGTGTGTGCTACTTCGTGTTTGCTGCTTTCAGTGTCCCAGCTAGCCCCGTGCATTCTCTCCCTGTCTCATTTAGTAACACAGTCCCCCATTTGATCTTCCCTGAAAAGCACTGCTGTTTCTGATGTCTGTCCTGTTCCCATGTGTTTTTGTAAAGTGAGGTAGGGATGAAGTTTTCACAGAATATCAACTCATCTGTCAATGACTTGCCCAGCCACCTGTCACAAGTTTCACTACCCCTGTACTCTTAATCTGACACTGACTCCAAGTATTGAATGCTGAGTCCCCTTCAGGGCTTTTCCCTCTCATTCTCTGTGTATCTTCCTATTAACTTCTCATATATTGTATTTAGTTGTAATGTATCTGGCCACATCCCATTCAAATTGCTTTGCATATAGCTCCCACGCCATGATTTCTGACCCGTCAAAGTGTGCTGTGTCAAGAAACCTCCTTCCATCTACGAAGGCTCAACAGATCAACCCTAGGGTTAAACCTATAATCTGGGTGTTTGAAGAGACAGTGCAGCTGCTACAGCTGCCAAGATGAGTATAAAGCAAACAATGACCTCATCATATTTGTTCATGCCCTTAGTAGATTCAATCTGGATTAGGGCCCCTTGAAGACCACCTGTGAGATTAGTTAGCTTGATACTTTGGGGCCCTGCTCCGATGACTCATGCTTCATTCACCCCATATATTTCACTTGCAATCTAAAACAACAACCAACAAAGAGCTAACGTTATACTGAACATCTGTAAAACACTGCCTGCTCGAGTATATTTTCTCACGGTCTTGAGAGTAGAGATTAAATATAAGTTTCCTATGTAAAAATGTTCCTTTATTTCACTCATAAAAGGAGTGGGGCAAACATCTCAACACCTTCTTGTTTTGAAGGCTGTTTTCCCTGACTGCATGGTATAACGTTTTATGGTCACTCCATGTCTTTCTTCTCTTTCCACCTTCCTCTTGCCTCGGTTGCAGTCCGAGCCAGGAAAGATCCTGGCTGCCCCCACTCACCCTTGTCCCAGTTTGCCAGGGCCATCATTTGCATATACATATGAGTGCACACTTTCTCTTAGCTGGGAGACAGCTGACCCTCTCTTGTCTGCTCATAATTCTAGATGGGTGCTTATGGTTTGTGCACATTAGAGTTTCACATGCAAGTTTATTTTCCCTTATTAAAGCTCTTGAGGATTCTATTGCATTGCCAGACACAGTGCCTCGCATATTATTAAAAACTCAAGTCAAATTGGTTAGTTGGCTTTTACAACTAAGTCATGCATGCATGTGATAACAGTTCAAAGAATTCTGAAGTGAGCATGGTATTCCTTTATTCTGACGCTTTCTACTTAAGAGAAAATTCTTTGCAATTTCTCTGGTCTTCTGGTCCACAACTCTATATGGTATTTTTCTAACCTAATTAATAACCACTTAGTTCTACTACAGAGGAGGTTTTAGCTTGCTCACAGTGCATCTTACAGCATCCCCTTTCACAGGAGCTAACAGTTATAGAACCCCACAATTCTCTTTCTGAAATCTTGGAAATATATATACGGGTGAATTCAAAGTGTTTTCAGAATTTACAAAGGTGATATTTGTGTGTTGTGTGCTATACACACACAGGTTAGTGGTTTGCTGGTAAAACCTTGCCAAAAGTTATCTTCTTCAGCTTCTTTCAGATCCACATGTGACATTACACTTGACCGAAATGTGGAGAAGGGATTTTAAGTGACTCAGTGGTTCAGCCTCCATATCGTGACTATGGAACTTTTAATGTTGCCAAAATAGCAACATGCACCCCCTTTTACCTTTAAAACATTCATCTCACGTCCTCGAAACTCAAGCTGCTCAATGATTTTGTTTCTCTCAGTTCTACTGTTTAATTCTGACTGTGCTCCACAGCTATCCTCTCCTTGCTGTTTTTCATAAGAGCTCAGTGAAGTTTGCAATTAGCTTGTGCATCTGTCTTTCTTTCCTTCTCTCTCTCTGTCTCTCTGTTTATCTCTCTGACTCTCTGTCTCTCTCTCTCTCTGTGTGTGTGTCTGTCTGTCTGTCTGTCTGAGACAGGGTTTCACTATGCAGCCCTGGCTGACCTGGAACTCACTAAGTAGATCAGACTGGCCCAGACCTCTGAGATCCACCTAATTTGCTGCCAGAGTTCTGGGATTAAAGGTACAGACTACCACACCCGGCTGTTTATTTTAAGACAGGTTTTCATTATGTAGGCCAAGATGACCTTGAACTCATGATCCCCCTGCCTTGGTACCCTCAGTGTGGACCACCATGTTGCTATTATCTTTTCAGTTGTCTTCTATACAGTCACCCATTGAAGTCCCTCTCTGTAATGGAATGCTACTGAGATCAAGTCCATAGAAAAAGCTTAGAAACTGGGGGCATTTTCAGAGCTCTCAAACACACAGGAGACATTTCAGTTAGTAGCTATAATAGTCCACAATTTCAGTAGGGATAAAAATACTCTGGAAACAGTCTGCACCCCATTATCTAAAAGTGTCAAAAAATTACAAAATGTTATTTACTACAAAACTAGCTTGAGATAATTAAGGGCTGTTCTCATGTAAAACATGATACAAAATACAAAGACAAAGAGTTCATTCCTTTTTAAGATACACTCATGATGATTCATCCACCAACATCCTACACATGTCTTTACAGAGTTTGGTCTGTTTCAGTCTTATTTTCCAAGAGAAAGTAGACTATAAAGTTCAGTTGATAAACTAGGAGTAAAAAATATGCAAGGGAGACTGGAACTCCATCATTTATTAGAAAACAGGTACTTTTTCAGAAACAATTTTGGCCAGAAGAAGGGGGAAAAAAAATGAGAGCAGCACAAGTAATTTTATACGAGGTACTGAGCAGAAGACAGCAAAGCACAACGGTGTGATGTCCAGAATCTACCTAGCAGCTCTTCTCTGCCCCAGCCCAACTGAAGCTTCACCCCCATTAGATCTCCACTCCCTTCTATATAGTTAGAGGGCAAAGGGCTAGGGCTACATGGGAGTGCACAGCCTTCCCAACACGCACATGGTCTCCTGAACTACGCTGGGTGCCCTTCTGCAGGCAGCTCTCTCTGAGCTCCTCTTAGAGACCATGGTCATAGCCAGAAAGGAAATCAGCCAAGTTCCCAAGCTCAGAAACAAGTCTGTACCTCTCCACAAGCCAGGGGGGTGAGGGGGATGAGGATGTTAGAGCTTGGAGCCTTGGGAGACTGGGATAATCAGTGTTTTCCAAGTATCACAAGTAAGTCCTATTGCTATGAGCTGTAATTAGAATTAGAACATTATTTTTCTAAGAAATATTCCATTTCTATTGTATAAATAATCATAGATACATTAAGAGAAGATTCTTGTGCAGCTTTCAATGATCCAGTGAAGAAAGTTGGAAATCATAGTTTGTTAATCATTAAAATCAATTTTTAATGTCTTTTGCAGAATTCACTGCTATAGTAGACATCAAAATATCTATCTAAATAATTATAAATATCTAGAGGGAAAACTTTGCCTTATCATGACCTTGAAATCATGCTATAAACAAAGGTCACAGACATATTCAACAAATTCTTTGGGTGGTTGAAACTTGATTTTAAAAGTTATGCTTACATACGTAATACATGTACATATATATACATATGGACAGATAAGCATACATAAAATGAATCTGCCTTCCCACACTGCCTTCTCTAAATTTACCCTAGACAAACTTTGGTGATTATAGAAGCAAGAATTATATTTTCACAAGGAATAAATTCCATTTATAGGAAATAAACCTTAGAAAGAATTCATCATGTTTCTCTGATTTACCATGTGTTGGAAAAAATG
This sequence comes from Rhynchomys soricoides, assembly GCA_019843965.1. Taxonomy (NCBI): domain Eukaryota; kingdom Metazoa; phylum Chordata; class Mammalia; order Rodentia; family Muridae; genus Rhynchomys; species Rhynchomys soricoides. The sequence goes on along the minus strand of JADRCH010000010.1, from coordinate 8,217,109 downwards.
TGACCTTTTGAAGCTAGGGACTAACAAGTGGTTTTGGGTTTCAGAAGTAATCCTGATAAATGGAAGCTCTTTGTCTGCTCACGGGCATTAGCACCCATAACAGATGAGGGAGCAGGGGTTCAGCTTTTGCTCTTTTTCCGTGGGGAGCTGGGTTTTCCAGGACTGACCACCAGTTAATGTGGACCCACTCTAGACATCGACTTCTGGACAAAGTGGGAAATGATTTGGGAACAAGGTCAGAAATTCTCTATCTAATTTTATAAGCAAATTTCCTGATTTTCCTCACATTCTTTTATGGCTCTGATTTTATTGATGGGGTGTTTGAAAAGTCAGCCTGCAGGTTTGTGTTCCCACCAAGCTGGACTCCATCCCGCCCCTTTCTTGAAAAAGGAAATGCTAAATATAATTACCAGTTGGCTTATAAGGGCTAGAGGCAAGGGCCCAGAAGCATACTCAGCCAATGCTCTCAAAGGTTAGAAGTCAGCTGTGGGCCTTTTCCAGCCAAGGGATAGTCAGCTGCCTCAGCTCACAGGCATTTATGGAGACTACCTCTTAGCTGCAGTAAGAGAAGATGGCTATGTATTGGGCCCAACTGATGGATATGGACAATTTAAAGGTTGGATTTCCCATCTTACTCAACTTAAAACACTGTTTCTGGTATTACTTGGTGCCATTTGATTTTACTTAATCCGTTCTTTAATCTTCCAAACTTTGTTTTGGTATAATTACTATCCTGAGTTTCAACTTTTGGATGGTTTCTTAATCAGAAACACACATATTTAATAGAGACAGGCAGGTGAAAACATCCCTGAACTCATGCCATCCTCTGAGGTCATGCATATTCAAAGACCGTATGTTTCCCAGGAAACATACCTTCGATTGTCTGTGCGTGAGAACCCTGGGCCAGATGCCTATGCTACTTAAAACCAAGAATTTAAATCAGAACTACAGCAAGCAGGTGCTAGGTGTAGTATTCCACAGGACATCATTATTTCACGTGTCCTAAAGGGCAAATGATTCAAACTTTCTGTTCACAACTACAGTAGATACATGTCGTGCCTGATTAGCTGGGCAATAATTATCACTAAAAGAGTCCACATATATTAGCCAGTATTATTGTTAGAACCATCCTAAAATGTCCTATGAAAACATCTATCAGTTATCTTCAACTTTAGATGTGTGTACTTGATATTTGTATCTGTGGCTGTAACTGAAATTTCTAAACGTATTGTTTAAGAAATCGGCAGCTGTTTCTTAAACTCATCTCAAGAATGGCAAACCTTTATTAGATAAGGGTCAGTTACACAGGCACCTCATGCCAAAGATCTCCTTTTTGCTTTTTGTCTTTTGTGTACTTCCAGATGAGAGAGACAGAGTCTTCTTGGATAATAGCAGTAATGAGGTAGCTAGGAAAACATACTTCTCAAGTTAATTTGCATCCACACTTAAATTTTCTCTATAAGGATTCTTTCAGGTTACCAAAATTCTAAAATACATTTCTAAAGTATTTAGATATAAATTTTAAAAATCGAATGAAATTGAGGGGAAAAATATCTTTGTATTATCTCTAGTGTAGAACCATTCCCAGGATGCAATGCAATAAGCATGCAATAGCTTTTGCTTTTGAATGGCTTTTCATCAGTTACATAGTGTCAAGGAAGGATCACACGTCCAAAACAAACTTCTCACTTAAGGCAATGGGTTAAATTCACTTTACAGCTAAAAAATACTCTGTTCATGTCAAACAATGATAGAACAGGGATGCTTATTTAATGATTTCTGTTTTAATTAAATGTGCTTAGAAAATCTATAGGTGTTTAACTTCTTTGGTGCCATATGCTCTCTTAAACAATGGCCTTTAATTGTTCTGTATTTTTAGCGTTTTTTGTCAAAACACCTGGGAATGCATAGCCTCCAGAATTTGCACAAGCTGAATGACATCATATATCACAAATTCAAATGAAGACTAGGACAATGCCAGCAGCATGTAATTCCACTCCCCTTGAACTCCCTATGTAACTCAGGCTGGTCTCGAACTCAGAATGCTGTGATTCCATGCCAGTGCCCCTACACCTGACCTTCCTTTAAGCAGTGCCCTTTGATTGATTGCTGTTGTTCCTACAGAACAATAGCTTCTGAAGCAAGTGTTTAGCAAAGGCTGCCCTGTGCTTTCTAGTTCCACTGGCCTAAAACTTAGGAGGTTTGTGTGCAGAGCTTCCCTCTAAAAGCAGACCCTTGCCTTCCCTTGCTGGTGGCTTTCTTGTATCTGGGGGACACAAAGTAAGTGGAAAGGACAGTGGGCAGAGAACATACAAGGTCACATTGGCCAGCTGCAAAGCCTGTTTGGGGATTCAGAGATTCTCTTCCTCTCCACAGCTCTTTGGCCCTGGAAAACTTAGCTCTCCTTTCTGGTCTTTGATCTCCTCATCTAGGAGAAAGTTGATGATAGACTATGGGATTTCTAAAGCTTGTTCCAAGGCTGAGGTACCTCCCTTTTAGATGGCAGCATGAGTGTGTATGCAGGGGACAGGCAAGTGTGAAGGAGGTTGAGGGCGGGTTCTCTTTCCACCATTCTGACTAGGAGGCTGCACACTTTTTCTTTCTTATTTCTGCTGTGGGATCTATCCCATGTTGACCATGGGCTTTATGAACATCTGTGCTAATGAAAGAAAATCACCCTTGGCTCCTTTCTAGACCCTTTGGACAACACAAAGCAAAGGACTGATGTCCTTAGACAGCATCCTTTACCTTGTCTCATGGCAACCTGCATAGCATTCACTACCCACTCACATCAGCTATGGCCGGCTTGGGAAATGGGGTGCTCACAGATGGCCACATCACTTTGGAGAGGAGCCCAGTTCTAAGATGAGGAACAGCTTCTCTCTTCTGCAGAGTGAAGATAGAAAAGTCTTCATTTCCCATCACATGAAATGTGTCTAGCGACCGCACAACAGCAAGAGACACACACCAGCTTTATGGAGGAGCTTTAGAACTCCTGACCGCTAGCTCACCTGACTCCGTCCAGGAAGATATCTTCCAGCAGCAGTGGCTGGCCTGGATGTGCCGTCTAGCTGAGATGGCACTGATACCAGGCACCGAGCGGCTTGCCAACTTCCAGCAAGGATATGGAAACTGCTAGGGAAGGAGTGTTTGAAAATCGCATAATTGATGTCCCTTACTCTGCTATTTGACGGATTCTCCTTCAGCTTACCCTCTCTAACTCTCCAGGATGTCTGGTCCTGCTACATTTATTGGATGTCACTGCCCACTAGCTATAGGCTCACTCCTACAATGCCAACAATGAGCAGATCCACTAAAGAACAATTTTGATCTTAAAACCAATAAGCCTTCTACCCCCTCTCCATCTTGGTGAATACCATCTGCTGAAGACAGATTTGTCCAGGCTTTGCTCCCCACCTCCAGTGCCTGACAAAAGTCATTGTATCACATCTATTCTTGGGCTTGTTGTCAGTTTCTTCAGTGGCAGGACTGCATGGAACTTGGTTTTTAGTAATCAGTAACAATTTTGTACGTGCAATCACTGTGAATGGAAGGATTTGTTTTCACTTTTACACTCATATATAAATCATATCTTTTTAAATGATGATTTAAACTAGACACTACATATCAAAATCAGAGTGGCAACCTCCTCCAGTCACACTTAGCCCATGTAAAGTGGTTAAGGATGTGATAAAACATAAGAGTATCAGCTAGCTGCTCGCTCTCGCTCGCGCTCTCTCTCTCTCTCTCTCTCTCATTTGAAAAGGAAAAAAAAATCCTTTCAGACAGTCATCAATTTCACCATGGCAGACACTTCTGCAAAACACATTAAGGAGTCCAGGCCTGTGGTGAAGGCCACGCACATATTTTGGGCTGCCTCCCAGATTATCAGACTTTTTCCAGACATCCAGGAGGGATGTGAGGGTGACAGGGATCCTGCTTGAGGCCTTAAAAAACATCAGAGAAGGAAAACTTTTGAAGGTTCAGTTTCAGCTGGATTTTGTTTCTTAGACAGCCGAGTTGCCCTGGTTACAGAAAAAGCTAGCAACTATAGTGACAAGAATCTGAAAGGCCCCCCCGTTTGTTTCCCCACCCCCACCCCCCGCTCTGAAAACCTAATCAGTTAAGATACTCCTTGGTTTCCCACATCGGATTTTTGTGGGGGGAGATTGGTTTCTGTTTGTTTGTTTGTGTGTTTGTAGAGGGGTAGATTTTGTTCTACATCAAGGGCTGAAGTCCCTGGAGGAATTACCATAGCATTTTCCAGTGTTTGGAAGCAAACCAATATATGACTGTGGCTGTTCACTTCTGTGTCTTATAATAGCAACCTTCCATTTGTCCACAGTGGGGCTTTGAGGAAAGGGGATGGCAGAAATCACTGGGTGTAAAAGTGCCCCAGAGCCAGCACCCTCTTTATCCTGCTTAGCTCTAAGCCCTCCTGTCCCTTTGGGAGTGCCTGTGGTTAGAAGTAAAATCTGCAGATAGAAAATGATGGACTTTGTGTCTTAAAGGATACGCTAATGTGTGCTGAAGTCTCAGGATTATTGCTTTCTTCTCTCACAAATTCAAAACTTTCTTTTCGGATACATTTTGCCTTTCTAATTCACCGTGTGTATGAAAAAAAATAAATGAAAGACAATGGTTTTCCCAAGTATTTTTGCTTCATGTTATGTCTTGATTCCCCTTAAAATCTTTCTGATGGACTCATATAGTATCGCGTATCTTCTTGTTCTCTTGTTGACTTACTATTTCATTTTTCCTCTTTGGGCATCTTAAGTTGCAGCTCAGCTCCCTCCTGTTTCCCACACATAAGGCACCTGGAGGCGGAAGGGCTATGCTTCCAACTCCATCCATCACTCCCAAGACATCCTGAACCACTGAGAGGTAGTGGCTCACTGAGGAGAAAAATAACATGCACTCTCCTAATCTTACTGATTCTGACATTTCTTTGTTTAGGACTTAAAGAGAAAGAGAAGCATGCTTTTCCTGTCTTTCTATCTCCGTCTCTGTCTCCCACTCTCTCTCTCTCTCTCTCTTTCTCTTTCTCTCTCTCTCTCTTTCTCTTTCTCTCTCTCTCTCTCTCTCACACACACACACATACACACACACACACACACACACACTATTTGATGTCATTGATAAGGAAGAGTAGTTTGAAAACAACCCCATTAATTTAGGAATCTAAGGGGCTAGATTGTGCTACACTGAGAAAAGTCATCCAATTTCCCTCAGCCTCATCTGCAACCAGGGGAATAATTGCTTGCCATGCTGAACTCTCATTTTTACAACAGGGGCTGAATGAGATAGTCTGAGTCAGGAAGATTCCCAGTTAACATCAGTAAAAATATTACAAGTAATTGTGTTTGGCAGAGAGTTGATACTAAAGTAGTCCTACCTCATCTGAGGTATCATTTTCATGGTTCCGGTTATTTGCCATTAAACTATGATCCAAAACATTAAATGGAAAATTCCAGAGACAATCAACTTAAAAGTTTCAAACTACATGCCATTTCAGACAGCACAATGAGATCATGCCCTGAATCTCTGCATCTTGGCTTCCCAAGATGCCAATCATCCTTCGTGCATGGTATCCATACTGTATACAGTACGAACCAGTGACTGACTCTGAGTCATCTTGGTTATCAGGTAACTGTTGAGGTACCACAGTGCTTGTGCTCAGTGGCCTTTCTGTAACCACCTATCACTGTGTGGCAGTCCTGTTACATTCACAACACTTCTTGTCATGCAGGCTTCACCTCATTACATATCAGCATGAGGAGACAATTTAAAAAAAAAGAAAATTCTGAGAGAGGAAGACCCACAGTCATGTACCTTTTGTTATAGCAGATGGTTATGACTATTGCTGTTAATCTTCAATTGTGCTTATTTTATAAACTATCATAGATATGCGTGCGTAGGATAAAAACACAATACAGGTAGAATTTAAAACTACTTATGATTTCAGGCTTCCACTGAGAGTCTTAGAATGTGTCCCCTGCAGATGAAAATTACTACTATGTTGTAGTGTTACATATAGTATATTACTACCACATAATATATTATCATATAACTGTTATTCTTAAAATGGCGAATCCCAAACAAACCATGCTTATCCAGCTAGTACATTTTTGATGATCATATCTTACTATCCATAATCTAAAACCTTTTTCAAATTCACTCTATAAATCTATTTTTGCAAGCATGTCTGTGTGGTGTCCACATGTGTATATTTGCAAGTGGGTGGGCAAGTGTGTGGACAGGTGTGGTAGAGCAGGGTGGCAGTGGGTACCTCTGTGAGTCTCTTTCACCATATTAGTGAGACAGGGCATGAACCTGGTGTTCTCTAACTCAGATAGCCTCACTAACCAATATTCTCTGGGGATCCACTGTCTCTGCTTCTAAACGCTGAGACCACAGATAGACCACCATGCCTGCCCAGCTGGCATTTGCTTGGTTACAGGAGTTCTGAATCTTGGTCCTTGTAGTCTCATAGTTAGGAACTTACCCACTGTGCCATCTCCCCAGCCTCTATAAAACTCTTTTGCCATTTATAATTATGGTACAATAGGAAGTGGATAGAGGCCTGGGAAACATGATGATTTTTTTTTAAAAAAAATCACCAGACTGTTTGAAATGCCCTATATTGTTGCATGGCTTGCTGGTTGCATGAAGTCTACTATGGTTTGGCACCTGAAACTCATATTGCAATTTGATTGACATTGTAGTGATACTAAAAGCTAGGATCTCGAGGAGATGTTCAGGGCTGGGCCAGTTACTGGAGAGCAGGTTGTCATAAATAGAAGTTGTGCCTCATGCTCCATGTCTTCTGCTTGTAACCTCCCCATGAGTTGAAGCAGTGTGAGTCCCTCCCTAGAAGCCATAGATCCTAGAAGCATGCTTTTGGATTCTCAGCCTCTAGAACTATGAACTAAAACACAACTCTGTTATTTATAAGTCACCAGTGTCCGGCATTCTGTTGTAGCAAAGGGTGGCAGACTAAGATGATATAAGTTGTCCAGAGCTGCATTTGTTGACTGCCATGAACTGACATAGGGGTCTCTGCTCTTCTTTCACACAAATAGCAAAAGTCATCATGTCCTCTTTTAAACCAGTCAGAGGACAACTAGTCTGTTCTCTCTCTCTGTCTCTCTCTCTGTCTCTCTGTCTCTCTCTCTCTGTGTGTGTGTGTGTGTGTGTGTGTGTCTGTGTCTGTGTGTCTGTGTGTCTGTGTGTCTGTGTGAGTGTGCACACATGCATGGACATATGTGTAAGAGTGTAGGCCTGTGATGTGCAGAAGTTGGAAGAGGCCATTGGGAGCTAGAGTTACAGGCATTTGCAGGATAATGGCTGATGGCTTGATCTATTGGTGCTGGGATCCAAACCCTAGACCTCCTGGCTGTGGGACAAGTACTCTTCATCACTGAGTCACCTCTCCAGCCCTGCAAGGCAGTTCTTGTGAATCACTGACTTGCTCTGGGTAAGTGGGGATGTCACACACTATGGAAAGTTTAGAGGGCACCAGCATTTGCTGGGCTGCCCCATGTACTTTGTACGGCTGCAGTCAGTACCCCAAACTAGGGGGCCTCAATGACAGAGATTTGTTTTCCCACAACTCTGAAAACTGAAAGTCTAAGAACTAGTTGCCAGCCTTGGTGTCCTTTGAAGCCTCTCCCCTTGGCCTGAAGGCAGTCCCCTTGTCATTGAGTCTTCAGTGTTCTTCCCCCTCTAGGTCTAAATCTCCCTTCTCATAACAATAGAAGACAATAGACCATGTCTCCTCGCAGCCTCATTTTTAACCAGTCACCCTTTGAAACACCATGGTCGTACCCTGAGGTGCTGAGGGCTAAGGCTTTGCTGTACCAGTTTGTGGGTAGGGCATGCTATAGCCTCTGTTGGGACCTTTTCCTCAATTCTCTATCCTGTTATTTCTTCCATCAGTTACTCTTCTCTTCTAGGGTCACACAATTCAATAATTCTCTTTGTCGTGTGAATCTGAGTCCTCATGACTTCTAAGTACATCTACAGAAACAGGTAATTGCACATGGATGAAGATGCTTTTAAGTGTGGGCTGGGATCTGAAATGTGACATTATTGTGGTTTCTATGAGCCTCGGCCTGACAGTCTGAGAAGCAGGGGACACACAGCAAGACAATGAGCACGGCAAGGTGGCTGTATTAGCTAGATCGCTCCAGAAAGACAGAACCAATAGGGCATGGATACATGGAGACACTTATTTCAAGCAATTGGATCACGAGATCGTGGGGCTAGAAAATCCAAAATTTGTACACTAGGCCAGGAAGCTGAAGATCTAGGAATAGCTGATATCCATCTCCTCTTCAACTGTCATGGAAATCTATCCCTATTACAGAATATACTTCAAGTCAATTTATTTAAAAGCTAACCTTATCTAAAACCACCTAACAGTGGCATTTAGACTCATGTTTAATGAGCTACCTGAGGCTGGTTGCCTGATGTCAGTAATGTATTATCTTGTTAATGGTGCATGAAGACAGAATTAGACAACATCCAAGTATCAGTGCAACTGTTTCTTCCCAGAAGCCTCATGACTTCTGGCCTTCTCTCTGCTCATTCTCAACAAAGACTCACAATTTGCAAATTATGGAGCTACTCTCAATCAGAATAAAATGTTTTTGTATTTGATTGATCTCTTCTCTAAATAAATAGTAAGTTCTTTGGACCCAAATACACTTTCTTCACTAAACCACACTTAGAAATCTCATAATATAACTGAGTGGAAATACAGAGTTCATCTACTTATGGATATGATACACTTGAAAAAGCACATATGTTCTGTGCAGCCTTTAAAAAGACCAATTTAAAATTATAGACAATCTAAAAGCCAAATCTAAATACTTTTCTTCTACATAAAAAGTAGAAATTTAAATATATTTGATAAAGTCCTATCAAATCATTTGATTTGAAAGTAGTAGATCCAAGAATATCTTCAGTTAGTATGGAATTACCTAAATTGATTCCTTGACCTACTTATTAACACTCATTTCAATGCATTACAAGGGAAATATGTACACAGTGAGCAGAAGTTAGTTTTTGTATTACCACATCAGATTCCATTCATGGAATCAACTTCATATACAGTCCTGGTACCTGAAATACCGTGTCAGTGCTTTCTGAAGCAGGAGTAGTTTGACTAAGAAAATGTAAGTAAGAGATTCTCCTTTCTCTAGAAAATTCAGTACAAACTCAAGAGAGACTAGCATAAGCCAAGCATGTAGCCACAGTGAAGAGGCCCCTGTTCTCTGTGTATCCTGAGCATCTGCCAGCATGGTAGGCACTTGGAAATGAGTGTTAGCCTTCATTAGCAGTGCATAATGAACCAAGAGAAACATGAATAATGATAAGGTGGACATAGAAGGATGAACAAATTAAGCTGGAGAACACAAGGAGGCAGAACAAAGCACCTGGAAAATAGGTGAAAGGAGATACTTCAGGCCAACAGTGTCAAAGTATAGGCTACATTCCTCTGGAAATCAGCATGACCATTTCCAGGACCCACATGTAAGGCCCAAATGAAGACTGCTAATGCCTTCAGTGGTTGCTTTCTCACTGGGGAACAATTCTATGGATGGTGCAGGATGGGTAGATAGAACTGTGGCCACCAGAGCATGTGTCAAGAGAGCAGTGGCACCAGCCTGTCCTAGTGATCAAAGTCTTCAATGGCAGATATCTGTGGTAAAGGGGAAAATAAAGGAGCTTTACTAATCACATACTTCACAGAGCAGGTGACAATATTAATTTTTAACAGATACCCTTTTAGCTTTCTATACAATGAAAAGGGCAATGCACACAAAATGCCTCTCCACATTGGACCACAGTGGTTGCATCAAAGAGAAATACTTTTATAACCAAGTTGAACTGTTTTTCTTTTCCTTTTCAGACAGGATCTCAGCTGGCACAGACTATCTTCAAAGTCATATCCTTCAATAACTAACCAGGCTTCCTCCATCTCCCTAGTGAGTGCAGAGACTACAGATACACACCACACTACCTGTAAGCCTCCTGTACAGTGTTAAGGTCATTAACTGAAGATAGACCATAAATGAGAACCACAGACACATAGGGCGTGGAGATAAAGGTGACAACCACACACTTGAACTTTGATGAGTTCTGGATAGTATGGGTTATAGAAGCCTGCAAGCTACTCCAGTAACACCTAAGAGAAAACTATACATTTGATTATGTTGGAATAAACAGAATTCAAGACTAAAATGCAGAAAAAAATGATAGATTCATCTCCACATCCATTTTAGAATGTCTGTATCAGTCTCTTACATCTACTGTTGAGACTATTATGCACATTCTCTTGAAGCTCTAGAAGAAACAGTAAAACAAGCTCCTACATATCAGATTTAAACTTCAGAGTAAGTTCACAAAAGCCACTGTGTTGTAATGTTTCTTCAACAGGACTCAATTGCACTGATAAAAGAGCAATATCTATGATCCTTGTCAGAAGGCATCTCAAGCTGGGAGATGTTGCACACCTCTAAAGTCTTTTTATGGCAACGAAACTTCAAATATCTCATGAGCCAACCATATGACTGTTGTGTTCATTTCCTAGTTGGTAGAGAATTAAGAAAGAACGATACTAAGGTTTCTATCACAAGAGTGGATGGGTGTTAAAGTTAGAAATCTTCAGCACTTGAGGGGCAAACCACAACTCTGCTAGTTTTGAAATTGCCTTAGGTCAAATTTACTTAACATTATTACATATGTAATTAACAATAACAAAAGACTTGTTGCAAGACATCTTGCTTGACACAGATCAATGACTTTTATGTCCATTAAAAAATGTTAAAATACACCTGCCCTTAGAGACCTTGTGCATCATAAGGTGGCAGAGAGGGAGAGTGTGGTCCCCACTTGTGCCAGGGAGTGGCACTATTAGGAGGTATGGCCCTGTAGGAGTAGGCATGTCACTGTGGGTATCAGATTTAAGACCCTCATCCTAGCTTTCTGGAAGTCAGTATTCTGCTAGCAGCCTTCAGATGAAGATGGAGAACTCTCAGCTCCTCCTGCACCATGTCTGCCTGGATGCTGCCATGCTTCCTACCTTGATGATAATGGACTGAACCTCTGAACCTGTAAGTCAGCCCCAATTAAATGTTGTCCTTGTAAGAGTTGCCTTGGTCATGGTATCTGTTCATAACAAGAAAATACTAACTGAGACAGAAAGGCTATGTCTATGCTCAGTGTTCTGACCCATGATTACCTGAACGATTAGCAGCCTAACATTCCCTGAAAAGCAGAAGCCTGAGACAACCACCAGTCTTGTGCAAGGGTAGCTGGACAGGGAGCTAGCCTGAGACAACCACCAATCCAGCACCACCCAGACCCTGATGATATAAATTTGATTGTATTTGAATAAACAGAATTCAAGTCTAAAATGCAGGAAAAAAAATAGATCTATCTCCATACCTATTCTAGAACATCTGCACCAGTCCTTTACATCTACTATTGAGACTATTATTATTATTATTATTATTATTATTATTATTATTCTTCCCAGGGAATGAACTGGAGACAAGAAGATTCCCGCCTGGAACTGTGGGCCTCAGTGGGAGTGAGCCCAAGACAGATGACCCTCACATGAAGCTACTTGGGTGGGTACAGGCAAGGAGTGAGCCTGAGAGGATCACTAAACCTGCACCATGAGGCCCAGACAGGGAGCTACTGGCCTGGCTCAATAATGCACGAGTGGAGCATAGCACTCTTGAGATGACCTGAGACACTCAGATTCCCCAGGTGCCACTAAGAGGAGCAAGTAAGTGATGGAGAAATGGAAGACAAAGAGAAACAGAAAGATGTAGGCACAATGAAGAGAGGCAGAACTGGGGATTGGAGGGTAGTGAGGAACTGCCTGATGTGAGTAGCTAGTGATGCTTTCTGGGATCATGATGGGATCCTGGCCTGTGCTGCCACCCAGCACCATGTCTGGGTCTGTGGCCCTGCCCTGGTCTAGGCTACCACCAGGGACATGTTGATATCTGAGGGATGTGCAGAACTGCCCCAACCCCCCACCTGAGCATCCTGAGAGCTGTACCTGCCCCTCACCAGCTTCAGCACTCAGAAGATCAGGCTCTGCATCTTGCTTGCGCAGCATAGTAGAACTGACCATGATGGCAGGGAATATGGGTGAGCCAGCCCTGAATGTGTAAGCATGAGAGAGTCGGCCTCACAGCTTGTCTACTTCTACCCTTACACTTCTCCACCTACAGCAGGCAAGAGAGCTGGCCCTGAGGTCATGAGAGAAGGAGAGCTGGCCCTGTCCCTCACCTGCTACAGCACTTGGAAGACTGGGCCCTGCACCTCACCTGGGCAGCACAGCAGAGCTGGCCCTGGTTGCAGGGTTTGCTGGTGAGCCAGCCTCGAGGGTATGAGAGCAGGAGAGCTGGCAGGCTAACTAGCTCAGATACCTCTCAGGCCAGGATCTAGAGACTTGAATTGACCTAGTCCAACATTTATCCCATCAACAAACTGTTAGAGTACATGAAGGGGCCAAACCTATAGATCCCAAACTACAGAATCTCCATAACACTGGACAACAACATGATATCTAAGAGAAGTCCCAGTGAGGTTTCAGTATTGATAGAGAAGCAGAAACCAGAGGCCTTGAAACAGACCAACGAGTCACTGCAATGAGCATTTACAAGTAAAGATGTGTGGACAAAGGGGTATACTGTGGGGCACACTGTGACACACGACAGCTTCTACTATTAGAGGTTTTTCTCTTTTGTGGGGGAGGTTGCGAGGGTGGAGGGTGGGTGTGAAGGGAGAGGAAGATGAGCAGAATTGGGGTATATGATGTGAAATTCACAAAGAACCAATATAAAGTTTTTAAAAAGCAATAAAAAAGAAAAACGTAACACAGTTTTTCCTTCTTATAGTTATGGAATTCAAGAACCAAGTTGATCTTGCAGATTTCACACACTACATAAATAAACAACCCAGTAATCAAACTTTGATTCAAATTGCCCACTGTACCTTATACAGTTACAACTAAAAAATTACACACATTTTATTCCAGTACCAACCCACTCAGAACATCATTAAACATTTTAAAGACACACAGCAGTGATCTCTTGTTACCTACTCTAAGAATAGTTATACAAAAACCATAGACTTCATTGACTACAGCAAAGAAATCCAGATAAGATGATCAATTCTATGAGAAATAATACAAGAACAAAAGTCACAAAGAAATTGGACTCTTTACTGTGATCACCACAAATTTCAAAAATAGATTCACGCAGCAATGAACATACGCAAACTGTTGGGGATCAGATGTCACATAAAAAACCTGCCGCCGCCACCACTAACAATGGTTCGTTACAAACCTGCTTGGGCGACCAAAAACCATTCATCGACCCGAACTCGTCAGCACAATGTTTATGTGTCAGTTTCTCTGACCAAAAGGGCTCAAACACATCCATGAAATGCAATATCGAGCCTCAGCGGATGTAGCACTTGAGGACTCACAAGTAATCTAAACACTGTCTGGAAAGAGCAGCTTGTGGCTCATCCTCTGGGAACACAGGGTACCACAATTGCACAATAGCAGTTAACAGATCAGAGCAGAGATTAAAAAGACCCTCCAGCTCATTCTTTGTCCTGAACATAATATTTAATCACAGTCAAAGACTAAGCAGAAACTTAAATTATAAGTGTAACTTCCTGTTTTATAATTTTTAATGATCAGTTGGCCCAGTCGAGCTTGGATTCTATGGTTACCATGTCTATGTGTCTGCTCAGGTGTGCTCTGTTTTACGCAACAGATAATTTCTAGACATTGAGAAAGAGGTGACTCACATGTTTCTAATTCTATGATTATTGCACTTTGGATAAAAACCTAACTCTTCTGTCGCATTAGATTTTCCTTATTCATTGTCTGTCAGCCTACTCCTAAACAATAGAAACGCAGTGCAGAACTTAACGTGTTGGAAGGAATTACTTAAATCCTTGTAAAGTGTAAAAGGTTTTCTGGACAGCTATGGTCCCACACACACACTTGGAAGGATACATAAAGAGAGCCATGTGTTTGAAGCCAGCACAGACAACACAGTGAGAGACTGTCCTAAATTAACAAGACTAGAAAAGCTTTCTAGAAGTTAAAAGTTTATGATACAACAATAATCTCCTATCTTCCACATTACAGTTATGGTATTTCTGGTGTAGTTCTGATGTCCAGTTGATGTATTAGACAAATGTATTTCATTCAACATTCATTGAACTGTCCTAGACATGGTGTTAAATAACAGGGATGTAAAGATTGAAAACATGATCTCTATCCAAAGAAACAGTTTACTAGAAGGGAAATACTACATATTAAGTATACATAAATACTACATATTAAGTATACATAAATACTACGTACTAAATATAAAATATGAAATGTGGTGTATAAAAATAGATATATTCCTTAGAAACAGAATTGTTAAAGATGGATTAAACAGTTCTTTGGAAGATGCAATCTACTAAAACTTGCATAAAGAAAAAGAAATAATTTGAGTAGGCGCATACCTATTCAATAAAATCAATAGTAAACACCATCAAGAATAAAACACTAGGCATGCACGACTTCATTGGTGAGTTTTGACAGATAAAGAAGAAATTGCACTTGTTCTTTATGATATTTTCCAGAAAATGAAAGCAAGGATACACTCCCAACTTACAAGACTTTCTTACTCTAAAAAAACTGATAAAGTCATTAGAAGACATGGAAATCAAAGGCCAATATGATTTGTTAATATAGGTAAAAAAAATTCCCAATCACATAAGTTTCATATAACAATGTATGACAAGAATTACAGATCAAAACTAAGCATGATTTACTCTGGATAAACAAGGCTAGTTCAACATTAAAAATCAATTACTAAAACCCTTTATTACATGGTTTTGTCAGCATTTGTAGAATAGGCAATTGATACAATGGTAGAAAATTATCATTCTGAAAACTAGGTATAGAGAAAACTTCTTAAACTTAATAGTGAACATCTATAGAAACATCTAAAGCTGACACTATAGTTGAAGAGAGAGAGAGAGAGAGAGAGAGAGAGAGAGAGAGAGAGAGAGAGAACAAACTAGATTCTTCTCCCTAGGACTAGAAACAAAACAGGGATGTCTGTTCTCACAACTCCTAACTCACAACATCATTCTAGAGATTCTAGTTGATACAAAATGATAATAAAAAGAAAGCGAAGTGTGTGCATGCTGTGCATGTGAGAGACAGAGGGATTGCATAAACTGTGTTTGCTCAAAGATGATATAATTTTCTATGTAGAAAATCCCAAAGATTAATATGATGAAAAATGAACTCCTGAAACTAGTACATATTAAAACAAACCTGAATGATAAAAAGAATGTTAGTAAACCAAAGTCAATGTCTTCTTATATCAATAATGAATAATCTGAAAGTGAGGCTAAAATATCATACCATTTACATTAGTATCATAGAGGAAAATCAGAACATACTTTATAAACTTTGCACAGATGTGTATGGGGAAAATAAGCTGATAGCAGTAAATAACAGAAAAATGAATGAAGGTTTCCTGCTCATAGAAAGAAAGGTTTGATTGTATTTACTGTCAGTACGCCCTAACTTGATTTGTGGATTCAAGGCAATCACTCTCACAACATATCAAGTTGTCCTGTAGATACTGGCAAAGTGATGTAAACACAGAAAGGCAAAGACAGCCACCACAGTTGACATGAGTACTGAAGAATAGAATGAGGACACTACTTGACTTAAAAGCTTTCTAGAAATAAGATGGTGTGGTATTGATTAAAGACTGGGAAGAGGAGGAAGAGGAGGAGGAGGAGGAGGAGGGGGAGAAGGAGGAGGAGGACGAGGAAGAGAAGGAGGAGGAGGAAGAAGAGGAGGAGGAAGAAGAGGAGGAGAAGGAGGAGGAGGAAGAAGAGGAGGAGGAAGAAGAGGAGGAGAAGGAAGGAGGAGAGAAGGAGGAGGAAGAAGAGAAGGAGGAGGAAGAAGAGAAAGAGGAGAAGGAAGAAGAGAAGGAGTAGGAGGAAGAAGAGGAAGAAGAAGAAGAGGGAAAGAGAAAAGGAACAAAACAATAGCCCCAGAAATGGACCATAGAAGTTGTTAAATGATGATTGACTAATAGAATCCAATGGGGAAACTGATAGTCTTTTTATAAACACTCTTGAAATGTGTGTGAAAATGCAAGAGGGGAGAGCTGTATGTAGCTGACACTTTTCTTATTTTCTAAAAGTATGATTTATTTTTAGTTCCTGTGTATGAGTATTTTGCCTGCATCCATTCTATGGTCCATGTGCATGTCTGGTTCCTGTAGATGGTGTCAGATCCTCTAAAACTGGAGTTTCAAAACCAAGAATCAAACTCACATCCTCTGCAAAAGCAGCAAGTACTCTTAACTGCTGAACCAACTCTCCAGCCCTGACTTACACTTCACACACACACACACACACACACACACACACACACACACACACATGCAAAACCTCTAAAATGGATCACTGATTGCAAGACAAAAAAAATCTTTACAAAATAAATTTTAGCAAATAACCTAGGAAGCAAATCTAGGAGAACTTGGATTTGATGGTAAACATTTAAACACAGGAGTAACAATCACAGTCCATGAATGACAATGTTAGACTTCATTTCATTAAAAACTTCTGCTTTAAAATCTAAGACAACCTAGTTTTCCTTTTAGTAAAACTTTAGTTACTTTTCTACTGTTATTCTAGAATTCCCTGGCAAAAGCAACTTAAGTATAGAGGTGTGTGCTTGGGTCACAATATAAGGTACATCATGATGTGGAAGTCAAGGCAGCAGGAGTTTGAAACAGCTGGTCATATATTACATCCACAGGCAGGAAGAAGAAAGCAGTGCTCATGCTCATTTGCTTTCCCCTTTTGACACACTCCAGGATCCCAGTTTAGGGAATGATGTCACCCACAGTGGACAGGTCTTCCCACTGAATGAATCAAATCAAGAAAATCCCTCACAGGCATGACCTGAGTCTAACTTAACCAGGAGAATCCCTCATAGGTGTACACAGAAACTTGTCTCCTAGGTGATTCTAGATTGTGACAAGTTGAAAATCAGCATCAATGATCACAATCACTGTCAAGACAATGAAAAGTCAAAACCTAGCATAGGAGACAATGTTTGGAAAATGAAAATATAGTAAAACACACACACACACACACACACACAGACACACATCATTATTTTAACAATACAAAATCAAACAACTGAATCCCCTCTAAAAGTTGGGGTGCCTATTTCATCTCTTTCAAGGTTCAGGGAACATCTCAGTAGAGGAGGCAATAAGAGTGTACAAGGTGAAGGAAGGTGAGGAGCTCTGAGCTACACGCTGAGCTACACAGACTCCAGAGTATAACACAGCCATTACATTCTTGACTTGAAGTAGCTATGGTTACCTGTGCAAGACTTGCACAGAATTGAGCCTGCCAACATCCCATCATGGGCAGTTCCCAAGACACCACCACTCCTTAAGAATTTGGTTACAGCTAATGGTCTGTGTGGGAGGGAAAGGCACTTTCTTCAGTGGTCCTGGCAAAGGTACTGATGCTCTTGTGACAACACCTCATCCTTACACCTATAAGCAACTCTAATGGATCTCTTCAGGCCATCAAAAAAATATTAAAAATGCATGAAAGTAAAGCACGGGGGGTAGGGAGAATAGCTGGGAGTTGGAGAAGAACCAATGGGGACAAGGATAACAAGAGAGGGTAACAGGATGGGAGTGGACATGATCAAAGCACCATACACACACGTAGAAAGTATCTTAACGAGATCTATTATGTACAGTTAATATAATAATTAAAAGACACAAGCCCGAATGAAGATATGAGCGGATACCTCACTCAAGAAAGTAAAAGAAATGGCTTGTGAGCCAATGACTAGACTTCAACATCAAACATCACTTGGGGAACTACCAATTTAAACAAGATGCCACTACAGTGAGAAACCAGGATGCACCAGTCAGAATGACCAGGGGCTGAGAAACTGATAACACCGAAGAAGCAAGGACAGGGGCACCAAGAAGGGCACAGTTATCTCTGGTGGGGATGAACAATGGCACAGCCACTCATGAGGAGCCTCTGACACTTCTGCACAGGTCTAAATGGTGTCTTGCCGTAAGAGCAAGACATTGTACTCTTCCTCTGTTACCCAAATGAGTTCATACAAAAACATGCATACAAATGTTTACAGCAACTTTTTCATAGTTGTCCAAATAGAGTAAGCAATCTAGATGCCCCTATGTGGGGAAATATATAAATAAACTGTGGTTCATCTAGAGAGAGGAATGTTAGTCATCAATGAAGAGGGAAGGGGATACAAAGCCACAACAAGGCATGGTGGAACTTTAGATGCAATCTTTGTAAGTGAAAGAAGACAGGCTGGCTCCATACCATATCACTCCAATTATAGTACACTCTGGAAAGGTAAAACAATACAGAACAAAAAAAACATTGCTTCCCAAGGGTTTAGATAGGGAAAGACAGTCAAGAAAGGACGGGTGTGTTTGAGACCAGTGAGACTATTCCATGTGATAGATACTGTATGGTGGCTGTATGACTCCATGCATTTCTCAAGATCTAAAGAACACACAGCACCAACAGTGAACAGAAGTTTAAACCATGGGCTTTAGTTAATTATAATAATGGTGTTTAATAACAGTTGATGATAGCAATGTATTGATATTGGCCCAGCAATTACGGTGATAATGTGAACGCTTTGAAAGGGAAACTGAGATAAGTACATACATGGGTTCTCCAGCATCTGCTCAAGGTTTTTATAGATTAAAACTGTCAAAAAAGTCTAATAAGTTTTTAGAAACACATATTTCAGTGCTGATTTTTTAAAAAATTGATTTGCTGTGTAAGTGTGTGGGTGTGTGGGTACATGATATACATATACACATTTTTGCAAGTGTGTACAGGTGCGTGTGTGTGTGTGCATGTGTGTGCATTTGAAGACCACAGGTTGATACTAGGTGACTTTCTTAGTCCCCCTCTACTTTAGTTATCGAGGTGGGGTCTCCTACTGAACCCTGAGCTCCCCAGTTTGGCAAGTATAGCTAGCCATCTTGTTCAAGGGATCCAGTCTCCACCTCTAGAACACTATGGTTACAATTGGGCAGTTTTATAATGTGGCTGAGGATCCAAACTCTCATCTTCACTTTTGTGCAAAAAGTGTTGTAGCCACTGAGCCATATCCTCAGCCCAGCACTAGAATATCTTTTAAATTTTATTTATTTTAAACTTTATTATAAAAAATTACAGGTAAAAACCATCACACACCAAAATTAACCACAGCCCAAGTATACAAGTCAATGATCTACACAGTTACTATAGGCATTTGGAATGGAAGCCATGGGGATTCACATTGGATTACATACTTTGACTGTCGGATATACTTTCATGCATTTATCTACAATCAAAAAATGAAAAATCCATGGTAGAGTTAGAACTAGGAAAGCATAGATTTTTTAAAGATTGGTCAATTCTTGGGAGAGCAAGTAGGGGACTCAAGACACAATGATAGTAAGAATCCCCTAAGATTTTAAAGGGTGAGCCAGTTTTCCATGCAATCCAAATTAACCTCTAAGATTAACTGTATATTTTATAGCTAAGCTAATGTTTCTGAATTATTTTTGCAGGAGATTCTGAATTATTTTTGCAGGAGATTCCAGAAGCATAAGAAAAAACACACCAACTTTGAAGACTTGACTCATAGCTGGGGGTGGGAGGAACTCAGTGAATCGAAAACATGGTGGATGTTGGCACTAGACACATTTTGCCTCCCGGACCCTCATCTGCACCGTCTGCTAGCTGATGGGCTTTAAGCAAGTTACTAAGCTTCTGTATGCATTGGGTTTCTCATCTGTGAAGCTATTAGTTTATGCCTCAAATTAAAATGGTAACTTATTACATGTGAAATGCTTAGATACTTCTCAATACCTAGCAGGTGCCATAAAAATACAAGATACTATCCCTGTTATTGCCTGTATTAATTACTAGCAGTGACTTGGAAGAAGTCCCCTTTGCTTTCTGAGCCTCAGATTATGCTACTGTCACTTAGGTTGATGAGTTGGTAAAAGAATTAGCCGCAGTCTAATGAGTCTCGGTGTCTAACCTTCAACAAGGTGAGTGACTGCTCTCCTAAACATTTGGTTACAATGATACACAGCCGTGAGAGGAGAGCCAGTGGGTTCTGAGGATGGGCAGGGTTTTCCTGTGGCCAAGTCAGAAAGAAAATGAAACCTGCTTAAACCTCTCATGTGACTTTAGGAAGCACACTGACATTAGGTTGTGAGGGCCTCTGAGTAAGCTCTGTTGATGCCTGAGAGAACAGAGGCAGAGAAAGGCAGGGCCAGGGAAGACTTGTTATTTTCTACAGATGTTTGCTCCCCACAAGCAAGGTCACCTGGCCAAGGGGAGTGGCTTTTCACACAGAGACAAGCTGGATGTCACTGCTTTCAGAGCTTAGAGACATGTATCCTGTGAAACTGTGGTTTGTAACCATGAGCCACAGACAGTCCCTCCTATCAAGGACCTTAGGAAGTCCTTTGCAAATGCAAACCATTCTTGGAGAAAGAAAGTCTGTAACTCTCAATGTTACACAGCTCCGAAAGCTTGCAGGTGTCAACAGTGTACACAGTAGGCAGGTAAAAAGTTTCTTTGAACCTTTGTCAGACAATCGATTCTGTCCTTTTGCTGGGCTGGCTATGGGGAAACGGTAAGATGTCCCTTGAAGGAACAAGAAACAGCAGCATTCAGTTTAGAACTGCCATATGCCCGTGTCTCAGGCCACTCACAAAGAACAAACCCTGTACTAACCCCATATGTTGTCTTTGGAGGGGAGGGGAGTGTCACATTGCACTTTTTACTATTTCCCTCCCCAAATAGGAAGAAGTAAGGTCCATTCTGCCTGCATTCAGCATTGCCTCACAGGGCTTAGGCAAGCAGACACTGTATTTCCTCACGACAAAGCTAAAAAAAAAAAAAAAAAAATCTGACACCAGGTCAGCCCCAAAGTCCACATTCCCAGAGCCTTGCTCAGCTCTCTAGGTCATGCTGCCTTTCTGGTTTATATCTCCACATTTCTTGTTAATTTGTAACCGACATCTAAATTAACTCTTGTGCACTCTGCACTTTGAGGTAATGTTGGTTGTAAGCAAAAACAATTTCAAAAGTCTGTAGCCCTTGCTCCCCTTGGACCCCAAGCACCCAGAAGACCTCAAACTCTGGAATCTTCCCAGAAAAGTGAACCTAAGTGGCAGCTCTGTCCATTCCTATTTTTATTGTTCCTACTGATTAATGATACTTAGTTTCTTGCTTCTTGTGTGCGTGTGTGTGTGTGCGTGTGTGTGCGTGTGTGTGTGCGTGTGTGTGTTTTACGATTAAATTGTATTAAGCAGCAAAGCTATTTATGAAACAATGTAAAAAGTTAGCAACTGTTTACAATAAGACTGCTAGAATTACAGAACCATTTTTATTTAAGGATGGGCCAAATTTCTCAGGTGAGGGGAAAAAAAGGAGTCAAAATGTGTCTTAGCCATTTCTGAAAGCTTATTATCATAGTGGAACCAATCAATAACCCTCTCTACGTTATTTTATTTACAGTTTCAAAACAAGCTGTAAAATCAACTTAGTTCACTTGATTAAATTACTTTGCAGTCTTTCTTATCTAGCTATAATGTAGTGCTCGAAATATATCTACCCTAGAACCTCCTAAAATAGCTAATCAATTACAGAATTTCAGAAGAATGACTCCTAAGTACACCGATACATTAAAAAAAAAAAAAATCCTTTGTTTAAGCCAAGTTGCTATCTAATTCTCAATATGGTGTGACCTCGCTTCCCTTAGAGACCCTTTGGAATTTGGCTCTCATTTCAGACTTCCCTCTGCCAAGCATATAGAACTAATTAGGTGAAACCCAGTGACAAACTCACCCCACCCATGGTGGTCCCAATGGAAAGCTGAATGGTTTAAACACACAGTTCAACCTCCATGCAAGAGGGTTCGTTCACACCTCTGTCCTGTATGCTCCCCTTTTCTGTTCCTTCTGATTCAGTTTCCCAAAGAGAGAATCCAGTTGGGACAAGTGGAAGCAAGACATTCAAATCGAAGAGCTCAAGCGCATATGGGTGGTCTTCATCTCAAGCATTCACACAGCAAGAGGGGGGACCTGTCAATCTCATCACCTACACACATAAAGCCATGTGGGGAGCTGCTTGCAGGTCCACATTAGCTTTGGTTCCAAAGTCCCTAGAGGAGGAAAGCAGAACTCACTGCTCTAGGAGCCAGGACACTTCACACGAGATCTGCTCCACGTGTAGACTGGCGAAGCTTCCAGTATCTTCTCTTCCCTCCCTTGTCCCCTCCATTAATCTCTTATCACCTCTATTTTTAATGCAGATACTTAGCACTCTCTGGCTGTTCTGTTATTGAGAGGAAAGCAACTCACGGATTAATTTACTGTGAGGTCTTGAGTGTGCAGAGCAAAGATGACAAGGACTACTCAGACTAGTGGGGAGACTGCATCTCAGCACCATAGTATTATGTTTGCTCATGAAACAATTAGGGAGGGTTACAAAGGGAATCTGGAGTCTACATTTATAAAATGGGGGACACTATGGAAGATACATATTAAGTCCAAAACCTAGATCCTGTGCTCCACAAACTGTGTTGACTTCTTCATCATCACTCATGCCTGGCTTATACTTTTCAAAACAATATGGGTTGGAGAGATGGCTCAGCAGTCAAAAGCACTGACTGCTCTTCCAAAGGTCCTGAGTTCAAATCCCAGCATCCACATGGTAGCTCACAACCATCAGTAATGAGATCCGATGCCCTCTTCTGGGGTGTCTGAAGATAGCTACAGTGTACTTACATATAATAAATAAATCTTTTTTAAAAAATTGACAACATGAAAAGAAGAATGTCCGACAGAACCAGTGAAATTCATTTTAAAAGATGGTTCAGACACCTCTCGGGGGCAGGCTTTGCTCTCCCCATTTTGCTATATAATTTAACTGCCATTGAGGGCAATTATTTAAAAAATGCTTCAACTTCTAAACCAGTGGATCTCAACCCCCTAATGCTGCAACTCCTCACGCTCTGGTGACCCCAAGCATAACATCATTTTCATTGCTACTTCATAACTGTAATTTTCTACTGTTAGGAATTATAATGTAAATTTCTGTTTTCCAATGGTCTTAGGAACCCCTGTGAAAGGGTCATTTGACCCCAAAAGGGTGACCCACAGGTTGAGAAGCACTGTTCTAAACAACCCCTGATTCCTATTTTGTAATTTCCCCCCCTCCCAGCTGCAGAAACACTATTATTCCTTTACAGATGTGATCTAGTCTGTCTGGTGGGTGTGTCTTAGAAAAGCTAGGAAATCTGAATAGTTGGAAATATATTAACCCTTTTTACCAAGTAACATTTGTCTTTACACATTTAATAAATCTTACTGTGAGATGTTAAATACAGACCACATGTATAAATCCCACATCCCCATGCTTGGCATTACTTGGGTTCTTAATTGTTCTTAATGTCCTTGATAGGAAGGCTTCAGAAGTTATCACAGCGCAATGTGTGCTGCCTGCTTGGCGCTGGAAGTACCATCTCTTTCAGTTCTTAGTTTCATCTGTACTTATGTCTACACCCATAGTAGATTTCAGTGTCTCTCCTTAAACTTGGCCTCCCCTTGTCCTCTTCAAGTATGCTGAGAGTGAGGATATTCTCTAAGGGCACATTTTTCCCTGTATCAGGAAGTTATTGTCTAGGTAGAATACACACACACACACACACACACACACACACACACACACACACACCCACGGCAGGGAGTGGTGGTCAGAAGGTCTTAAAACTAACTAGCAACTTTTCTGTTCTAACGGTTGACACAACTCTAAATCACTATCAGGGTTCCTGCAAATGTCGGTGGTAATGGAATCCTGGTGTATGAGCAGTCCTTCCAACTGAGAGATTCTTAAGTCCTGATGCTGCTTTCCTGTGTATGACTTTGAGAAAAATAAATTATCCGCCTTGATCTTTATAAGCCATCTTTGAAAAACCTCTCTGAGCTACAGAGTGATTCCATGCAATTCTTGTTCATACTTTTTTCTCATTAAATGACTGTGAGTTCACATAGACCAGGGGACTTGGGTAAAATTAGCTTTGCATTCCCAGCGCTTGGCATGGTGCCATTTTTTGAACCTTCTGCATTCCAGGCAATACATGTATCTCTCTGGAGTCGTTAGTGAACAATGAGAGTTAAGCTCCTGGCCTTCTAGGGCTTACACTAAGGAACAGATGCCTAGATACATAAGTGATTACATACTGGAATCAGTGTTCCAAGGGAAAATCAGAAGGTGCCACGAGGGAGTATAACAGGAGAGGTCTGACTTCGGACTAGAAGGGGAATTCTGAAAATTCAGGAAAAAAAAATTGTTCTAATTGTGTTCTATCTTCAAGCTGAGGGTGTGGAGGCCCTTGGTGGGAAAGAGCAGGCCTGGATGAAGCAGTGGAGGAAGGGCTGGGTTGTGGGAGTCAAATTAAAGACTACGCTGAACCCCCATGCAACTACAGCTTCTGGCAGACTTAAGCAAGAGAGTAACAGGATCTGTCTTATCCTTTTAAGACTGTCCTGAGAGCTGCCTTTGAGAAAGCCCAAAGAGTAAGGGTTGAAGAGAGAGGGGGACAGTGAGAGGCCTCTGCTGTGCTCAGGCTGGGCATAGGACTGGGAAACAAAAGGAAGGGGCGGCGGGCCTGAGATACAAGAACCAATGCTCCTGGAGAAATTATTGAAAAGTATAACATGAAGAAAGGACAAAGGATCCATCCTAGGCATCCGGTTGCTCTATAGATGGAGGCGGGCTCTCAACTACAAAACGCTAGAGCAAGAACTGATTCGGAAGGGTGGAAGGAGTGGACAGTGATTGCAGGATACAGCAACCAAGAAACTGGCTTCCATACCTTTCAGAAGAATGAGAGGGCAATACTGACCATATTTTACAGGGCAAAGCTGATGCACCACAAATAAATTAGTCAAACCACATGATATAACTGAGCCAATGGCCCAGAAGTTGCTATTATTACTATGGCTGCTGTTTCATTATTAGTAATGCTAATATATTACATTGTTAATTCTATAACAAGAAAACATCTGAATGTACTTACCAAATAGTGTATAATTTTAAGCAACCAATATCTTACCATGTAACAGACTGAATACATCCTTTGCTGGAAAGGTACATAATGTTTTATTGCATTTGGGTTTTGAGACCCAGAATCACTGCATATTTCATAAGCTACCATACAAATAATTTTAAGTACTTACTTAACAAATCTTTATTTATGAGAGCAAATTTTAATTTATACTAATGTTTTTCTAAGCTAGATAATATGAAGTGCTTTCAACATCAAAGAATTACATGTTCATATGGTGGGTAAATATCAATATATTTAAGATTTCCAGATGATTGTGTTTGAAATATAAATAAATGGCAATGGACCTACTATAAGCTCTCCCAGGCAGACCTTGTGACAATGCACCATAGTCTGTTCCTACCTGCTCCTACCTCTAACTGAAATGTATCTCTCTAGGGAGTGTCTGGAGACAATGTAGAAGAGAATAATAGACATAATACAGACATAGAGCTAGTTATCATTGTGTATATGTTTATGTACATATACATTCACATGCATATATACAAATATGAACATATGTCTACACCTTGCCCACTCTGGATACTTGCCATGGGATATTACCTTTCCCTGACAAGTTTTCTTTTATTAAAACACCCCTGCTTCTAGTTCTTGGCAACAAAATAAGAAGATAGATTATGATATTAAAGTTAAGCTTTAATCAAATTAATAACTGTTTAGTTAGAGTGATATTAAAAAGTCAACTCTTATTCTCAAAATTCAGTTGGGATTACTATTCCAATATTGATGCTTTATGACAGTAATCAGCCAGAAACTGTTGCACCATTGGCAATCAGGCCTCATAAACCTTCCTTAAACAAAATTATGAAACATTGGACACTCAAAGTCCTCTATGTTGTTTCCCTGGGTTGGCATTGTGGGTCAGTTGGTGAGTGCTTGCCTGGTGTGCATAAAGTTCTGGGTCTGAACCTTAGCAATACATGAGCCAGATAGGGCAACACATGCCTTTATTCCAGTATTACAATGCTAAATGCAGGATGATCAGAAGTTTAAGGTGATCCTTGGCTGTGTGGTAAGTTCAAAGCCAGCCTGTGATACAGGAAGCAGGGGTCAGGAGTGTGATTAATACATCACAAACCTGATCTTAGAACTCTGGGCTAAGGAGGCATAGAATTTTAAGTCCTAGGGGAAGTTTTGGGACCTCACATACAGAGAGGGGCACAGACACTCAGACCTGGGGGCTGCCCTATGCTCCACTTAGAAAGACAATTAGCAGGCCCATTGTCACTTAATTTCCTATTTATTTTTATTCATATGTCCAGCAAGTCTTTATGACAACCCATATCCTACAGATTCTCATAACCAGTGATAGACATCTAAAATTCATTCCATGCACATAAAGCCAACATCATTTTTATGCCTTATCTACTAAACTAAGCTTCTTAAAGAGAAATTTCATCTCTTATTTACCTCCCTTGCCTAGCTGGGAACTACATTAAAAGCTTCTTAAAACGCTTTTACCATTTCTCTTAACCTCTGACTAGCTTGGTACTGTTTGCCTTAAAGACCTTTCCCACATTATACAGGTTAACGTTGCCTGTTTCTTGTGGTAAAAGGCTACAGTCCATAACAACCAAAAAACTCAAGAAAGAAGCACTTATGTCTGCAACCATGAAATGTGGAACCTCCACTTGGAACACCAGCTACCAAGAACAGCCACAAGGCAGCCGGATTCATCAGTACCCTGAGTTAATTAAGAAACAAAGGCTCCAGGAACACACACACACACTCGTCTGGCTTTGCTTATTCT
Organism: Rhynchomys soricoides; assembly: GCA_019843965.1. Taxonomy (NCBI): domain Eukaryota; kingdom Metazoa; phylum Chordata; class Mammalia; order Rodentia; family Muridae; genus Rhynchomys; species Rhynchomys soricoides. Next base: position 8,190,074 of record JADRCH010000010.1, on the reverse strand, counting down.
GTTTCAGTCAGAGACCACAACTTCTTTCAAATAACCCTAGTTTATTTTTGAGGGGGAAAAAAAACCCTGTCCTCAGACAGGATATGGAGGCGGAGTTTTACACATGCACATCTGGACACAGTCCAGTTATTTCCCTTAACATATTCCCCCAGTTGTTTTCATTTTGGTGCTTGCTTTGGCATTCATAAATTTGTGAGATTAATTGTGCGTCGGCAGTCTGCAGGCTTGGAGCTGGGCACCACTTCCACAGCAAGACAGCTACAGAACTCCTCTGTGGAGAAATAAATTCACTTAGGAAAAAAAAAAAAAAAAAAAGGAAAGAAAGCACAGACCTGCGGTTCACTTCTGTTTAATATTGTGGCACTGACAGAGGACATAAGAAAATAGTACTGTCTGTACATACATCCAGCTAGTGAAGCGTGTGTGTGTTTCAAGCACAAGAAAGGATTTATCATGAGCTGTAATAGAGACTCCAGGGCTGAACATTTAGGTTTATTGTTCTCATCTGCTTATTCTGAGAAGCGTAAGGCTTTCTCTTCATCCTGGAAACAAGCCAACAATTAAAATCACTTCTGTTAAAGGAAACAAACTCTGCTTAGAAGTGGTGGAAAAGGAACCTTGTTTTAGGGTGTAGTTTGAGAAGTCTCCTATACTTAAAAACTGCTATATAAAGAGGGGAACTTGATACCTGCTTGTCTGGGTGTGTGGAGACCTCTCAGCCTCGTCTATGACGGCAGTGAAGGCTCAAACTATTTCCCCTGGAGTCCAGAAAGGGTCCTACACTTGGTAGATACCCCACAAATACCATCTGACAATGAAAAGACTGTTCTGTAAATGTGTGTAAGCAGGCAGTCCGTTCTCAGTTGATACTGGGATGTATTACATCAATGGCTGGGAAGCACGCCTGCTGCGTGTTGTGGTATTTCTAAAAGAAGACTCTTCATGTCCACGTACACAAATAGCTGGGCATTCTAGACGAAGGTCCAAGGACTGAGGACATCACCATGGGAAGGAAACTAGGCTTCTCCTCTTACCCTCTGCACAAACACAAAAACATGCAGCTATTGGAAAAATATTGCTCACTCCTCTGGGAAATCATTATGATTCAAATAGTTGGCATGCTGGCTCTGCGAACAAGAAAGAAAGAAACTTTTCATAATCTCCTATGTTTCTTGAAGTGTGCTGTGTGATGGGAGTTTTGACCTAAATCGAACCGTGATCTAGCGCTGAGCTATAAGAAACATTGTGTCATCATATTGAACACCTTGCTGTTTTTAGACTGTTTAACTCTCAGAATCTTTTCACAAGTAGATACATTTGAAGGCTGCTGATTTAAACACACACACACACACACACACACACACACACACACATCCCATCTCCACCAGCTTTATCTTCTATAAAATGAGGAAAATTACGTCAGCCCAATGGACTCCATGAGATGATACTAGGGGTTAAATTCGTGATAATAATCAATGTCCAGGCGATGGGGAAATCACAAAACATGAACAAATGCTGGACTCCAGGAAACATTGCAGCCACTTTATGATCTGAAACGGTAAAAGGCTAAAGTAGAAAAGGAAAGCTTGTCCCTCCACTAAATTACTAATCTCGAGACTAACTGGAAGTATCCTAAGACGTCCACTTAGTCTAGATTGATTGATAGAGGCAAAGACCATGTGTTCGTGCCAAAGTCAGACAAGAGTGGTCAGGAACAGAAGCAAAGGGACTGCAAAATCCACAGCTTTGACTCTGACACATAGCAGCATATTCACAGATACAATTATGCTTTATCTGATCAATTCACTTTTGTCTTGCTTGAGCTGATTATCTATTGATGGTGGAGTATCTACTCAGACTGGAATCCTTGCTAGGTAGGCCTGTAGCCAAAAAGCTTACTGACCACTCAGAGCCCTGGTTTCACTGTGTATGAGAAGGTCATTACTCCTGCTCTAACCAAGTCATTATGAGGTTTAAGAAGTAACATGTGAAGACAGTTTTCTCATTTGGTGGTCACCCCATAGTTACTGCCCAATCTACAGTCCCCAAATGAAGCTGAGAAATCACACCCAGAATTAATAAGGTTTCAAGTGTTCCACATGAACAATCAAACAGTGAATCACCCAAACACATGCATTTCCATAACAATTACCTCTGCATATACATTTCTTGAATATTTCCTATGAGTTATACAGGCTGAAATCCACCAGCACAGAAGATGCCTCCAGTACCCAATGGCACCTTAAATCCAGCAGCTGCAATGTCATTTTAATAAAGTAATTCTTTCAACTATGTTGACAGTGGTCATATTAATGTTCATCTCCGTTATTCACTTTTGCGAAGGGACTGATATTTTGAACTCAGTGTCTAATTATAAGAGCAGAAAACTTGGTGCAAATGATGTGCCAGGGTTAGTCAGAAAAGCTCTGTTATGGATTCTCACTCATCACTCAAGATCCAAAAGTTATGCGTGACAATTGGACATAAGCCCACAGAACGATTTCCATTAATAAGGCAAATTAATCACCCAGAAGCCCTTCTGCCATCCAGATTGACAGCTACCCTTTGGAGAAACTCAGCACTCACTATCTGTCCCATGGGGCCTTAAAAATAAAATGGAGAAGTAAGCAGCAAGAGTAGAGAATACAGCGTTAGAATTTCATGACTGCACATGTGAAAGCCCTATATGCTTTGGTTCTGAATGTACTTACAGCCACCCTGGAGGAAAAATGGATGTTCTATGGTTTGGGTGTTGTATTAGTCAGAGTTCTCTAGAGTCACAGAGCTTATGGAATGTCTCTCTATGTTGAGGGAATTTATTGTGATGATTTACAGTCTGTTGTCCAACTACACCCAACAACGATCAGCTGTGAATGGGAAGTCCAAGAATCTAGTAGTTGCTCAGTCTCACAAGGCTAGTTGTTTCAGCTGGTCTTCTGTAGAAATAGGTTCCAACAGATGTGCTGGCAAAGTAAATGCAAGCAAGCAAAGAAGAGAGAATCTTCCTTCTTCCAATGTCCTTATATAGGTCTCCAGCAGAAGGTGTGGCCCAGATTAAAGTCATGTGTACCACCACGACTGGATCTGGGACTTGCTTTGTCCCAAGCTGACCTTGAACTCAGAAATCTCCTTGCCTCAGTCTCCTGGAATTAAAGCTGTATACTACCTTGCCTGGGACTAAGCTTTTCATAGCCACTATGCCTCAAGATCTCCATACCAAGATCCAGGCCAGAAACTTGTGTCTTCCAGCCTCAAGATCTGGATCACAGGTGAGCCTTCCAATTCTGGATTGTAGTTCATTCCTGATATAGTCAAGTTGACCAACAGGAATAGCCACTATAGGTGTCAATGAGACAATGTCCCTGAAAGCAATGTCTCCAGTGGATCTTCCCAAAGGGTACTCTTGTTCTTAGCATTGCTCTTTACTAAATTCCACAATATTAGCTTCCTTGGATCTGTTTCTTGATTTTGCCTTGCATTTCTCAATGTACTCAGTAAGATAGTCAGATAAGAATAAAATCAACCCAGTTCCTACTTTAAAATACTGCTTTAAAAAAATTACATAAACCTAAGCCTTGAGAGAGCATAAACCTTAAGATAGTATCCACAGATTGACACTGCCACAGGGAGTCACTTACTCAATTATAAGCATTTGCTAATTATTTTCTTATGTGTGTGGGTCTGTGGGAGATCTTGAGACAGTGGCAGGTGCATGTGTATACATATGTGTACACCTGTGTATCTCCTACTAAAGTGAAGAGGAAGGGGAGATGAGATCACTTCACTGAGATCTTTGAAGAGAGTGATAGAATTTAGTGATGATGAAGCAAGCAGAAACAACTAGCCTTGTGGGACTGAACAACTACTAGATTCTTGGACTTCCCATTCACAGCTGACCGTTGTTGGGTGTAGTTGGACAACAGACTGTAAATCATCACAATAAATTCCCTCAATATAGAGAGACATCCCATAAGTTCTGTGACTCTAGAGAACTCTGACTAATACAACACCCAAACCATAGAACATCTGTTTTTCCTCCAGGGTGGCTGTAAGTACATTCAGAACCAAAGCATACAGGGCTTTCACATGTGCAGTCATGAAATTCTAACGCTGTATTCTCTACTCTTGCTGCTTACTTCTCCATTTTATTTTTAAGGCCCCATGGGACAGATAGTGAGTGCTGTATTACAAACCCCTCAATATTTTCACTCATTCATCTCAATGTCAAAAAGAATAAGAAAAAAAATTTTAAATGTGTTCCTGCAACAAATACTTTATTATGAGAATCATACATTATTTTCCCTCAAACATAAAATATGTTATATTCAAGACCTGTGTTGCTTGAATTTCTTTTGAGTCCATTCAGTCAATGAGTTCAAGTCCTATGGCCGTAGGGTTTTTGTTGTTGTTTTTGGTTTGGGTTGGTTGGTTAGTTGGGTTTTATTTTGTCGTTTCCTGTATGGTTTTTGTTCATTTGTTCATTTGTTTCTTTCTTTTTCTTTGGGGAGGGAAGGGGCACAGTGGTTAGAATCAAATCCACACATTGCAGGCAAGATTTTAACCACTGAAACCTACCCAGCACCTTGCTGTGTTTCTTTTGTAGACATAGACATTGTCTCCTCTCTCTCTCTCTCTCTCTCTCTCTCTCTCTCTCTCTCTCTCTCCCCCTATCCTCCTCACAGTGACTATAATTGTTATAGCAAATATTACTATCAATATTATTGTACCTATTTTATTTTCTACCATCTTATCTTCCTTTGATATACACAGTGGACAAATCTTTCTATTTTTTTTCTTTTTTCTTTTTTAATAAAGATTTATTTATTTTTATTCATATGAGTACACTGTAGCTGTCTTCAGACACACACCAGAAGAGGGCATCAGATCCCATTACAGATGGTTGTGAGCCACCCTGTGATTCCTGGGAATTGAACTCAGGACCTCTGGAAGAGCAGTCAGTGCTCTTAACCACTGAGCTATCTCTCCAGCCTCTGACAAATCTTTCAATTGTGAGATCAAATACATTGAAGGATTCCCTACAAGAACTCAATTAGTCTATCGTACAAAATTTGAATTATCTCTAGCCTATCTTTTCAACTGGATTACTGTATTAGTATCCCACTGCTGCTGTAACAAACTACCATGTATTCTGTGGCTGAAAGCAAATTTATAACTCTTAGATTCTGGAGATCATAAGCTTAAAAAAATGGGTCCACAGAGTTAAATTCCTTTTAGAGGTTCTGAGACAGAACATATTTCCTCCCTTTTCTGGCTTCAAGAAGCTACCTTTGTGGTCCCCTTTCCATCTCAAAAATCTAGTGATGTAGCATTTTTTCCCCTCCATCATGTACAGTTTGCATTGCCTCTTTACTTTTTAAGGTGGTTACAATAAACTGATATAATGGGAAAACACATTTGGTGCCCTAAGCCCTGGCAGTCATGAGTTATTTGTTAACCATGCTGGCCACTAACAGCCATAGATATTAGGCCACAGGAATGCAAAGAGTGTGAGACAGAATCTTCCTGCTCAGGTGGCCTCTAAGGAGTCTTGTGCTATTGTTGTGTTGGCCATGGCTTCACATACACTATGTTAATACAAAATTGTTAAGCCCAGGAAATTTAACCGTCAATAAATCTTGGAAAGGACAACCGTGAATGCTAAGAGGAACTGAAATGCTTCATACCAATTTTTAAGATTTTTAATCACAAGTAAATCAAACTGTAAGTTTATTCACACACATGCCCTTCTTTTTTCTGGTCCCATTAGCTAGCTGAAGAGCACCTCTAACTTTGGATCAGCCTGCCTCCACTTCCCATGTGCCAGGATTACAAACATCCATCATCAGGTCTGGGGATCAAGCCCACAGCTTTGAGTATCCTAGGCAAGCACCACACCCTCTGAGCTACATGTCCACCCTTTTATCCACTTTTTAATTTATCCCAATGCCATGGGATTAGACTTTCCCTGAGTTCAAGGATTTAAAGCTTTTGTGATGATGCTGAAGTCAAATGCTCCTACAATAGTCTAGAGCAGTTTGTCGATGTGTGACATCAGCGCTCTCCCTCACCTGCTCTACCATCTCGGTTGTCACCTTCAGGCTAGTGTCAAATCTGTTCCCCCTAAACAGTTGTTACTTCTGTCACATTGCCCAGTCCCCATCTTGATTCTTTCAGTACATCTTCCTGCCACTGCGAGAAAGATGTGTAAGAAGAGGTTCTTCACCACCTCTTATGGTAGAGCCCCATTTTTTTCTATGCACAGACAAAGGGATAAACGAAATTATTCTAAGACATTAATTAGTTAAAAGTGACAAGTTTTAGAAGCAGGGAATGCCTGTGCACTCTTTTATCTATAGCAAGGAGTCACTCCCCAGGTGAGAAGGAAGGCTTCCCACCCACATGGACTGGCTTGCCCCATACAAAAAGGCATGTCAGTTGGTGACCCCTAAATCTGACTGTCCTATAGTTGATTTCACATCACTCTGCATCTTTCTTTTTATCTTTATTTGTAGGGATTTGTGTCTGTCTCTCTTGGTCACAAGACCCACCAAGTTAGCATGAGGCTGCCAGACTTCCGTACAAGAGTAGATATTCGCAGACATAACAGAGGAAGGATGGCAGGTGCCATCACCAAGTGATTGTGTTTCCTTGCTAGGCAGCAACAGCTCAGGTGTGAACCATTTATCTGAAATTTTAGGATCAGCTCTTCAGCAGGCTCTCCACCCTGCCGGACCCGTTCCCCACAGTTCTTATCATGGTAGCCTGCTGACTCTTCCAGCAAATAGTTATTCCTTCAACATACTACGTGCACTAATTTTTGCACCACATTCCAGCGTAAGTGCAGATCCCTGAGCACAGCACAGCGCAGAGTGTACTGTGACCATAAGGCCTCTATCATGCAGATTTCTTATATCTGGAACTTAGCTCCTTACCACTCTTCTCGGCCTTTACCTACAACGGAGAATGTAAAGACTCGAAGAACTGCAATTAAAGCTAGGATGTGACTAAGCTATGGAATGCTTGCCTGGTATATGGAAAACACCTAAGGGGTCCTGAGGAAGAGAGCAAGCGAACAATTAATGAAAAAAAAGAAAGATGAGAGAGAGGGGGAGAGGGAGGGAGAGGGAGAGAGAAGAAGGAAGGAAGAAGAGGAAGATGAGGAAGAGGAGGAGGAGAGGGAACTTGGGAAGTAGGGAAGAAGAACTTCTGTTTATGGAATTTGGGGGGCATTGTTCTATATACTTTGTCATAAGAAATCGGCTCCACTTAACATGACCGAACAATTAATACTGCTTAGATGAATCTAACAAATACTGTCGCATACTGTCATACAAATACCAGGGTCTTAGAGTGCACGGAATCTTTTCTTTCACCTCCCTTTCCTAAGCATACTTAGGAAAAAAATGCAGTTACGTTTACCAGCAGACCAGACCTACCAAGGATTTATTCACACGCTGAAACATTTATCATTTGGTTATGAGCTATTTAAACAGAAAGTAAAACGTCTTCGAAAGAAGAAATAAAGTACCATAGAATTCATTTACACATCACAATAAAGCATTTCACCGTGTCAAAAACTTATGTTCATTCCAAGCAGTAGTGTACTCAGCCTTACCCATTCAGTAAGAGGAATATTACAAGCTTATGTCTAGAACCGCAAACATCTCTTCCTAGTTGGCCTGGCTTATTTATTAAGCTGTCTCTAAAATTATGCTAGATCTTCCCAAGGTTCCCCCCATCCTTGAGGTCAGGGACCCATGCTATCCAGCATTTTTACTTTTGCTTGTTTTTCAAGTCAGGAATTCTCTGTGTATCCATGGTTGCCCTGAAACTTGCTCTGTAGACCAGGCTGGCCTCAAACTCATAGATCTGCCTGCCTCTGCTTCCTAAAGTCTGGGATTAAAAAGGTGTGCACCACCACACCAAGCAACCAAGCATATGTCAAAGGAGAATTAATCAAAGATCAGGGAAATCACTGGTCACACTTAGGGAGATCAGAAACCAAAAAGTCAGGAAATAGCTTGACCGTTTGAATGTTGCATATCTATAGGCAAAATGCTATTTTTCCTAAGCCTTGAAACCAACCAAGGTGAAAGGAAGAAAAAGTTATGAATTTATTGAAAATGAAACAATTGATATTTTTCTTCTGAAAATAAAAATAGCAGGTGAAGGGATACAACTGGTAATATTAGATGTGGGGAGCAAAACAAGATGCTCGACTCTGGAAAAGCAGCTTTGTGGTAAAGGATGGGCTTAGCACACATGGTAGAGCCCTGAGTTAATCTCCTGCGCAACAAATACATAAAAAGTATCAGTAGTGAAGAAAAAGGAAGTCAGTATTGAATCTCCTCCTGGACAGAAACAGGGAAAGATGGTCCTGTAACAAGGGTGCATGTACAGACAATAAAGGAACATTATAAGGCCCTAATGTGAACCCCGAACTCCACAAAGCTACATAAATGACCTTTAAAGAAGGCAGTTAACCCATATATCCAAAGACTGCTATTTCCACTATCATTGGCTTTTTATCAGTCACTTATCAATCTTTGCACCTTTGAAAGCTTGGACACAAAAGAACAATGTTTACCTAGAAAATGTCAGCAGAGGTGGAGCTTTATCTCTTGGAATGATAGCTTGAAGTTCTTTGTGAGTTTGTTTACCTTCAATTTCTTGCTATTTATCATGTAGACTCCGAATATCTCAACCTAAAGTTAAAATGTCTACAAATATGCAGCAGTGCCGTTCCTATCAGCAAGACATCTGTGTGAGGGTTAGCCAGGGGCACATTGTCAACTTAAGGCCTGCCATAGGGCTTCCCATACAGAGACCTTCCCAGGAGGAAGAGGTGGCAAGGTGGAGGAAAGAATACTTGTAACTATGTAGCATCTCCCAGGGATCCCGTGCACTCCGATTGCTTAGTGGAGACAGGCCACGGCATGTGGCTGCTTGTGAGCATTTCTACTCACTCCAGCACCCCGTGGTAATCCAGACACTAACTTGGAGAGCTTCCAGAGCACTGTTCTTAATCAGGCACTTGCCTTCATAATAAAACCGTTGCAGTACTCGGCCCTGCTTAAAGCCTCCTTCCGGCCATGACCACTGAGCCTTTTGTTGCCCTCCACAAGGTCCACTTCACTGTTAACATACGCAGGTAGAAAAGATGGGTCGGGATGAAGAGACAGACAGTATACGCCTTTATTTTCGTTCATTGTAGTGTAGTTAACACTGCAAGCAAAAACTGAAAATTTAGGGATGGTCTGCTGAACAACTGATAACACACAGGCATTTGCTCATAACCAAGTATCGGTCAACGGAGCAGCCATCGTGAATTACTGCAGAGTGAACTATGATCTGGGTACTTACGGCATCAGAGAATACTTGTTTTACTCTGAAAGAAAACAAAGTTGTACTCCTGTTCAAGGAAACAGCGGAATCACTAAGAAACATAAAGAACGTAATTACTGCCGGAAAAGGAATGTCCAAGCTTTCCCTTGGTGGCCTTTTATCTAAACCTAAACCCTCAAAGCATCAGGGATTAATCTCCACTTGGCAGGAAACTGTGCTGGAAAGAAAAAGTTTCTGCAGTGTGATGAGCTATCAAGGCACAGTTTAAAGATATGAATCCGTCCACCCTTCCAGTTCTGGCTGATATTTCGGAGCAGAGTAGTCTAAGTGATTGTAGCTGGATCTCTGTTTTCAGTACACTGGTTTGGATCAATTCTTTGTAGCCAAACTTATGTACCTGTTTGCTCCAAGCAATTCAGTGGAAACACTGGTGATATAATAAAAAAATTAAATAATCGTGCACTTTTCCTTGTCATTGTGTTTAAAAGCCCTTTCCCATCTGCAGAGAGCTGAGGACCAACTTCCAGGGGTATAAGTCTTTGTTTGTTATCCCTCTAGCCTTAGCTCCTCCCCTCACCATTTCAGAACATTAGAGCACACCAGGCAAGCATGGTAGCAAAAACCACAAACCAGAAAGGCCCATTTCCTCTATCTGATGACTAGGAGGGGAGGAGATGCTGTTTGTGAAAAGAAATCATAATTATTTACATCAAGCCCCACAGGTATATATTACGCAGACAAGGTTTTCCTGGGTGTTTCATCTGTGTTTGGATACTTGCGAGTCAAAAGTGGGTCACTTGCCTTCAAGGGACTCTCGTTCTAACAGATCTGTACCTCCATAGTCACTGCTGGAGATAAGGGAGCTGGCAGGACCAAGCCTGTCCCTGGAATTTGAAACCCTTGTAGAAGCCACATTAGTGATTGCCATGAGGCACAGGCAATCTGAGGAAAGCATATATGAATTGTGTGTCAGGAAACACTTTAGTGATTTGAAAGTCCACTGATTAAAGCAGAAGAAAAAATAAGAAACCACCAAATGTGATTTGCAAGCATTTTGCTTAAAAGCAAATGAGCCATCTAGGCAAGGGCTCAGCCATGAGGCTTCCACCAATTAACCACAACCTTCAACTGCAGCTTATTTTTATATTTTTTTTAAGCATTTGACTCATCTGACCCACATGCATTTTGCATTCCTGCATGCTCTCTTCTAAATCCTGAGAATTCAAGGAGAAAGGAAAAAGTGTCGGTGTCCAAAGATAATAAAATCTGGAGGAGACAGACATATTCTCCAAAAATACATGTCACCTCTAAGTAAGAGCAGAAAGGGCAGGATACAAGAGAACCACAGAGACACCTAACCTGCCCAGGGGGAAACAAGACAGTCCTCCTTAACATATCTTTGACTGAGACTGGAGAGATGGCTGATCAGCATCAATTACTGCTCTTTAGGGGACCTCATTATAAACATTTAGCAGCTAACTATCACCTGTGACTCAATCAAGTTCCAGGTGCTCCAACAGCCTCTTCTTGTCTCTGTGGGCATCTGCACACTTGGAGCACACACATATTCTCCCGTGGATGTGCATGCAGACAAGTAAATAAAAGTGAATCTTATATTAAAGCAATCTTTGCATTGTTTTTTATATTCCAAGCTCTCAGCACAGTGTCTGATGTAATAAAGAAAATTGATGACACTTTTTGGAACCACAGTGTACTCTAAGCGATGTGAAAAATTCAGACAATATACACTTTCTTAACGCCGAGCAGCTCAAAGTTACAAACGCAAAATCAACAGAGGAAGGAAGGGATAGAGGCACCATGGCACAAACATGCACAGAGAATTTATTCATAAAGTCATTTTCAAGAAAATAGATGGGGGTAGATCTTGTTAGAGTGAGTGAAATAAGGCAGATTCGGAAAAATATCATATTTTGTCTCAAACGAAGAATCTAGATTTATGCACGTATCAGGAGCCAAGAGTGGGGTTGGGGCTTAAGGGAGGGGGAAGAGAGAACAAGACAGGGTAATTGGGGGGAAAGAATGTCACAAACTCCCTCTGCTGTGCAGAATTGCAAGAAATGTATATCAAGAAAACAGAAAGGGGACTAGTTTGGGGGGAGGAAGGAGACCAACAGGAGTAGGGCGGAGCACTGGGGAGGACCGTGAGGGAAGTTAGAGCAAGGCACAGTGACATATATGTGAAAATGGCACAAGGTCATTCTTTTGAACAGTAAGATAATGATAAGGGGTTCCAATAAGTACTGAAGGCACATACGCAGTATTTGCTCTAAGAGCATGACGTGCAAGGAAATGTTATGCACACTGAAGGCTTTGTGCAGTATTTGCTTTGAGAGTACAGGAGAATGGGATACTACTTGGCCTAGAATTGGAAATCCCTTTGTAGCCTGGAGAGGGGACAGTCAAGCTAGACATCTGGAGCGGGACAGTGGGAACCTACCATACTGGGAAGGTAGCATGGCTCTCTACTTAGGAGATTTCTAAACTCAGAGTTAATGAACTCAAACTGTATTTTATGAATTACAGCAAGTCAGTAAAAGTTTAAGGGTAAAAATGTGGTAAATAAAGGCTGTATTTGTGTGTGTGTTAAATATGTAAGGCTATCGTTATTCCTTCTCCCTGCTCTGTGGGCTTGTGCTGTGTGTGGTGCGTGCACATGAGTGTGTGGGTGTGTACACCCATGTGCGTGCACGTGGAGACCGGAGTACGATGCCAGCTGTCTTACTCCCAGTCTCTGCCCGAATGCTGAGCTGGAAGCTCAGCCTTGCCTGGCTTTTTAGCATAGATGCTTGAGATTTGAATTCAAGTCTTGGTCATTACAAAGCAAACACTCTTACCCACGGAGTCATTTCCCACTTTAAGAAACAAGCAAACAAAAACTTATTTAAGCTTTACTGAAGCATTAGAAAAGCAATGCAGAGAGTTTCTGTTTGCTTATTATCCCATAAAGCTGTAGTTTTCGAAGATTAATCGAGTTAAAGAACAGTTGGGCCTGTAACACATAGATACTTTTAGCAAATACGCTCAGATTGCTTCTATAGATAGACTTAAAGTGGACAATTACTGAAACTAGATCTGGAGAAACTCTTGTAAACTTGGCTAAAATGACAGGGTTGCCTTTGTGCCAAGTACTCAGCCTCAGGACAGCAATGTGTGTGACATTCAGACAAGCCTGATCTGTGCTTCAGGCTTTCAAACAGGAGCCTAGCAAGACTTCAGCAGAGGGTGCATCTGCTTCTGAAGATCCCAGCATCACCAAGCTGTTCCCGTTAGGAGAGAGAAACCTTCTAGGTCTCCCCCCCCCTTCTCATTTGGTGAATCTGTATTTCACCACCACCACCCCTTCCCCCAAGAGAGTGGCTTTGGCTTGGTAGGTTGGATCACTCCCACTATAGAAATTAACCAGGAAAGACCAGTTCACTAGTATGGTGATCTTCCTCTGGGTTGTACTTTTAGCAACAAGACTCATGACCCCCTAAGACCAAACACATTCCTTTCTTGAATCTTTCTAACATGTAGCTGAAGTTTGCCAAGACAGTGGCTCAGGTAATGCCCCAGCCAGAAAAAGGCCTTAGGGCCTTAGAAGCCACTGTCCAGGTAGGTGGTCTACCCCAGCCAGCTAAGCACCTTTGTATGAAGGTGTGGGCCAAATCCTTAGAAAGTAGTGAGGTGTTATTTTGCTTTGCTTTGACATTGTTCCTAAATCAGAAACTACCAGAGAACTGATGAGCAGGGTCATGAGTAGACTTGGGTGTTTCTAGCCGTCATGTCAAACAACATCACCTGAACCTCAAGATGGCCCTTCACCGTGGAGTGCCTCAGGAAGCTCTTTGTTGTCCTGGTCCATGGCAGAGCTTAGATTCTCTTTTTCTGTGACTGTAGGAAGAACTCTGGGGCTACTGATTAAAGCTGAGTGATGTTGCTTCACAGTAGGTTAGTAGCCAGAGGGCATGTTCCTAATAAAGGATGAAATGGACCTCCCTCCCTGTCCACCCTTTTTCCTCTCCTGACTTCTACTCCCTCTCAGCTCCTCATGCCTTTTCTCAGGCCAGTGGTGCTCTAATAAGACCCATGCTTGGACTTTTTCAGGTCTGGAACCTTGAGACGTATGAATTGAGCATTAATGAACTGCTTGGTATGTTAGCACTACAAAAATGAGTTCCTCTTCATTTTTCTGGAAAAGCTCAGAATTGTCATAAGGTCCCAAGCCTGCCTGTGTTTGCTGAATTCGCAAAATAGACACATACGAACAAACATGGTTATATATATATATAACCCTAGGGTATATATATATATATATATACCCTAACCTTTAACCCTTCCCAAGTTTCCCTCTTGCCCCCTCTCAATTCATGGTTTATTTTTAATTATTGCTGTCACACACACATATATGTATAGATTTATAATCCTGCCAAGTCCCTTTAGTGCCACACATATGTGTATGCATTTAGAGCTGACCAATTGGGGTTGGATACCGTTACATGAAGAGCCACAGGCATCTAATGGCTGCTGAGAGAGAGCTAGACAAGAATTCTTAGGATACACAGAGAAATGCAATTGGGGGAGGGGACAAACACCTTTGCTTTATTGAGGAGATTGGTCCACATGTGTATCCAGACATCTGATTATATGTCATATTGAAGTGAATATAGGCTCCTACATTGATTAAATATTTAAATATTTAAAAATATTTAAATAATGACTTGGGCATAAGTCATTATTTTAGAAGTAATTGGGGAAAGTCATTCTGGGAAACCTGATTTATAATCCAGTTATAAATGGATTATAAATGGATTTATAAGGTAAGTTTGGTTATAATGCAAAATGAGCAATGAAAACTTTTTAATACGATTCTGTAATACTTTAAAATAAGCAATGTATTCACATTCAAAATCCAGGAAATGCAAAAGCACATGCAAGGGAAAACCATCTTTATTACCTCTGATTAATATTTTTAAAGCTTCAGAAATACATGAGGAAGCCATCTCTCCCTCTTCCTCTAAAATCTGCTTTGTGTGTTTGTTTCTGAGTGAGTATCACCATGACAACGTCTCACATGAAGCTACCTAACATTAATCAAGAGGCCAGGATTTATTGCCAAATGTTTGGAAGGCAGCCCTCGTGAGTATTATTTAACCCAAAATGATGGGGTTTCTGACCATTGTAAATCATGAATTCTTTAAGGCAAATCTCAAAACTGATAATCAAAACAACAGCTGTGCCATTACATGATACAAGGCTTAGAGTAGTTTCATTACTGCAAGCTCTGTATAGGTAACCACGGGGCTTAGGTGGACCGTTAAGCGCTGCTTTCCAATGACAATAAGAGCTCAGGCTGCCCATTTCTCACCAGTAGGAAAACATCTGCTCACAAAGTTCCATGACCAACGTATACTTTGTAGAAATGTTTTGAAGTACACAAAGCCATGAGAATTAAATGACAGCCGGATTTAACAATTCCCTTGTAAATATGTTTTAGCTAAACTATGGCCTCAGCGAATGATGCCTTTAGAAAATGAGATAACATGTTACCCAAGCCTGGAGGGTAAATCTCATTGTTTCAAAGAAAATCAGTACAAGTCTACAGCTGGAGAGAGGGGACTTTCTGGAGCACTACTATGATCGATCCAGGTTCTTCCTTTTGCTCACTGTTTCCTTGATAGCAGTTTAGACCAATTCACTCTGCTTCCTCTCCTTTGGAAAATAAACTGTGCTGACCATTCTCCTTACTCTGAAGTCTAACAGCATTAATGGCAGTTAGGTCAATACTGAGTTCCCTCCCCAGTCGAAATACCTCCTTTTGTTTCTCCACCTTCGGTGGCACCCCTCCTTCTGCCACATACACCCCAAACTCCAGATTTAGAACTATCTTACTGCTCATTTGTGATACTCTTTTCTAATTTCATCTCTCTCTTAAAAGGTGAATGCAGAAATGGGCTCATAGCTCATTAACTAAAAATAGCCAATGCTAAGCAGAGGCGAACTATTACTCTTAATTTTACTATATCATATCTTCCTCCTATTCCATAATCATTCAATGTATTTATTTGGTATCCCAATTACATAATAGCCTTAAAAAATTTTTTTTGAGAATTTCACGCATGAATATTGTATTGATATAATTTCTACCCCTCCCTCTGTCCTTTTCCAACTCCTCCGTGTCCTGAATCCCTTTCATAATCATGGTTTCCTCTTTAACCATCATTGTTGCATATATATGCATGGAAAGATAATTCTTATGAATATAGTTAGAAATCAAATTGGATTAAGAAAACAACAGTAGCAGATTTTCCTCTAGGGTCTATGACCCCTCCAGCCACAAATAGTTAGTTAGCTAGATTTACAATACCAGGCATGATTCCTTCAATTAAGTGGGCCTCATATCTAATTAGACAGCTGTTGGTTACCTCTAAGATAATATGGTCACTATTGCATCATTGGAGATATATTAGGAGGCTGACCATACTTATAGTTCGTAAACTTTAGACTTATTGTAATGAACTTTTAAACACATTCTTAAACTCTGTAATGTCTATTTGATCTTTGTTATTATGTTTTACCTTGGGTGCTGGGGAAGAGGCCAGCCCAGTTTATGACAGGTGAGTGTCCTGACACTTAGCCACATGTCACTTTGCATGGTACTTTAGTGACAATCAACTTGGGGTACTGCTAGAGTACCTGCAGGGGTCAATCCTACAGATCCATAACTACAGGATCTCCATGATACAGGGCAACAACAAGATATCCAAGAGGAGTCCCAGTGAGGTTTCAGTATTCATAGAGAAGCAGAAACCAGAGGCCTTGTACCAGGCCAATGAGTCACTGCAATGAGCATTTACAAGTAAAGAAGTGTGAACAAAGGGGTATACTGTGGGACACACTGTGACACACGACAGCTTCCATTATTAGGTTTTTATTCTCTGTTGTAGGGGAGGTGGTAAGGGTGGAGGGCGGGTAGGAGGGGAAGGGGAAAGAATTGAGATTGAGGTTCATGATGTGACATTCACAAAGAACAAATAAAAAGTTAAAACAGAAGAAGAACAGTCCTTATGTGCACAGCTTGATCACAAGCCTAAAGCTATCCTACGAGGACTAGATTGCCGATAGCATTGTTCACACCACATCTGGCAAGGAAGAAGGCTGGCAACCCCCCAGCCAAGGCTAAAGGCTAAAGCTAGCCACTGATGCAGGCACAAATACCCCAGAGTGGCCAAACGGAACCTATGGCTCATTATAATACCCAAACTGCCAAAATGTACACCCTTGGGTAGATATTAAAGAAGCTAATGACCCATGGAGCTGCATGTAGAGTTATTTGTGACAGACAGAGCATCACAGTGAAACCTGTGGTGTGAAAATGAGCCCTCCAGCCCCATGCTGCTCGGACATAAAAGCCCCGCCTTCTATATGCATGGCCATTGGAGCTGCTGGACCCTCCCTCTGTTCTAGCCACTTCTTCCCATGAAAGTGAATCTTTTTCTCATGTCCCTAATGACATTCCTGCTTTTGTTCCTGTGTGCCAAATATTTACCTATTTGTTCCAAGACACAGGAATCTGGCACCTTTGCAGGGTGCCCATCAAGCCCTGATTTCACTCAGAGAAATGTTATGATTATGAGTTTATAAATGGAGACACAGTGAATGAATGAACCCAGGTTAGATGGCTTATCAGTGCCACTGCTGGGAACCAAGTCTTCTGACTAGAAGGCGCATCATCTTCTGCATGTCTTGTGTCTTTTTTGCGTCTTTTGCTGTCCCTTGTCACCACAAATCACTAGCTCATAACAGCAAAGAATTAATTCATAGAATACAGTCTTTAAAAAAATTTTGAGGCAATTAGCTTTAGATGTTATCATCCTTTTGTCAGAAGGAGGATGAAGGGAGAAAAAAGAGGAGGGGGAGGGGTGGTGACATGAGACAGAAAGGAGGGGAAGGAAGGAGAGGGTGAAGAAAAAGGGAGAAATAAAGACTATAGCATAAGTTATTATATAAGTTATTATATAAGTTATTAGCCAACATTGGGGAAAATAAGCAGAAAACCCAAAGCTTGTCTCTAGTGTCTTCCTAGACATTATTAGGCAATAAAAACACTCTTAACTATCTAGAACATTAAACTCAGTCTACTAAAACCAGTTAGATAAAATTAAAGAGAAGTGTCTAAAAGCCCATGGTCCATGAGGAGGAAGTTGTTGGCTGAAGTTGCACACCACAGGATGAGGCTAGATCTGGTACCCAAGCTGTCTGTGGCAAGAGCAACTGCAGTGGAGGTATACTGGAATACACCATACACACTAAGTGGGGAGGGGGGGGACAACAAAGAAGGTTTTCAGATCCAACAGCAGTCTGTACTGGTTGGTTCCCTGCTTTTCTGGCCATCAAATATCTTGAAAACCATTCCCAAAGCTAACACTTATTAATATTTAATATTTAATATGGGCCAGGACCATACTGAGAGCCTTTATAGACTAATTTGTGCGATCTTCACTGCCATTCTGTGAAGTGAACTTAATCCCTCCCTCTTTAGATGAAAAGTAAGAGATGTCAAGTAACACTGCTCAGATAACACCGCAGAGCCAGGGATGGCTCAAAGCATAGTCTGTGTCCTTGACCTCTTTACAACCCCACAGAGAGACAATATAGACAATGCAACCACAGCAGAAACTGGTTAGCTATGTTTAAACGGGAAAACGGATACTTTGAGAGCAACACGAACATTTGTGTAAGTTCCTATTTATCCAGAAGACTAGCTAACATCATCTCTCCTCCCAACTATTGTTTGTGGATAAGCCATCCCCATCCAATTCTCTGCAGGCAGGGTTGTGTTTACCTTTGCATGCCCATCAAAGGGCGTTCCCGGTGTACTTGACGTTTGTGATGTGAGTGAATGAAGCTATAAATAAAAGAATGGGTGACTAGAGCTTTACTTTTATGTCTTCTTAAAAAAAAAAAAAAATGGCAGTTCCAAGGATATTAGATCCCCGGGCTATGAATCTAGGCTTGGACACATCGTGTATTATTATTAAGTGTAGGCAGTTCAGAGTTTTCAGATGAGAAGATAAAATAGGTGAAAACTCGCTAAATTAGAGTACATAAAACAAACCTTGATTAACTCAACCTCTTTTCTCTACCAGAAAGTGGGACAGAAAATCAATTTATGGAAGGAAAGCTTAAATCTACTTAAGTATATAATCAACTTAATTCTATAACCTGCTCCATCTCACTGCCTTTCTCAAAGCACAAGGCCTTCTGAATTCAGAAACACACGGCCACCGATTCTCATCGTGGGCCTGGATGACCCAATCCTGTTTGTAAAATAAATAAATAAATAAAATGCCCAATTGACTGAGTGGTCTTCGTGCTTCAAATTGAAAATGTATTGCTCAAAATACATTTTATTTTAATAAAGCTCACTCTGTACTTTAAATGTCAACCTCATAATGAATTTAAACTGCAAAAGAGTCATTAAATGGTGAACTTCAAAGAAAACAAACTTTCAGAATATTTTTCTGAAAATCAAAACAGCTCACCATTTTCCTACTCTACCCATATGACGCTTTCATATGCAGAGTTTTAAATAGCTACATTAAAATACTAGGTTAATTTTTTCCCTATCCCTAGAAGGGGTGATCTAAAAGTAACCAAAAACATCATCAACAACAAGAACAAAACATATTTTCTTGCTTCCTCCTTCTCGGATCAGTGTCTGTCTACCACAGCCGGGAAGCAGACCTTTGTCTTCAGTTCAAGTCTCAGCAGACACAAACCTTACGCTGCATGACTGTACGTCAACAGGAAGCAAGATGACTCATCGGTCCACAGAGATACCTAAGCCGAGAAGACTCAGCATGCTTTTCTCCCTTCTCAGAGGATCCTATATGATGGATTAAGTTTCCCAAACTCCAAAATACATTTACGATATAGGATTTTAACATTTAATCCCCTGGCCATTCGCTTTGGCTTTAAACAGATTGTTTATCTTCCTCCCGCAAGCACAAAACGCCATGCCGAAATGGGAACCAGATTTCTCTACTCAGTGAACTTCATGTGGTTTCCCCATTTCTCCTGGCGTCGGTTTCCCGGCAGACATTCATCTAAAAAATTCCTGCTTGAGTGATTTGTTAGGAAGATGGGATCTGGAGCTTTCTGTGGTACATTTTCAGCGTCTTCCTAACTGCACTAAAGCTGTACGCACTGCTTAGGACCTTACTCCAGAGCTGAAAAGTCCTTTGTAAAGGGGGAGGGGGGAGTAGTGTGTAATCTAAAAAGTGACCTTGATTAAGAAAGAAATCCCCTTTCTTTGAATTTTCTCATGCAGGAAAGCCTCATGTTAAATAATAGGTATTTATTTGCAGACTCCATTTGGAAACCATGATGGAGCATACAGAAATTATAGCTGCTTCTACCATCTAGGAATGTAAAATAAAATCGAAAAGGTTAGATATAAAAGCCTGAGAAGGTTTGTTAAAAAGGCAGTTTAAAGAGATTCTGAATAGTACAAGCAGCAAATATATGAAAAAGATGTCAGGTTTAAGGGAGGCTTCTGGAAATCTTTGCAAGGTTCTTTGGAGCTGTCTTAAATTAAAAAGGTATAATCACTATATGCTGCTATCATTCTCTCTCCTTTGTAAAGGCATTTAGTGTTCCTCCTTTCTCTCTCTTTTACACACACACACACACCACCACCACCACCACCACCGCTGCCGCCGCCACCGCCGCCGCCGCCACCACCACCACCAAGGGAAAAGAGGGAGAGGGGTAGGAGGAGAGGTGGCCTCACAAAAGAGTGACTGTATTACTGTAAGGGTAAAAACAATTTCGTATCATTTGGGGGTTACTTGTTTTTAAACATTGTATAGGGAGTGTTATATTTATCTGACTAAACACAAACTCTTAGGATAACACGCACTTTACTGGCAAGTCCGTTTCACATTTTAAAGAAGAAGCTGAGTAGGGGCTGGGGAGAAGGGAGAGGAAAGTGTGGGAGGAAGGATACAATCATGGAAAGGAACAAAACAGCAACCCACTTTCCTGAATGCCTTCTGATCGGTTGCAAAGAACCTAGCTATTGTTTGAATGTCACATGTCCCTCCCATGCCTCTATGTTTGAAAAATGGCCCCAGCTGCAGGGATTGTCTTGGTACCTTTGCAGTCTAGGGCCTGGCTTGTTGATGAAGGCCACTGGTGGGCAGAGCAGATCCTGAGGGCTACAGCCTAGCCCCACTTCTAGCCTTCTAGGCAGGTCCCCGATTTCTGGTTGGCCATTAGAATGTGAACAGCCACCTCACATGGCTTCTTTTATAGCTGGAAGTCATCATGCCTTTACTGTCAATGTAGAGTGTATCCAAACCAAATCACCTGTTCTGTAAGTTGACTCAGCCAGGTATATGGTTACAGATGTGATATGAAAGTGCCTAGGGTACCCAGGATGGGACTCTGAGACAATCACTGCCCTTTGACTACCTTTTAGTCTTCTACAAACGTTACTGAGAAGCCTCTTGGCACCAAGGCACCACCATGAATGCTCAGTAAGTGGCTACCATGGGAGCTGTTACAGGTCATTTCTAAAGCCTCAGAGTTCATTTCATCGATATCACTTTGTCAGTCCTGCCAACTACCTCTGTGGTAGGAGTCTCTACACTATTTTCGAGATGACAAATTGGCAGAGGTTACTTATACCATTCACTTCTGCAACTCCGTGTCTCTCAGTCAAATTCAGGAAAGCATGAGCTTCATTTACCCTCAGAGAAATAGAAACTGTTCAACAGAGAAAAACTTTCAACATTAAATTCAAGCAGCTAAGGATATGCAAATGGGAAATTATCTCTACTCTAGGCACTGACAGATCTGGCTTCTGGGTTCTTCCTGAGAATGTTCATTCAAAACTTCTATGTCACAATCATGTGGTACACTGCTAAGCAAAGGAAGTACATAGAATGAAAACCTTACACAATTAAAAAGAGTGTCTAACTGGCCTTTCCTCTTCATTTCTGTCAACATCCACATACACAGGAAAACTCATTGAAACCCCCACATACTAAATATGAAGGAGACGGGACAAAGGTACTGTGAGAATGGCAGGTATAAATGGCGAGTGAATATCTTCGTGAGTGTTGTGTTGACACACACAGAGTAGGTGGTCTGGAAATGAGAGAGCAAAGGAATGCAACAAATGTGCTCTCCCTCTCAATTCGTAGCTACAACAGATAATCTAAACAAAAGCAATGTAATAATGAAAGACTGAAATAGTTGGACTTAACCTTAGCTCAAACGAGGTCTGCTCTAACTAGCATTGGTGCTGCGGAGGTGGCCTCTACCAGCTGTTTACGGTGCAAAGGATCATATGGAACAGACTTAAGGTTGATTTCTAAAACAGAGGGCAAGGATCACTGGAGAACAACTCTTGCTGGCTCTCTTATTCTTTGCTGACATTTAAAAAAGGAAAAAAAGAAAAAGTAAATTCAGCTTTTCAAAAGCTAACCAATTGAAATGCTGTGCTAACAGTTTGCAGCCTAGAATCGTGAGAGAAGAAAGTCCACTGTCCTCAAGTTTTCCCTATTCCAAAAGCACCTTCTACCACGCACAGTTGTGGTTCTCTTCATAGGGAGCTTGAAGACAAACTCATAGCAATCGTGAGTTTCTCAGTAATAACTCCAAAGGGTTCTGAAAAATGCCAGAGCAGGCAAGGTAAATTCCAAGCAGCTACTCTCACAAGATGGACAGGGACACACACACACACACACACACACACACATTCATTCCAGAAAAAAATAATACCAAAGAAATTATAATCCATTCAGCTGATGAAATTCAACATAGGCTCTTCCATCAAAAAAAAAAAAATCAAAGTACAAAAGGAAATGGAGGTAATGAGGTTAGAGAGCAAAGGGCCACAGTGAGTGCTCCTCAAACAAAAGAACCCCAGCAGAGCAAGTGCGCGTGCATGCGCAGTGTTCAGTGGAAATGCCACTGTGGAGAAGTCCATCTGCTTACTTTGCTGCATTTGTAGGCAACAAGTTATACGCCTGAGATTCCAGCTGCCTGGGAAGCAGAGGGTGAGAGTTTGAGGCCAGCATCTCTCAAAAGTTAAAAACTGTTACATCGACAGCTGTTTCTTATGTACATTCCTTTGGTTAACCTTCAACTCCTGCAGGGAAGCTCTGATCAGCAAAAACAGAAGCAGGAGGCTACAATGTACACACCCTGAAACTAGTATCTAAGGCCAATGTATGTGCTTTACCCTTAAAAAGCATTATAATCTCAAACCATGAAAGACATTGTCTTAAAAGCTACTAAAGAAGAAAAGACCTTACCTTGATACTGGTGGTTTTCATACAGAGATGTCCCTATGCCTAGATTTGCATATCCACATATACATATAACTACACAAATATGTATTCATGTGCTGATAGTCATATATAAAATACATATGTATCTTATAAAATATGTGATTAATACCCATTTTAAATAGGTGAACAGGTTGTACACATATTATATATATGCACTATAAATACATAGTATATGCATATATACATACATATATATATACACATTTCTTAAGGGCATATAAACTCAATAGAAGGCTGTTACTTTTTTTAAGGATCTTCCAAGATATCATCTTTTGTAGACAATTTCCATACAGCACTTTTAAGATACCCGTTATCTTTCTTACAGAATGAAGCACTTTCTTGTGCCTCGGCTTGTTTTGCACACTGATGGATGATATAGTCGTCTTTAGAGATTATAAACATTGGGGGTGGCCCTTTAAGAACCATCCTCGCTGTTGCTGCTTTAGACAGTTGCTCAGAGTTGCCCAGGGTCAGTGACAGGATGAAGTAGGTACCTGATACACTATCACAGCAGCAGCCTGCCTGCATGCAGCCTGACTCTGGGCCCTGATCTTAGTTCTACATGCATTAATCCAATTTCTCCTCAAAGGAACAACAACAGTAAAACTGACCACATCCAAGGAAGCTAGAGCTCAGAACAGTTCAAAAACGTGCCAAGGCGGCATGATCCACTGCATAGATGGGATTCTAGCCCACGCAGTTTTGCTCTGCACCCCTATCCCACTACTTCCTAAAGCCTCGGTCCCTTATCTAAAGCCACAGAGAACCTTGCCTTTCAAGGATATTGGATTAAGTTTCACTCTGTGTGGGAAACACTAGAAAGAGCCTGGCATAAAATAAATTCATGAATAAAAGCATTAACGAAACAAAATAAGTCTCTAAATATGAAAATGGAGGGCTGACCTTTCAGCCTGCTTTCAGGCTGATATCCTGAGCATCAACGAAGTCACATGATCTGACTTTACAAGGTATTCTGAAGCCATTTTTCGGTGGATTAATATTCAAATAATTTTACTGCTTATAAAGATACACAGCTAATACATATTTATAACACAGAAAATATCTGTAGATATGATGTAGTTTGTATACCAAGTGGTTTCTCAGGGTATGTTACGCAAATTACTATGGTGCACATATAAAAATATTTTAATGTGGACTAATAATGGATACATGAAAATTTAAATAAATTCTCTGGAGATTGGCCAGAATTAAGAAACCAGGCAGAGCATCTATATAGTGTGCACAGCTAAACAGATTTATGCTGGCTCAAATCCTTTTAGAAATATGTAGTTTGTGCTTCGCATTTTACATATGGCAAAAGACCATACATCTTAAAGACAACACACCATGTATTATACAAATGATAAACATGCTTGTTTAACTTTCCATCGCTTAAAGATGCGGCATTGCTGAAGAGAGCAACTATACTTTCAGGGATCCTGGGTACAGCAGGATTCACACATTCTTTTCTTTGTAGCCAACATATTTCTCATACATTCTCATCAGCAGAAGATGACTTTAGCCCTGGGGAAGGGTGTTCTTCTAAGTGTTTATAAGATACACATATAGATTGCTCCCCACCACTGGGGACTGGGGAGATGGTTCATTGGGTAAGAACACTTCCCTGCAAGCATGAAGACCTAAGTTCAAATCTTCACTATCCCTGCAAAATGCTAGGAATGGTTGCCCATGTCTGGAACCTAGCATTGGGAGGCAGAGATAGGAAGGCAGAACCTGAGAGTCCACGGGCCAGCCAGTTCAGTAAGAGACTCTGTCCCAAAACAATGATGTAGAGAGAGACCCACAGTTCTGCTTTGGCTTCTGCATATATATGCAGGGGTGTGCATAGCCACATACTCACATGCACCACACACACACACACACACACACACACAGACTAAAAGAATCCCTCCCCTTTAGGTTTTCATGCATGCTCAGAACTGAGTAGCACTAACAAACAAACAAACAAACAAAAGCACTGATATCAAAAAAAAAACCAGGAATCAATATTCTCAAACTCTGCATGACTCAAGAGAAACTACCCTTCGCTTGTCTAAGTAAGCCAGTGCTCATTCTAAAGCCTCATTTTAGCATGGAGTTCAAGGAGACCTCCTAGCACACAGCATTCACATGCTACCCCTAGTTCTCTTGGTTTGGAGCAGGCATCAGATTGCATTCCTAGTATGTTCTCATTTGAAACCTGCCTGAGAAAGCCAGCAACCGGCTTTCAAGACAGACCTTCAAATTGACTGGCATTCTGAATCACGTATTTACCTTCATGGGACTGGTTTCCAGACAGCCAGTCTTTCCAGGTTTGCCTGCCGGATGTATTGTGTTACCGGGTTATAGAAATGGCTGCTGTGCATGCCAGTGGTTAGTAGAACTCAAAGATGTAACATTATCTCTCTCAATTGATTTGAGGAAAGAATGTTCATAAAATATATACCGCTTTTGGTTAGGGGTTGATTTCTAAATAAACAGACCCAGCCATGGAAACTCTAGAAACAGGCTAAACAAAACATGCATTCATGAATGTATGTTTTAAAATCAACTCACAATCTTAGCCCTTTGTAAGCTCTCAAGAGACTGCAGATTTGGCTGCATTAAGTTTATGATGTATAGCTGTTCTGATTTAACTTTGTTTTCAGTCACTTGTGGAATACCTGCGCTCTCCTGAATATTCTGTACTTTCTTAGAGACCAGTGAGCTTCCAGGCCTGCAAAGGTGCTTGGGGACAGTGATTAGAAAGAGGCACTTTGTTTAGAAGTCAGACAAAGAAAGAAGAGTAAAGAGTTTTGTGCCTTAACAGAATAGAGATTAGAGGACTGTAGCCCTCCAACGTCCTCTCCTCAAAGTGCTAATGGGCACAACAAAAAGCCTCACTAAGTGGGGCTAAATTCCTTCATTTCCAAAGATCTGAGGTCAACTAGATTTTTATCTCAGCTACACACTGGGAAGGAAACACCACAGCCTGGTTAGATCCTGCTTCTAACACAAGATTGTAGGGCTGATGGCTGCACAGTGTGCTTCCCGAGGATTAAAAGACCAAAAATAAGCAAGAAAATATGGTTGCTCCCATGTTCATATGTATTCCAAAAAGAACAGGGTTGTGTGGTTCATAGTTACAGTACACATACATAAATCCTAAAATCACACTATGCTTTCTAAGCTTCAATTCTCAAGTTATTGACATGGAAAAACTTTGGTCAAAAACTATGTTCATACCCCATACATAGCTTTTGCTTGCTGTATCAACACTTTGCAGCATGGTGTTGGTCAAGCCAAACATGAAAATGATGTCCCTACCTTCACCCAGATTATATTCTTTCTGGAGGGCGAGAAGTACATGTAGTAGCAAACAGTTCAGTAAAAGTCTGTGACAGAGCATCAGACAGATGACATTTTATTAGCATGGAATATAAAAGTTCTAAAAATTTGGTGAGATTTGCTTTTTTGTGTGAAGTGGAAAAAAAATCTGAGTTCTGCTCTGGCGTTTAGTGTGATCACAAAATAAGCTTCTTATATGAGTCTTGATTTAATCATCAGTGAAATGGTAATATCTGCACTCCAAGGGTATATTACAGAACTAATACATGTTAAATGAAAGGCCTCTGTAACCTGCACAGACATATAAGGTGCCCACTGCAAAGGCAGCGGAAGGAATCACACCATTAACGTGGGAAGGCAGGCTCAGAAGATGAACTTTACTTACATGTCTCTTTTAGAGCTAACTGTCATTGGCTTGGAGCTGGAACACACGGTACAGCAATTATCTCACATGCTTGAAGCTGCAGGGTCAATCTCCTTGGCTAACTTGTATAGAGGTTATCTAATAAAATAACTTCAAGCTAAATCATATATAGTTGAAGGAAGCATATCTAGGTTTCACAAACAAAAATAATCGTGAACACTAGTAACTCTGTTCTCTTCCAAGTACAGGGGGATGGGGGACACCTACTTTGAATCTAAGAATTTCAAGTTATTAAAATTAGCCAATCTTAGGGATGATAACCAATGAGAAGGTGTTTCCATAACATTTTAAAGTTGAGTGAATTTCATATTAATTCAAAGTGACCTATTGAAGGTGCGAATGGCTCAGACAAATGGCTTTTGAAATAAGGTGGCTAAATAACTGGTGTTAAAACATCCTGCCGAAGGCCAGTATAAATGACTCACTTTGCCATCTGGGCCCATACATCTCAGGTATTTGACTGGTAATTTTACAGGCATGGAAAAGTCCTCAAGCCAATCCCAAAGCGGGACTTCCTACAATAGCATGAAGGCTTTTCTCGCTGAAGGAGAGCACTAACATTGCTAACATATGTGAAAGTAAGTGGAGACGGTCCTCCAAGCTCCTTCCCTTTCTATGCCTAGTCCTTCCTACTGGGCATGCGTACAAGGAGACAAGCCCAAATTCCCCTCCCCCCTCAGTCGCTGAGCTATCTGCAGCAATGACAACTCAAAACACAACTGGTCCACTGGAAGCTCAAGTAGATGGGAAGTTTGTAAGGATTTCTGAAGAAAATCACTTATGATGCTTTAAAAAGCCACAATTAAAAGCAAACTTTCAAGCCCTTGCAGAAACAGTATAAAGTCTTTATTTGGTGTAGGTAGAACCATTGAGAGGGTCTAGCTGTGGGAACTGAGGTAATATCATGGAGTAGTCTGGTCAGAATCACTTTTCATTTGCTTAGTCCTGTTCCACTGACAGAAACTGAAGTGGGCAGAAGGAAGGCCTTCACTATGTGTAACAGAAACTGGCCTAACCTGGAGTAATGGGTTCTGTCTGAGTGAACCACCTCTCACCAGCCCATGCCTACTGTAGGACTTAGTGTGACAGACATACCCAGGATAGAGCAGCATCCTCCTGCAATCAGACCATTAGGTCACACTTAGTCACTCTATCATCATTTCCAGTAAACACATAGCAGCCATAAGGGAAATGGCAGCTGATTCGCGCTGAGCTCCCCTAACCACTCTCAAATAGTCCCTAAAGAATGAGGCCGGTAAGAAGACACTGATAGGAAGTATTTCCACTGGTTTGCATCAACTATTTAATCCTATGTCAACCTGGTGTATTTAACCTAACATAATTCTCTTTGCTCTATCATAAGCTTCTAGATAATGTACTCTTATTTAATCGTCTTCACAAGGACTTGTGACCACTTTTGAAACTTTGTGGTATGTCAATTTAAAAGAAACCATGTCAGGAAAAAATAAATACGTTAAGGCGCTTCTCACTTGAAGCATTTTGAAACAGCCAATATGGTTTTGTAGATCTCAAAAGTGTCACAGAAAGCAGGTACAAATGAGATGTCTGGGCTCTACTTTTTACAATACTGCATTCCATCATTCTGTTAGTTAAATTAAATTTAGAAAATCTCCCAAATTGTGAGCTCTACAAAGCCAATTGATAAAATTCTCATTTGAGACAAAAATCTAATATCAATCAGAGTTCAGTGGAAAACAAGTTAGAGGATTTAATGTTCACAACATTCAACAGCATACGCAATTTGAAACAGTTAACAGCTAGGACAGAGCACTAGAGGCCAGTGAGCTGATAGCTTGCAACCTGGTGGAACTTGGCTTGGCCAGTTTCAACAGATTTACTTAACCAGAGAAAAAACTCGTCATCAGAATACCATGTAAACAAAAGTATCCAAACAAAATTGGGAGTAACCAGCAGAATAAAACAATACTATAGGGAGCAGGGTGGCTCTACCAGAGGGAAATTTTCAGAACAGAGCTGGCACAGCGTTGCGGGTGCTTGAAATCTAAACTTTTAAACGTTTTCTTAGGTGAAGCTATAGAACGGCATGCAGAGAGCCAAAATAGCTGAGGGAGACTAGGAAGGCCACATACGGAACTAATTACTCATGGAGAGGCCATGACAAAGAGCATTTCTCCAGACTTTTCATGGGGGCTTCACTTTCAGGAAGTTGCTGTAATTACTGCTCAAGTCTAGAGCAGCCTGCAAGCTGCTGACAGGTCCAGCAGAGGAGGAGGAGGAGGAGGAGGAGGAGGAGGAGGAGGAGGAGGAGGAGGAGGAGGAGGGTGGGAGGAAAAGAAAGGGGGGAACCCCAACTTATCTGACCTCACTAAGGAGTAAACTACAAGAAAACAAAGTATCACAGAAAAGTTTAAAAAAAAAAAAAAAAGCCTAGAAGTTTAACTACTTAACAGTGTTCAGCTTTCTGTTTACTGTTTTATCATTTCTTTATCTTTAAATTACTTCTTCAGCGTGGATCAGGCAGCAAATTTGTACTACTCTCAACTCACTTTCGGTTGGCCACAGCAGAACTGTACATCTTGACTCGTTTTTTTTTTTTTTTTTTTTTTACAGCTTTTCCATACTGGGGCCCACTTCCTGCCCAGTTGAGGAAAAAAATCTGGCCTGAAGATGAAATGACTGCTTAACATTACACGAAAACATCTGGTACCATTTTATGCACAGACCCATGTCTGAGAGCAGGCGATTCTAGCGGTCTCTCCAGCGGCACAGCGCATACCCAAACCTCCCCAGGGTGACATCATCCCATATATGGACTCTCCAGCCCAGCCCTCCCCCTTTTCCTGGTCCTAAATTCATTGCCAGTTCCCTAGTCTGCTGCAAATGTGCCACGTCAAGACTGGAAATCACAGCCCTTTAGTGTGTCTCAGTCAATGCAGCAGACAGAATTCAGGGGGGAAGCTGAACAAGCCCCTGGTGCAGGAAGACAGGCTCTCCCCAGCCCCGGGACAGGATTTTCCACACACGGATGGAAGCTTCTGGAGATCCTGCTCCGTCGCCCCAGTGTTCAGACTACCTGTTCAGGACAATGCCGTTGTACAGTAGTCTGCACATTGGTTAGACTGGGCAAGGGCCAGCAACGCCATGGACGGCTGGGGACAATGTGCTGTTTCCAAGAAGAGGACAGCTGGGTGCTCCTTTGTTGAATCTCATATCCAGTGTTTCTCTTCACAGGTTGTGCAAACTAGGGACCAAGAAGCCCTCAGGGACTCTGCCAGGGGAGAGGACTGCTCCAGGGAAGACCAGCGGGTAAGGCCTCTGGAAATGCGCACCTGGTCTGTGATTGTGGGACTCTAGATAGGGATCTGATCATCTGAGAGAAGATGTGGGAGACACTGAGCTGTGTGACAGATACCCATGAATTTAACTTTCAAAAGTCGTATGGTAAATAGTGTACTTTCAAGGTCGTATGGTAAATAGTGTCTTTCTGTATGCTTTTTAAAAGTCTAAATGTTGATTGTTCAAATGCCTTCTTAAATGTAAAGATCTTCTACTTCGAAATGAAAGATGGAAAAAACCTCACTCCAGGAAAGTAACAATAACTGAAAGAGACTTAGTTTTGAATGGTTGAAACTGATAATTCAGAGACTTAAACTTGGGCATGAACTAGCGCTATGCATGCAACCTCTAACACCCCAGGAATGAATACATTTTGCCCTAAAGAAGAAGAGAGGAAAAAAACAAAACATGCAATTTTCATGACTCTTGTGTGGATAGGGAGCGTCTCTGTTTACCTATATAATAGAAACACCAGAAATAATAGTACCTAACAATAAAAGAAGAGGTGGTCACGTTTATTGTTTGTTTGTTTGTTTGTTGTTTGTTTTACCACCAGACAATGCAGACAGACTTAGCCAGAGATGAGGGCCGAAGTGCCAAACCCACAACTTACTGACTCAGCAACTTAGACGGCCAAGAGAACAGCGCTCTATCTTTTAGATGTCTAACTACATGTATTGAAATTGTTCTTTTAAAATCCAAGAATGGTTGATACCCGATGGTCAGCTGAGCCCCTAGCCCATCTTTTTTTTACAAGGCTCTCACTCGTCCTGGGCCTTTGGAATGATAAGGCACGTCGTAGTTGTCTAGAAAGACTCTGATAAAACAGGAATTTGTAAACGAAGGCAAAAGTTTTCTTTGGTCAGTTTCCAGCTGTCCTGGAGGTGAAGGAGAGTAGGGGAGGTAGGCAGACGGGAAGGAAGAAAACTTCCTTGGGCTTAGTGAAAAACTGAAAGAGAAAATACTAGAAGAATCTGGGTTGCTAAGTGAGCTGGGAGATTTGTACTGAGCATCAGCAGTGGCACCGTTAAAGAAAATTGGAGGGGGGGGGTATGTTGCTGCAGAACCCATCAAGTCTCATCTTTCATTTATTTCTACCTCACATTCTACGGAATGAAATATCTCCTGCTCTTTAAGCTTTCTGTGAGAAACGGATACACTCTCTTTTGTCTTTTAAAGTGTGAGACCTTGTCTAAGTCACACATTCTTCAATAACCCAAAGATGAATACAAACTCTCTTTAGTGAAATATTGTATTAGAGCTGTACCTCTGAGTTCTCATTTTAACATTTTTATTTTTTCTAAAATTATGCTTCAAATCATCTCAAAACTGGTGTCTTGGTCATAAAAATTTTCTGATGAATTATGGCAATTAAGTAAGAAAAATAGCAGGGGACACTTAGCTGTTTGTCACTTAGGTGAAACAGGCACCTTTCATTGTTCTGTGAGAGTTGAAGAATCTTATCTTAATTATTTTTAAAGGAAGAGTTGAGATTTTAAAAAAAAATCTCTCATTTTGTTTACACAGAAAACTAAAAACACTAGTAGTTCACTTACAGAAGTTTGTTTGTTTCAGAAAACACACTTTCCTGACTAACGCATCACGAAAGAGGACAAACAAGAAGCACTTGGGTCATATTTAAGATTTCTCTAATTTTGAGGGACTATTATACTCTAGAAATAATTGAATTCTATAACTTGATTTTATTTAATGCATATTTAATTTAAAATTTTCTCTTCATATTAAATGTCTTTTTTTTTTTTTTTTAATTTCAAGAAGAATAACCTTTCTTAACAGGTCCTTCATCTATTTTTCCCAGGGGGCAGTTTTTAGTCTGAAGATACAAAGGGCCTGGTGTAAGTTCAACAGTAAAAAGTAACAATTTCTTGTAACCCTGGAGTCCCTGCCTGTACTTGGTTAGAATTCTAATACGCCATTTTCAAGGAAAATTCTAAATGAATGAAGGAGAGTAGTACTTAATTTTAAATGTGAGTTATATTAAGAATACAAAAAAAAAATCATTTGATAACCATCTGCTGAATGGAGACAGGGCGCTGAGTCTGTTTGCTGGTGGATATAGCCCTTATAGACACTTTAGGATAAAAATAGCCATATTGATCACAAAGTAATTAGAAAAATGTCTAATTTTATTCCAATATTACTTCTAAAGAGGATACACAAATATTTTAGGGATCGTGGAATCTAGTGCAGAAGAGAGTAACCAGCAGCAAACATCTTCCACTGGACATTATGGTAAGTCTAAATAATGAAAAATGAAACATTGTAGGTACTCAATGTTTCTGGAAACTGTTTGCAGGGTCTGTCCAACCTTCACTTTAGTGAAAATTGCATCCTTGTTTCTTAATTCAGAGACTGGATAATTGATAAGCTAGGCTAGGTACTGAAGTCAAAAGAATTTTTTCAACCATCAAAGAGAAAGGAAATTCTGAGTTGCAGCCTCAACGCGGTCACTTCAGAATCTGTTTAATTTCTCAAAACATTTTTTTTTAAAAACCATAGATCTCAAAATCAAAGAAAGTTTGTTTGCACGGGGACAAAGTGTGTCACAGATCCAATTAGTTAACATGCTAGCCCTCCTTCCTGCTTGCCATTGAGCCTTTGGCTTAGGGAATGCGTTTGTTTTTAAAAGACAATCTCCCCCACCTTTTGCCTATGGACCACCCAAGATTTTACTCTATGGGAAAGAGAAAGCTTAAGCATAACATATTACTAAAATACTGCCCCACCACCACCACGCTTGGAATCTAGAGCTGATATGGGAAAAAGAAACTACAAGTTGTTTAAGACGTTAAAGGGTCACTAAAGGAAGCTGAAGTTCCCAGTGAGTCTGTAAGGGAACCACTCTTTAAAATTAACCTTTTCTCTTATCTCAGGACAATAGCCCACCCACCACCATGATGTCCAAATAGTAACTATGAGACCATCATATAGAGATCCCAGCTGAAAATAGAGGTCAGACTCTAGCCTGAGGCAAGTGAAGGCTGAAACTTTCCGAATCTGTTTTTTACCTTGGTGTCCTACAGATGATGCAGATATAAATATTTAGCCTCTTTCCAAAGGACTTAATACTGAGTTTTCTATTTTTTTTTTTTAATTGGCTGTAAGTTGAGAAAAATAATCAAGTCTTTACTTTGTATCTCCTGACTTATTGTGAAAGCCAGTTTATTACAGTTGCTATGGTTCAGTTTTCCTGCTAGAGATTTAGGAGATAATTCTTTTCTTACATTTCTGTCTTGAGACACCACACCATCAACAAATTAAGCACCATAGGCTATGCTAAATATATAATAGTGTTTTCATCTTTTAGACCAAGACTTTTAAGTGGTAATCAAGTAAGTACAGCTTGGAACTATAGGGTGGGGGAAGTCTTTCTGATATTTTTTAACCTGTTTGGAGCAGGTTTAAACAGTTATAAATTATGATCATGCCCCATATTTACTATAAACATTTTTTTAATCTATCAAAAAATAAATTGTCCTCAAATCTTATGAATAAAATAATTATCACTTCTCACCTTATTTTGATTTATTTTTCTCTACAGAGAAACCATTATGATAGTTCAGGCTCAAACATTTTGGATAGCATGGTATAAATAAAACTGCTTCATACTGAAGGCTAACCCATGGACTCACCTTTCTTTGTATTTTTCAGGCTGAGTAAACTGGATCAAATTACTTATAGGAGAGGGGAAAGCAGTACAGAATTATAGCAACTTTTAATTGCTGCTAATAGATTCTTTGTAAGTGAATCACTCTATTATGATTTTTCTGTTGTGCTGAATGAAACAACAAAATAGTATTTCAAGGTATTCCATTTTTATATACTTGACTCTGTAACTACTTGAATAGCAGCCAAGCTCGTGTGCTCTGAAGTGTTGGACAGAAGCACACATTTATTTTCTCAAAGTTAAATAAGTCCGTATATAACTGCACTCATCAACTCTGTTAAAAGGATACCATCTCTAGACACTGTACAAAAATTCAGATGTGCAGTAAACTATTTTTTTCATTCTCAGAAAAGATTTCATTGTTCATAAAACTTCTGCTGTTTTTCTTTTTAGATTTTCCAATTAAAAGTAAATAATAAAGTATTTGTTTTCTTTAAAATTAATCTCTAATGTACACTTCTTGGATAATAATGTGTTTTGTTTTGTTTTAAAAGAAATTCCACTTTTTAGACTTTCAACTGTTTGGCTATTTTGTGTTTAAAATGACAGGGAAGTTGTTAAATATCTCTGCATATGCGAATTGACCAAGTATATTAAAGTAGCCAGAATTCCTGACTCAACAGGATTGCAGTTTACATCTGTATGCTTAACACCATTGATTCAGATTTTCATTTTGGGTATGAAGCAAACTTTTCTGTGTTTAAGGTTCTACTCTATTGTGATATTAACAACATCAAAAAACACATTCAGAGCACTAGTGTGGGAAAGAACATTCTAGATCATGCCTTTGATTCCTGGCCTCTCCCTTCTTGTTAATCAAGGGGAATATAAGCTCATGAACTGTTTGGTTTTCATATAGATACTATAAAAGAGAAATACAATTTTAAATACATTTTTATTGCTTGGAGATATATATTTATCTCCAAAATGGCTGCTGTTACCATGTAAATGACAATATACTTTTTCATGGGCAAGGCTATGGTACTTATCTACTATGAGAAACATGTATAAACATAGATTTTAACCTCATTATTAAGAGATGCAGAGGTCTTGTGAAGAGGAAAATCATCTGGTTCAATTACTCTGAGTTGCATGAGGGTCAGTAACAATAAGAACTGGATTTTAAAATATATATATGTTATGTTATTTTTTTCCTTAAAATCATGTAAATTTTCTGGTTTTGACAATCATCCTTGTTAGCAACATTTGGATCAAATGTATGAGTGTACTTCCTGAATAAAGTCAAACGTCTAACTTCTTTTTAGTTCCATAATGTTTTAATGTTTAATTCTATTGTGTGTTTTTCTCCTTTCTCTTTACCCCTCCCCCCACCCCAAATCACCAAATCTGGAAAACAGGCTGATTGTATCTGTCCATGAGCAAAGGAAACCTGAAGGACCCAAGGGCCTGGCTGGACAGAGTTGTCATGTGTCTGCCTGTCTACACTTGCTGTGCAGAACATCCGCTCACCTGTACAGCAGGCACAGACAGGCAGTCACATGACAACCCAGCCTGAATGACAACCAGCCATTGAAAGAAAGCTGCCCTCACACCATAGCATCTACACC
Organism: Rhynchomys soricoides; assembly: GCA_019843965.1. NCBI lineage: Eukaryota > Metazoa > Chordata > Mammalia > Rodentia > Muridae > Rhynchomys > Rhynchomys soricoides. The sequence goes on along the minus strand of JADRCH010000010.1, from coordinate 8,155,040 downwards.
AAGAGCTACAACCACAATGAGGGGGTTGGGGGCCTGGGGTTTTAAACTGTTGGCTTATTTTAAAAAACTCGTATGTAATCCTTTTATTTTGATTCGCATATTAAAGCCTTCCCGAAGTAAAGTGAGTGGTGCCTATGAAACCTAATAAAGCCCGTTTCTGAAAACGCTCCTGTGTCTGACATGGTCCTCTTTCCTCGACCACACTCTCACCATTTATTCACTGCACACACCTTTGCTGCCCCCCGACACTGACGTGAAAACCAAGTCAACAAAAGCTATTTAGCATCAGTTGGATGTTTGTCGAAGAAGAAATTCTGCTGGGTCTCGTCTATAAATGATTGTTTTATGTACTGT
>JADRCH010000010.1:8117675-8149201 GCA_019843965.1 Rhynchomys soricoides | reverse complement strand
GGCTAGGTATCCCTGGGCTAGGGCTAGGCATCCCTGGGCTAGGGCTAGGCATCCCTGGGCTAACCATCCCTGGGCTAGGCATCCCTGGGCTAGGGCTAGGCATTCCTGGGCTAGGGCTAGGTATCCCTGGGCTAGGGCTAGGCATCCCTGGGCTAGGGTTAGGCATCCCTGGGCTAGCCATCCCTAGGCTAGGCATCCCTGGGCTAGGGCTAGGCATCCCTGGGCTAGGGCTAGGCATCCCTGAACTTGGCACCCCTGGGCTTGGCATCCCTGAGCTAGGCATCCCTGAGCTAGGCATCCCTGGGCTAGGCATCCCTGGGCTAGGGCTAGGCATTCCTGGGCTAGGGCTAGGTATCCCTGGGCTAGGGCTAGGCATCCCTGGGCTAGCCATCCCTGGGCTAGGCATCCCTGGGCTAGGGCTAGGCATCCCTGGGCTAGGCACCCCTGGGCTAGGCGTCCCTGTGACTTTAATCTCCAGGCCTGCAGTTGTCTCTTTCCTTCCTATTTTCAACATCATATTTGTCATCCGTTAGAGCCGCACAGTAAAAGCAATGCTAAGTAGGCATCCTGATGAGGGAATGATGGAGCCCTCTTATCAGGCTATCCAAACCCTCCAGCCCACAGAATGAAGCCTGTCATTTCTTAGGAGTCCAAAGAATGTCCCGTTTCAATGCAGATTTTGACTTCCCTCAGTAGGGCAGGGTTAGCACAGTTCTGCTGGAAAGGCTGTTTCCCTGACTCCAGTCTCTGTTACTATTTCAATCCCTATACTGGGCCACAGATGCAGAAATAGAATTGGCAACTAGCTTCGCTGTATAGGAATGAGTAGCTGCTTCTCTTTGGTTAACTCTGGGAAAGCCTGCACAACCAGATGTCCATCTGTTTGACTATTTCTTGAAGATACTAAGAAAAAGGAAAGCCTCCTCCCTTGAATCAAAGTATTCCTTTCTCTCAAAAATGTACACCTTAGAAGTATTGTCAAGAAAGTTTGCCATTAGAGTATTAGTATAAAATTTAAGAAACAAAGTTTTTAAATGAGTTTTCATTTTATTCTTTTATCTTGACTAAATTCCCCAAGAATTTATATGTGGAAACTAATAACAAGAAATCCAGCTTTTGCTTAAATGGTCTCAAGTCCAGGAAGCCATGTATAGCCAGGAGACGAAAACCCAATGATAAGAATAAATAAATTCTATAATTCAATAATTCACCTTTGGTCCTTGATACTATCACATGATGAAATTCCATTGTCGCTTGCCTAGTCACTCACTCATTATCTCAGATGTTCATTCATCAATATTTGATCTGTTCTTTTCATTCATGGATCTACAGGTGGCAGAAAGTGAACATAACAACAGCCCGAGTGCATGGTCCTTACGTGTCATGTTGCCTTGTCAGCTTCCATCTTCCAAACCATCTCTTACATCATGTCTACCAATTCTCATCATCAGCTCAGGTCAGCCTAGGATGCCATGGCCTCTCATGCCATGTTGCCAGTCATGGCAACAACTTCTAACCCCCAGTCCAGTTTTGTCCTCTTCCAACCAGTTCTCAGATAGATAGATAGATAGATAAGTGTACATGTAGATATAGATAGATAGATAAGCATACATGTAGAGATAGATAGATAGATAGATAGTCTGATCATGTGACCCCCAGTTAAGAAAAATTTCCAAGACTCTTCTTACCCTGGCAGTTGAAATCCTTCATCTCTAGAGTCACTTTTTCTTTTGTCCTAGTCACTCCAGTTCAGTTCTGCCCTAGGACACTAGTATGGCCTTCTGTGATTACTCAAAGCTTCTGCCTCCTGTGATCCCTTCACCTCAGACACTGTTTATGTCACACATCTCACTGGCTTGACATTTCATGGACCATAATCGCCACCGGGCAAGCTTTGTGGTTTGTTTATATGAGTTCTTTATTCAGACTATCCCTTAGAAAGGGCAGGCACCATGGGCTCTTTGTTAACCATTTTATCCTGAGTGACCACAGCAGTGTCTCAGATATAACAAGGCTGCAAAACACACGTTTGGAAATGTTCAGGTGCCAAAGGGTATGACACTCATATGTCACAGCTGGCTAAGTCCCTTGTTCTCATAAGTCTCTAAATATAAAGAACTCACTTAACTCAATGCCTGGGACAGTGCAAATACACAAATGGTACCCACAACAATGAAAACAATTACTAGAAAAATCCAGACAGGGAGAGCAGGCCTGGCGTTTAAGCAGGTGGGATGGCAACAAGAAGAGCTATTTAACATTACCACAACTAACTTGGGAGTATTTTCTTTTTAAAGCCATTTGGCATTTGGCTTTGTCAAACACTTTGACCATTTTGGCTGGACTAGTGTTGATATACACTAGTATATCAACTAGTATATACACTCTGAATATACAATATACAGAGTCAGAATATACAGAGTATATGTGCTCATACATTGTACTGGCTGGTTTTGTCTGTCAACTTGACACAAGCTGGAGTTATCACAGAGAAAGGAGCTTCAGTTGAGAAAATGCCTCCATGAGATCCAGCTGTAAGGCATTTTCTCAATTAGTGATCAAGGGAGGAGGGCCCCTTGTGGGTGGTGCCATCACTGGGCTGGTAGTCTTAGGTTCTATAAGAAAGCAAGCTGAGCAAGCCAGGGGAAGCAAGCCAGTAAGTAAAATTCCTCCATGGGCTTTGCATCATCTCCTGCTTCCTGACCTGCTTAAGTTCCAGTCCTGACTTCCTTTGGTGATAAACAGCAATGTGGAAATGTAAGCTGAATAAACTCTTTTTTCCCCAACTTGCTTCTTGGTCATGTTGTTTAGTGCAGAATAGAAACTCTGACTAAGACATACATATAATACATATAAAGAATAACTTCAAATGGATTATTCCAGATGGACACCATTAAAGGGTCAAATAGCAAGGTAAAGAGAAAGATAGAAGCCAGTGTGCTGTTCTGGGGATGGGCCCAAAGAGGCTAAGGATGCCAAAAGCATACCAAAATTGGGCGTCCACTGGCATAACTGCTCTAGAGGGACATAAAATATTCTACAAAATAGGGTGTCCACTGGCATACTGCTCTAGAGGGACATAAAATATTCTACAAAATAGGGTGTCCACTGGCATACTGCTCTAGAGGGACATAAAATATTCTACAAAATAGGGTGTCCACTGGCATAACTGCTCTAGAGGGACATAAAATATTCTACATGACATTGTTCAAGTTTCTGTATTTCTCCTGTGAGAACTCAGCAAAGACAAGTCTATAACCACCCTTACATTATGATTTTGATAGAAGTCAAAGAGCTGTGTGCCAATCATCTCAGATCCCAAGTCTGCATGTCTGAGCTCTAAGCTCACCCTGATAAGTGGATGCTCCTAACCCTACAGGCCTTGGCATGCACACACTGGCAGAGGGACATGGGGAAGACACGCCATAAACGGGCCAATGCAACCAATTAAAAAGTATGTTCCTGACCATTTGCATAGGAAATTCTGGGTCTGGGGTTCTGCTGCACGATCTACAAGTAAAAGACCCAAGGAAATACCCTAGGAATGACTTAGAACTGTTGTCCTCTGAAAGATGACACTGCACAAGCTCCAGTCTTGGAGTATATTAGAGACTAAGACATTGCTAAGTAGATAAACTCTGTCAGTTCTAGCATACCGCATTAGAACAATGCTAGGAAGATAACATGGTGACATTGTGTTACCTGGTACACAGGCAGAAACCTTCCTGTTAAAGTCATGTAGCATGTACAAACTGCTGCTGTATTGAATGGCTAAAGTACAGGTTTAAAAACTATCAATGGATGCTTTGTGTGTGGGGGGGCTCATTTATGGATCCAATGAAACTTAAGAGCAAAGGATATGTATCTGTTCTAAACAAGAAGAAACTAGAAAATGATGCCTCTACAGTCATTCTCGTCCCTTGGTTATCATGGACTTGCCGTGCCAGCTCGGAAAGGAGTCAGGTTGATCACATCATTCCTAATTCTTGGTTAAGACATAGGAGGACCCATATGCTAGAAGAGAGACAGTGTACAAAGCCTAACTGAACAAACCAGATGGATGTGAGTTCCCCTTTGTTACCTGAGCCTTGCCATTCTGCATTAAGCAAACCCAGATCCCATATACATGATGTCATAACATGAAATAACCAAAGCAAACTGGGAACCAAAAGACAAGTTAGTCAAAGAATGGCATTACCCACTCAGGGTGTCTGCTGATACTTTTCAATAGCACAAGTAAACACATTAGTGTGGTAGCAAGACCCTTAGCTCACACATGGCTTGTGAAAGCTTTCTGGGAAATCGTGAAATCCCCCTGAGGTGGTTGGGTCAGCAATGGTCCCCACAGCTCAGTAAAAAAACTGAGGCTCAGAAGAGTAGAGTGGCTTGACCCAGGACAGGCAGCCACAACAAACCTACACCCCCAGCCCACACCCATCCATAGCACCAGCTCTACACAGCCTTGTGTTCCATTAGTGTTATGCTGGAAAACAGCCTTGAACTTCTCCCAGCCCACACCCATCCATAGCACCAGCTCTACACAGCCTTGTGTTCCATTAGTGTTATCCTGGAAAACAGCCTTGAACTTGTTTCTTAATCACAGGTGTATTTCTTAAGTCATTTATCTTTAAACCTCCCCCCAAAAGCTACCAAAAGTTAAATAAAACCATGTATTTTCACAGGACATAATCTATTTATTGAGCAGCCATTTAGGTGACAGTGGAACCACACACCTGCCTAATTACAATAGAAAGCAAGAAGGTAACAAAAACATCTTAACACAGACACCCTCTATGAAAATGTAAATATAAGTTATCATTACACAAACTAATGAGTCCACAACTAATCCAAGGACCTTTCCCTTTTCACATATATTTGACAATAATAATAATAATAATTATAATTATTAATAATAATAATGGTAATAGTAATAATAATAATAATTTCTGACTCAGGCTCCCACCATATGTTAGTGCTTATGTACATATAGGGTCAGTTTAAGCACCAAAAACTTAGCTCCACAAGTTAAGATAGAACGATAGCTTTTTATTCACACAGCAATATTCTATATTAGTGGGAATTTTTAATAGGTTGTCAACAGAGTCACCTTCAGTTAACCTATAGTTGAGCTATGGTGACTAGCCCCTTTAAAATCTAAGCATCATTTACAACAGTGATGCTTCCAGATAAGTACCATGCAGGTTAGAGAGATCCGGTGTGCAGCTCAGCCCCTCCCTCCTTGTGCTTCTTGTGTGAACCTGATTCTCTTACTCTCCTTTCTACTCCAGTCCCAGCAGACACTATAACTTTTTTATTCTCTCCCAAAGAGCAAGGACCAGTACTGTCCCCTCTCCTTAGCCCTGACTGCACACTCAGAAATGATCTGCAGAGGCCAGCAGTTCTGGCCTGGGAAGCCAGTGAGCAGGATAGAGAAGGACAGTGGTGGCCACTGAGGTGTAGTGGGCTGAGAATGAAGGATGCCGGAGAGGGTTCTGACCCACTAACACCAACTCCTTGGAGATGGTCAACATCCTTGGGTTGGACACCATGACCAAGGTAACTCTTAGAAAACAACGCATTTATTTGGGGCTTTGCTTGCAGTTTCAGAGGTTTGGCACATTATCACCATGTAGGGAGCATGGCAGAATGCACACAGGCACTGGAGCAGCAGCTGAGAGCTACGTTCTGACTTGTATGCTGGGAAAGACAGAGCCTGAGCCTGGGGCCCATCATGGGCTTTTCAAACCTCAAAGCCCACCCCCAGTGATGCATTTCCTCCAATGAGGCTGCAACTACTTCAGTAAGGGCACACCTTTCAATTCTTCTCATCCTCTCAAATAGTACCACTCCCTACTGACTAAGGAGCCAAAAGAGATGAGCCTATGGGTCCATTCCGATTCAAACCACCAGAGTGACCAATATTACTTTTTACTGAAGTTGGTGACATGAAAATCTGAAAATTATACCTTGAATGGCAAATTTTGTTCTAATGTTTCTATAGAATTTGTGTTTCCATATCACAGAATCTTTCCTGGGAATCAATTCAAGCCATTGTCCAATATTTTCCAAGACACTGTTAGACAGAAGACATGGAGCAATGGAAAGAACCCGAAATGACAAAAGCATCTTTGGATGCTTTCAAAAGCAATCAAGCTAAAGTAGGAGGGATTGTTAACTCTGACACATATGTTCTTTATAACCAATAAGAATGAGGTGATCTCACCTGTTCATGGTTCTGCTCTCAGAGAACACTCTTATCTAATGCCTCCTAGCTGTGTTGCAAATACCAATGACCTCACTGGTTAGAACAGAGTTATTAACATTTACAAAACATAGTTCAATTTCAACCTATGTCCTCTTGAATCTAGCTCTAAGATTTTATGACGCCTTAATGGCTCTGTAAGACAAATGTGGCTTTTCTGTGCTTATATTGCTATCAGATTTAAATAAGCTGAACGTGAGCCAGAATGCCACTATTATCGTCATTTATGTTTTTACAGAGATATCAAATTCTCAAAGGAGAAACTGTGAATAATGATCTAATTCTAACGTGAAGACCAGAAATCTCACCATGCCTCCAGCCTTTCCTTGAGGTGGGTACCATAGCAATGATTTCATAATGCCTTACCCATGGCGGTCTCCCTATTACATTGTGCCTTTTCAACACGTTATTTAATAAAAATTGCTTTCATTAGATTGTACCAGTGACTTGATATTAATATAAGGAAGAAAGTTTCCAACTCCAGATCCATAAATTCATTTTTTTTGGTCAGCAAAATAGGACTATACTAAAGAAATAAGCGGGAGAGGAAATTCAATGGGAACGTTGTAAAACTAAAGACCTGTAAGAAGAAAGAAAAGCGGGGGCTTCTTCCAAGTAGTATTTACATACAGACCTTACTGGTGTCTGGAACTGAGCACCTCAACTGTATCTGTTAATTTCACTTTAGAAACACTTTGGGGGAACGTCACTCTCCATGGCTTACCTCATCATCTTTATACCAGGACAAGCTTTCTGCAGTGAGGACAAACCAGTAGCCCTTCGAGCCTCCTTTCATGATGCCAATGTTGCTGACAGTCAGCCAGCCCTTACGAATTACCTGCAAAAAAGCATACATCAGCAGAAGCATTGAGTGCAAGTAAATGAAGAGCAGAAGTAAAAGCAAGATATGAACGATGGTAAGAACAGCACTGCCCGCCCCCCACACACTCAGGTTCCACTGAGCTGTCTGAGAAAGTGCATCTTCCAAAAATTTAGATGGCTAGAGGGAGGTCTTATCCATCCCTGAGCAAAACAAAAATCTTGGACTCATATGGCTGGCAGAAGCAGAGTTGACTGAAATAGACAAGAACGAGATGAGGCAGCCTGACAGACTTGTGCCAGCCTATTTATTGCAGCGTTGCTACAATTAAAACATATTTTGTTGATTGGTTCAATACTCTCTCCTTGCCTGCTACTTCATTGCTCTTTCCAGGCTACTGGTCCACTTGTCTGCTTTGCTTGAAGCTCATTAAAACTAGTAGCAGACGCTGGTCAGCAAATAGCAAAAAACAGAAACTCAAGCCAACAAACTGTCCTGAATAAGGCTGATTGAGGAAATAATGAGCTAAGAGGAAAAGGCTGGGGCCTTTGAATGGTCTTGACTTACCCACCACCTCCTTCTGGGTGTTATTCGCCATGGAGTAAAATCGGAAGCATCTTAGAAAATCATTGAATGATTTTCAAATTCTAAAACATTAACAACTGGGAGACAGATTTGACAGAACTTAAAAGGGAAAAAATGCATTTCCCCCCTAGTGGCTGTAAAGTTAACTTACCCCACATGGAATAGTCCCCATACCCTCCTCTAAGCTAGATGGTCTTATCGTCTCTGAACCAGAAATACAATTCTATAGGGAATTTTACATTATCCTGAAGTTAAAAACGTGTCCTATTTCAAAAACATTCACTGTTCTAGACACCCCTAAAATGTTTTTTATTATTTGTTGAATGACTATTGCTTCCTGAAGGTAGATTAAAATACTCCAATAATAAGATTTTATATTTATATTAAATTTTACTTTGGAGCTTAAGAAATGCCATGGGAAAATTATGAAATACACCAACATTCTCACTGCTGATTTTTCAAAATTCCCTGCACATTTGCAGTCCAGGTGATATGTGATGCCTTGTTTCAGCATCTCTGCTGTGTATCTCCTTCCTTCAAGGCCTTGTTGGTCTTACATATCCCGAGAGAGCACCCCTCCTAGCCCAGATGGAGATGGTTTTTCAGCTCCTCCTTCTTATGCTCTACCACGGGAAGAAGACAATGTACTTCGAAGTACAATTCCTACCAGACACAAGAGTCATTCAATGCTTTCTTAAAAAAAAAAAAAAAAAAAAAAAAGCCACAGAATCCAAGACTAGGTAATCTCTGAGTAAACCAGAACACATACACATGAAGCGATCTACGTTTTAATCTATTTCCAAGGAGACCCTTACTCCCACTTCAGATTGAAGATGGTTGAACATGTCCATACAACATATAAATTTGAAACTCTGTCTTCCTTAGAGGAAATGATCATGGCGAGGTTTCAGTAAAACAGATGAAAAGATTTTGACCCTACCACTGTGTCATCCTATCACCACCTAAAAAGTATCAGTGGAAAGCACTCGAATTATTTCACTTTATTCAGTATCTTTGGATATAGAAGAGCCCTTCCAGGTCTACAGTAACAATTACTACTTTACCTATTAGTAAGTAGGCTGGTGCCACCAAGCTGGGCCATGAATTTCATTCCATAATTTTTTTTTAAAGAATCTTTTTGTTTGTTTAAAATGAAGATAGCACAGAGGTTCCATTGTGTCCTCAGGGATCTTGTAGATCAGCAGGAAAGGCAGATCCAGGGAGACAGAGTTCCCATATGATCGTATAGTACAAAATGTTTACCAACATAAAGGGTGGTTAGAGTGCATGAGGGACTGCCCTGAGAAGAAGGTTCCGAAGAGGAAGCTGATTGAGAAATCGGGTCACCTAGTTTTTTGCTTTGTTTTCCATAGAAGACAAAAAAATTAAATGGAGGGGCTCTCACGTGCTTCTCTCTCTCTCTCTCTCTCTCTCTCTCTCTCTCTCTCTCTCTCTCATCCATTAAAAAAGAAAGAAGAACTAGTGAAGGCTGGAATGGGAGAAAGGAAGGCAGGCTGAAACTGAAGTGAGATGCTAGGTTTTACTATTTCACTTTTCTGCAAACACCTGAGGTAAATTTCAGGTGTTTATCTCTGATATAAGTATCCTTAGTTTTAAATTCTTGGGCTCACCAGACTTCTCAGTGGATAAAGACACTTGCTTTCAGACCTGACTGGTTTGGGAGAGGACCGACTCCTGTAATTTAATTTGTTCTCTGGTCTCTGCTCATGTACATGAATAAATAAAGGTGATATTTTTTTTTAAATTATGTATATCACTATTATATTCATAGACTGTATGAATTATACCAAAACTACTTAGAAATAAATTCCAAACTATAATGTTACAGTGGAAAATATTTTTGGCTGTCTCAAAAACATTGCACGAGCTATGTATCAACTTCATAATATTCATAGCTGTATTGCTGACCTCTTAGATACCCAGTTCAAGGATGATGGCTTCAATGTGTGTAGTAAATGTTAATGACTCCGGGATGTTTTCTTATCCTCTAGCTGTAAGTATGTGTCCCACTCTGCCCATCATTCCAATGGATCTAGCATGTTCCCTTGAATAGAGAAAGCATGTTCGGTTTATTTGTTCTTCTTCTAAGGGCTCGTACATGCTCAGCAAACATTACACGAATAACCCATGGCCTTGCTCTTGCTTTTAGGTTTTATTTTGAAACAAGTCTCACTAAACTGTCCAAGCTAGCCTTGAACTTACTCTTATAGGCAAGGTAGGCCTTGAAATCGTGAGCCTCCAGCCTCAGTCCCAAACAGCTTGGATTTGTAGGTCAGCCCTACCCAGGCCTAGTTACAAACCCGTTCTTATAAGCCATTGCAATACCCCAAGTGAGAAATGACTAGTGTGCGAACTAAAGTAAGGGTTTGGACATCGAAAAGGAGTTAATCTACTGGAGAAATTTCTAGGGAGTGAGTGAGTAGCGGAGGCCTGCAGGTTATCGATAGATGAAGGGAGATTTGTGGTGGTGACAGTGAGTGGCCAATGGTCACTCGCCACAGATGAGGTTCCGATTCCGATGAGTAGTTTCAATTGAGATGTGCCATAGCAAAATACACTCTAGATTTCAAACCTTTAAAAAGAATTGAAAGTATCTGATTAGCACGTAAAATACTCATAAAGAAAGGCCACTTGGCATAAATTAGGTTAAATAAAATCTATTTCTAATTAACTCATCTATTCTGTTTTATAGTTCACCATGGCTACTAGAAAATATAGGGATTGGGTTGTGGCGATTTAGATGGTTCTGAAATGTTTGCCTCCACCTTCTTTCAGAGCCAACCACTGTAAAATTCAGAAGGACAGAAGAAGGGATCCAAATTTTAGAAAGTGGGTGTGGTGGTGAGTTCATTCAAGACCATGTAGGATTTGAGATACTTTAGATGACACACATAGAGGTGGCCCTCTAGAGAAAGGGGAAAAGTTAGGCTGAACCTACAGATCCGCAAGTCCTCAGCACACACATTTACAACAGTTAACAGCGGTGGCTCAGAGTGGGATCCTGTGGGAATACCAACATGTAAAAGGTGACCATAAAGGGCTGGAGACAGAATCAGAAATAAAGGAATTAAGGTCAAGGGGAATAGAATCTCAAACTCATCAAGCTCAGTATAGAGGGCGTGCATTGATGTCCAACGCTTGGATTTTAGCTATGCCAATTTCAGTGTGGTCATGGGATGGGGAGGGAGAGCTCACTGGGATGAAAAGAACAAAGAATAAAAATGGACAAAACAGCTGAAGGGAAATCGTCCCAGAGAAGTTAAAACCAGCACAGGTCCTGGGATCAAGGGGATAAAGGGGTGGGTTTTTTTTTTTTTCCTTTCTTTCCACCTAGGCAACTGATTAAAAGAAAATAATTATCAGAGAGGAGGGGGTTGATGGTACTAGAAGCTATAAAGAACAAGGAAGCTGGGAGTTGGGGAGAGGAGGAGTTGGGGGAGGGGCTGGTCTAGACTAGGGGGGCCTTACTTTGTGAGCCTCCGGGGAAATTGCAGAAAGAGTAAGGATTGGATGGTAAGGGCTCGTGTCATCCTTCCAAAGGAAACTTCTCAACGTCTAGGGAGGTTGTGTTTGATCTTTTCCTTCATTAAAGCAGAGTCTTGGTCAACGGCAGAGAAGCGAGGATAGGAGGTTGAAAAGGAAGGTCTCAAGGAAAGGTCGTCCAGAGACTGCCCCACCTGGGGATCCATCCCATATACAGTCACCAAACCAAACACTATTGTGGATGCCAAGAAGTGCTTGCTGAAAAGAACCTGATATAGCTATCTCCTGAGAGGTTCTGCCAGAGCCTTACAAACAGAGTGGTGTAAGCTTGCAGCCAACCACTGGACTGAGCATGGGGTCTCCAATGGAGAAATTAGAGAAAGGACTGAAGGAGCTGAAGGAGTTTGCAACCCCACAGGAAGAACAACAATATCAGAACCACCCCCCCCCCCCGAGCTCCCAGGGACTAAGTCACCAACCAAGGAGTACACATGGAGGGACCCATGGCTCCAGCAACATATGCAGCAGAGGATGGCCTTGTCAGGCATCAATGGGAGGAGAGGTCCTTGGTCCTGTGAAGGCTCGATAGATGCTCCAGTGTAGGGGAATTTGAGGGTGAGAAGGCAGGAATGGGTGGGTGGGTGGGTGGAGGAACACCCTCATAGAAACAGGGGAGGGGGATGGGATAGGGGGTTTCCAGGAGGGGGGAACCGGGAAAGGGGATAACATTTGAAATGTAAATAAAGAAAATATCCAATTTAAAAAGAAAGAAAGAAAGAAAGAAAGAAAGAAAGAAAGAAAGAAAGAAAGAAAAGGAAGGTCTCAGGAAGTGAGGACATGAGTCATCACAGAGGAGAATGGGCATGCTAGAGGTGGATCAGGAGGGGCAGGGTGAAAGCTGAGCCCGAAGAGACAGATCTGCAGGGACACAGTAGTCAGCACTGTGGATATCTAACACGGGATGAGACACTAGATCCGACTGGATCAAGCACACAGAATAGCCCTGGCAGAAAAGCTGGGACCAGGATGGAGGTGGGAGAATCAGTAGAGACAGAAAATGAGAAGACAAAGAAAGGAACTTGAGAATTCAGTGAGGTCTGTAGAGGGTGGTTCTCGACCACTGTGGAACTGTGGGTTATAACCCTTTGGCAAACCCCTATCTCAAAAAAAAAAAAAAAAAAAAAAAAAATTAGGATTCATGACAGTAGCAAAATTACAATCATGAAGTAGCAGCAAAAGTGACTTAATGGTGGAGAACACGAGGAGTTCTATCAAAGGCTCACAGCATTAAGAAGCTTAAGGACCAGTGATGAAGTAGAAGGCAGGGAAAGAGCTTAGACTTGTAAGATGATGTGAAGCAATAAACTGCCTGCTGTTATCGGCACTGTTGGATTCATCACTCAAGCATGCACCACTATTCCCAGACGCATTTAATGTTATGGCTGAAACAGTGTTTACTAAACATTGTTTAGTCTGGTGGATAGAGTCAATTGAGTTACTCGAAAAGCACGAGTTACTAAGAACAGCGAAAATGTGAGTGGTAGAATACTTGCCCTTCATGTGTAGGGCACTCTGGGTTTGATGACCAGCATTACACACACACACACTCACACACACACACACAAAGAGAGAGAGAGACACTCTCATACACAGAGACACTGACACACTCTCTCACACACAGACACACTCACACACAGATACACACAGACACTCTCACACACACATACACTCATAGACACACAGACACACACAGACAGTAACGCAAAGACATACACTCTCACACACACATACACACACACACACTCATAAGACTCATACACTCACACGAGATACTCTCTCACACACACTCACACATACACTCATACTGACTCACACATCTCATACGCAGAGAGAGATACACTCTCACACAGAGATACTGACACACTCTCTTACACAAGACACACTCACACACAGATACACACAGACACTCTTACACTTATACATACACTCATAGACACACAGACACACACAGACAGACACACATAGACATACACTCTCACACACACTCACACAGACTCACACTCACAAGACACTCTCTCACACACACTCACACATACACTCATACACACACAGACACACACATACACAAACAGACACACACATACTACAAAGGCATAGAATAAAAACAAACAAGATGGATTCAATAGCATCCTGATGAATACACTGCAGTCATTTGCATCCCAATTGGCTTTCTTTTTTGGAGAGAAGCACAGGAGGAATGTAGCTGCTTTCTGGTACATACATCCCTTGTCACTGCTTGGGGAATTCATGGCACTGTCCTCACTGAACACTGACAGCACCTCACAGAGGCTCATGAAGGTTTGTCCTTTACAGAGAGACAGAAACACATTGTCCACAAACAGATGACAACTGCTTTAAAATGAAAATTTGGAAAATAATTACTTCTTACATTGCTTTTCACTGAGAAACTGAGGGAGAAGCCAGGAATCAAGGTAAGATAGGGGACTGACACAGGAAAAGATCCTGTTGAAATGGGTAGACCAACAAAGCATGGTGATTTAGTCTCCAGCATCTCAGCACTCTGGAGGCTGAGGCAGAAGACATCGACAAGTTCAAGGTCAGCCTGGGCCTTGGGGAAAAGGAGATCCTGTTTCAGACAACAAACAAAACAAGCCAAAAAAAGTTTGGAACTCAAGGGGTATGCATACAAAGGGGACACTAATAAAGAAAACAAAGGGCACTAGGAGAGAAGGAAGAAAAACTGAATTTGAATAGGAAATGCAAAGGAAATAGGAAGAGCTATAGCATCCTTTTGTATTCCCATTTGAGACTGCAAGGAAAAAGAAGCAATCAGCAAGCAGTAACCACTTAGTGTTTGAGCATCAAATCCAGTCATGAGTAACCAAGTAAAGAGGAGCAAGCAGCCCCTTTATTACCAGACTACAGGGACCTTGGAGTGGAGAGGGCATGTTCTCATTTGTTTAGCTGGAGACAACAACTCCTCCTCCTCCTCCTCCTCCTCCTCCTCCTCCTCCTCCTCCTCCTCCTCCTCCTTCTTCTTCTTCTTCTTAATTTACTACTACAAGTATCACCCAAGCTATTTTTGGCAAATGCAGAAAGTTTGAAAGCAACCACAGGATCAGCGCAAAGACTGGACCAGCCTCACCCTTTCCCCTCACAGAAGCCTTCCCTAAGACAGTTCTACTGGGATTCCTGCATGCAACAAGAAGCAGGCATTACCAGGGTTGGCAAACTCTGCGTGTTAAGGGCCTCCGTTCAGAGCCCAACATCTGGTCAGCACACTAAAAGGAACTAAATTTGGGGAAAAGTTCCAGTGTGGTCAAGGCCTTAAATTTTATTTGTGAACAAGGAGTTTTGACCTTGGCCTTGCTTATGGAAGAGCATGTAAGCTTTCTCTTTCTTTTCCCAGCTATGCAGCTGTCTTTTACTGCTGCAGCTTGGGAAGTGGTTACAGAACGCTGGCTACTTGATAGTTTGGCCTCAGTGGATTCCAAAAGCTCCTGAACAGCCTTTCTCCACAGATGAGTACCTTATCATAAGGAGAGTTCATGTTCTGCAGGGCCTACCTGGCCAGATGCTGGGGACTTACTGGATCCAGCCAAGCTGTGTGTCAAGCTAGTTACCCCGAAGGTTTGGGAGAAGCTTCCGTTGCAAGGACAGGCATCCTCAGAACAGACAGCTTGTTTAGAATCTGCCCTGCAGAGATGTTTCCAGCAGGTGTGCCTGAGGTCTGATAAGGGAGGAAAGTGTCCAACGCTATATCTCATTTAAGAGTCAGCTGAGCAGAGGTTTCTGGACACCTATAGAAGAGCCAGATACTGTGCAGGGTGCCTTGAAGCAAGGTTCACACCAGGTCCAGGAAAGTCTTAACAGTGACTGACTTACTATTTTAAAAAGAGGTTTTAATGTCTGATGGACTAACCTCACAATTGAGGCAAAGCATATATAAACATGCTTAATAGCCCAATTAAGATGGAACATGAAATATTTGAGGAAACGTCCTTTTGTTCAAGACTGGAACATCTGTCACCACTCTGAAGGACTTGGCTATGCAACACTTGTGTGTTTGGGTGTCCCTTCATGGCTTTAACTTTCTAGGAAGTCAGACTATAACTCTGACCCCATTTCTAGGAACCCAAGGACAGCAACCATAGCCAGCATTTACTCCGTGCCAGGAACTGAGCTAACAGCTCCGCACATACTCTGCCACTTCCTTTACTCCGCATAATGATCTTATGAGGAAGGTAATATGTTCCTTATGTGGTAGAGGAAGAGACAGAGTTCTGGTTCCTTTCTGACGGCCAAGCTCATGCTACTAACCAGCTACTAACCAGTTACTAACCAGCTACTAACCAGCAGGCCTCCCTTATAGGGCCTGTACCCCACATGCCATTTTGCTCTCCTTGGAAAGGTATATGTTTAACATGTCACTGAAATAAACTCTCCCTTCCAGTTCAGCTTCAGAGCCCATTCATTCATTCCCCAAGCTACAGTACAGGTGAAGATGTTGGCTACAGTATGGATTTTAATAACAGTAAAACAGTCATCAAAACCACATAGAGCTGTCAGGGAAAACATCTATTATCATCACTGCTACCTAGGTGGCAGTGGGCTTACTTGACCTGTGTTTGCCTTGTGTAAAATCAGAATAATAACACCTGTAGCATAAAGCCGTTGTGAGACTCATGTCAGTTAGTGTATGGTAAGGATTTTGATCACCGCCTACTAACAATACACGCTGTACTTATGAGATTATTTCCACTGCATTTGTTACTGTGAGAATACAAAGAAGCAATTGTATTGTAATTGTAAATTGGTGATAAGATAGAAAATTGTTTTTCTTTATTCCTCAGTTCCCCTACATCTCCTCCTTTATCTTCCGATAATATGAATAATATTAAAAATCTAAGCTGACATCCGCTATTGCTTGTTGAGTGAGGGCCTTGTCTTGAAGTCCATTTTAGTATGCCATGAACAAAGTACGTTAAAAACTGGATTAAAAATAACTTGACGGTGGAAATAAACCCAAGCATACAACATAAAGAAGAAATGACCCCGGGGTCGTGGCTGGGAAAGTCCCGGGACGAAAGCAGCTTGACCCTGTTAAATGCAGATCTGACTTGATTGGCTGAAATCATATAATACAGTGCAGTCAAAGCTGGCTGGAAATAAGGAACCAATCGCAAGCGTGTCTGCTCTCCTTTTTATGTGGACATCTCCAGCTGCCAGAAGGATAACACTGGTGGCTTCTCCGTAAACCGTAAAACCTTATTGACTTCTACTTCAGGGGTGTAAATCTCCATTGTAAATAGGTAAACAAAGCTCACGGACAGACAGAAACCCAAGTGGCTAGTCCACAGGATAATCTCACCTGAGGAGGAAAGCAACCCTTCCCAGTTTTACTTGCTGGAATGTCCTCATCTCCTAGGACAGCTACCATGGGGCGCCATCCCTCCGTCCACCCGCCCTGGGGAGGTATCAGACACTCATGCAGATTTTCCCAGGCCAGGAAGTGTTTATTTCCAACCTCTGTGGCTCTCTCAGCTTTTGCATTATCTAGATTCATACTTGCAGCTGGGGAATTTCTTCCTTTCTTGCTGTTCTGAGGAGCTCATTTTGGCAACGCTTCTGTCCCAGGCGCTGCTGTTTGAAGCTGTTTCTTCTCATATTTTACCCAGCTCAGCCTCTCTGAGATCTGGGCCATTAACTATGATGAAAATCATGGCTCCACTTTCATTCATATGTTTTTTCTCCCGTGTATCTTTTCCATGTGCAGAGTTCCCTTTGAAGTTTCTGGGCCCTCAATGTGGAAGAGATTCCACGTGATACAAAACAGAGTGGGAACCAAGCCTGGCATCTATTTCTCTACATTTGAGAACAAAACTATATATACACAGAGGAGAGGGGAATACTCAAAATTAGCAGGACCTGAATAAAGTGTGGACATTTTACTAAAAATAGTCCAGAAAAAAAAAAGAAAAAAGAAAAGAAAGAAAAGAAAAATTAACTTAGCAGATAGGAAATTATTTAATAGTCAACTAGTTAGCACCTTACATGGTTTAGAATGTATATGGCAAACTCAAGAATAAGCTGAAATAATAACAATGAAATAGAAAAACTGGCCCCAATTCTTGACCTTAATGAGCTTTCAGATAAACGAAGGAACAGACAGTGAGCACACATTAACGAACATTAAAGTCGCAACTGCTACAGGTACTTTGAAAGAATAGTGATCATGTGGATCTCTAGAAAAAGCACACTTGAGGCTTTAAGAACATGAGTTGAAATCTGGAGGAGTGGCACACAGTGTGGCCATTAAGCAAGAAGGGGCTGTGTGTATGATGAGCTGGCAGAGAAGGAAGCTTGGCTCTGTGGCTCATGTGAGAACATTTGGCTTGTATCCTTTGAGGTGCTTTTAAAGGAAAGCAGCCATGTGAGATTTACTTCACCCAGAAGCTCCCCTGTCAACTCCAGTTTGGTGGAGATTACAGCAAAGGAGTGAGGAGAGTGGGAGACAGACAGAGCTGAGTGCAGCAGAGCCTGCAGCAACAGAGGGTGATAACTTTGACAGGCACATTGGGAGTTGGACATATGGGGATGTAGACGGATCAGAGGAATGTCTGGGGAGAAAAATCAATATGGCAATGATGAATTAGATCGTCCGGATGAGAGAGGGTGAGGTGTCAAGGATGGCTCCCAGAGGTTCAGTCTGTGAACAGACAGGGAGGCACGTCCACAGAGGAAGAGAAGTGTGTGCTTGGGGAAGGGATGAGTCAAGAGTTCTGTCTCAACATGTCCCAGTAGGAATGTGCAGAACAGGATGGCTGTAAAGTAGCCTAGAGGAGGTCTAGAGACTTGTGAGCCACTGGTTTGTAGATGTGAATAAGCTGAACGTGTCGGGGGCGGGCGGGGGAATAAAACAGGAGTCTGGACCAGAGGATGGCCCTGGTCTGAGTCTTAAGGACAGGAAGCATGCTGGGTAAAGAGGATGAACATGTGAGGGAGGGGTGGCTGGAAGGGTGAGGGAAGAAAGAGAAAATTGTACATGCCAAAGCCGGCTGGAAGAGAATGCTTCACTGAAGGGATTAAAAAGTCCAGTGTCGCTGTGAGGGAAAGTCAAATTAAAAGAAAACATTTTCATTGGTTTCAGTAACATGGAAGCTGTCAAAGTGATGATATCTAACTTAGTAGGGTATCAGCCTGGGCAGTCCTGGGCAAAGGGTCACAGGAGCTAAGGGCTCTGAGGCTCCTGCTGTGTCTGTCCTTTATCCTTTAATTTCTGCATAAAGGGAGCAGATTCTGAGGCAGGGCTTAGTGTCTCTAATGGCACCAAGGACACATTAGAACTGATATAAAAGCATTCAACATAAGAACCATGTGTTCTGCTAACATGTTGACCATGCCACACTGGGGGGCTAATGTTTCTGTGCCCTGATAGGCCAGGCAGTAGACAGGAGGGTAAGAAATGCTAGTTTAGACAGACATAAAAATCAATTTAAATTAAACAAATCCTACAAGTCTGATAAAGCTTTAGCGTCTCTCCCTAAGGATACAAATGTTCATTATTATATAGAAATGATTACGGGATCTGCATACAACACTCAGTACAGGTTAGTCCATCCGGAAGACTGGCATCCACCTGACAGAATCACACAGCAAGCTGACAACCCTTCAGAAGTGAGTGTTAGTGAAGTCAGGAGACTAGAGATAGCTCATGTGCCTATGTATGGCACTTTGAACCAGTACTGCATGGCCTGGTTATTTTCTTAGGGTTTCTAAGCCCTGTAACCTAGTTCTCATGTTGAAGGAGGATGGATAGACATCAGAAACAAAATAGATGATTGCATAGCTACAAGTATCAAGGGCTGCAGAGCAATCTAATGGACACAACAATTGGAATGGAAAGACTGCTTCCCCTGCACTCTGGAAGTTTCCTATAATAAAATCATGTTTCAGCAAAGACCTAAAGCTGAAGACATCTTTTTTGTTTGTTTGAAGTCCCCCCTCCCTATGTGTTTTTTTCTGCATATGTGTACCTTGCACATGACTGGTTCTGGCAGAGGTCAAATTCTCTAGAACAGGGGGTTGCAGATGGTTTTAAGATATCATGTGGGTGCTGGGAACAGTCTGGGTCTTTGAAAAGAAGCTCAGGTATTCTTAACTACTGAGTCAGTTCTCCATCCCCACCCCCAGCTGAAGAATTATAAAGAATAAACTGTGTGAACAGTGTGAGGAGGAGGAAGAGGGAGGCAGAGAATACGTTTCAGCAGGGGGAAGAACAAGTACCAAAATCCCTAGGTGGGAACATCAAGAATGGCCTGGCCAGTGCCTGTGTTGTAATTATCAGGAGAAGATACAATAGCTAATGGACTCAGAGCAGTGGGAGGGGACCAAGTCAGGAGGATCCTGAGTGAGGTAACTCAGTCACAAAAAAATGAACATGGTATGCACTCACTGATAAGTGGATATTAGCCCAAAAGTTGGGAATACCCAAGATTCAATTCACAGCAACCGTTGGGCTGAGCATGAGGTCCCAGATGGAGGAGTTCTAGAAGGGACTGAAGAAGCTGAGGGAGTTGGCAGCCCCATGGAAGGAGCAACAGTGTCAACTGGTCAGGCCCCCTGGTGCTCCTGGAGACTGGATCACCAACCAAAGAGTACACATGGAGGGACCCATGGTTCTGGCCACATATGTGGCAGAGGAGGGCCTTGTTGGCCATCAGGGGGAGGAGAGGCCCTTGGCCTGAGGGTGTTAGATGCCCCAGTGTAGGGGAATGCCAGGGAGGGAAGACGGGAGTGGGTGGGTGGGTGGGTGGGTGAATACCCCCATAGAGGCAGGGGAGGGGGAGGGGATAGGGAGGTTTCCAAAGAGAAGATCTGGAAAGGGGGAAACATTTGGAAGGTAAATAAAGTATAAAAAAAACCCTGAAATGCCATTGGGAAATGCGTAGGCTTCTCAGTAAGATGGTGAGTTGGTTTGGATTTTGTTCAGGTTTTCTTCACTTTAGCAAATACCAGAGAAAGTTGAGTAAGGGAGGAGAAGCTTGCTTTGGGTTTTGGTTTCTGAGATCTCAGTGCACACTTCTCTTACACTGTATGAACATTTCAGGCCGTGCTTCCCTTGTACTTTGCCAGTGGGCTTGTAGCAAGGTAGAGCATCGGGGCCACTGAAGCGTGTGTGGGAAGAGATGCTTAACTTACCTCACAGCATACAGTAAGCTGAGCTGGGTAGCAAGAAGAGACCAGGGCAGTGATACAAGAAATGGCCTTCCAAGTCACACTCCCCACCACCATCTGCTTTTCTCTGACTAGGCCCCATTATCTGGAGCTAGGCCAACTCCCAATAACCTACCCAAATTTTGATTGTATCCACGGAGTATCCACTGATTGGAGCCCTCATAACTGAGTAATCTTGGGTGTGCTTTAATGTCTAAAAGGTCTAATTAAGTAGATAAACTTATCCAGACAGACATCATTAGAGAGGGTGACTGGTGAGGTGATGGGATCAGACTGTTTAACGGTGACTTTTGAGGGCTGGGAGATGGCTCAGTCCGTAAAGGGATTACCATTAAAGCATGAGGCTCTGAACTCACTACCTAGAGCCCACGTGAAAAAGGCATGGGCTTGTGATTCCACAGTGGGGAAGTGGGAAATAAATACCTGGGAGGCCTGGACTAGCCAGCCTAGCCGTCAGTGAGTTCCAGGCCAGTCTCAAACTAAAGGGGTGGATGGGGGGCCTAAAGAATGAAAGGCCCCAGGAACTGACTTCAGACCTCTATACCCACGTTTGTGTATATGTGGATACATAATTAAAAATAAGCATGGATGTTTAAAAAAAAAAATAGAAATAAAACCTTTCTCTGGCTGCTGTTCTGAAACTCTGAAGTGTAGCAAGAGATACCCAAGGACTCATAACCCAGGTTCAGGACAGTAAGTGCTTCAAGCAAAGCAAGATTGATGATCAGACTGAGAAGTGATCAGTTGCAGGCCTGATGGGATTTGCCTCAAGGGAAGAGTGATGTGAAGAGGGTGTAATGAATGAGAGGCCTCCTGAAGACTCCAGAAGCAGGATCCCCTGCCCTGGGAGTATAGGAACACTGTCCTGTAGTTCTTTTTATTCCTGGCACTGCTGTAGATAAAATACTACAGGGAAAAGTACATTTCATATGCACACAAACTCAAGGTAAACAAGTGGCCATCAGTTTCTCTCTTTTGTAGACTCTATTGTGAAGATAATTTTGATAAGAATTACTCTGTTCATGTGTCTTACATATGTGTATCTTCTAAACAACATTTCTGACAATTTTTTCTACTTTCTAGCCTCTAGTTGGGCAGAAATTTATTAATGTAAAATGAAGTCTTTGATTGACTCCAAGATGTCCATGGCTTCCAAGGTATCAAAAGACTTGTACATAATCCACCCATGCCAAGGTGAGACCAGGTCTGTGAGCCTCGAAGACCTGACTCTATCCCTTAGGACAAGATCCTCTTGGAGACTCAATCCAGTCAGGATCCTCTTGGAGACTCAATCCAGTGAGGGAGATGGTAGTATCTATTCCAGAGGACAGATGATAAAGCAGAGAACATTCAACACCACACATCTCCTTACTCCACAATGAGCCTCAATAAAGGCTGGGCTGTTCTTTTTCTGGTCCTTTACTACTGAGCTTCAGAACACTGGCTAATTTCCATGTCTATAAAGCCAGGTCTTTGTTTTGTTTTTTTTCTGACCTTGCCCTTGCCTACTGGCAGGATTATGTTTCCTGCCCAGGTTACAGGCTGCCTGCCCTCTCTGTCACTCTGAACAGCACTCCTCTTCAAAGGGGCTCTGCCCTTCTGTCTTCCCAACATGTCTCATAATTTGCTTTTTCTGTATCTACCTTCCACTACTACAGTGACCACCTTTTCCTTGCTCACGTTCTGGTTCTTGTGCTGTCTCAGCCATCACTAGACTATAACTGTCATGAGAATGAGAACTAATCTGAAGAAGATGAACAAATACTGATTCCCCTCAACAAGGCTGGACCATTTGCCTCAGGTCAGTTACAAAACAAACAAACAAACAAAACCCACAACAACACCCTGAAGATATATTGATGCCTGATACAAACCAGCCTAGAGAATTCGAGTGTGCTTGAGTACACTAGTTCACCACTGACTTTGTGTGACTCAGGAAGCACTGACCAAATTGGTTGTAAAAGCTTTGGGCATTTGTGTAAGTTAATTTTGATAAAGGAGCTTAAAAGCTTATCTTGAAGAAGACGGACTTCATGGGCCTTGCTAAGATATTTGACCTTCAACTACAAAAAGGGAAAAACAATACGAAAGCATGGGACATAAAGAAATGGCTATGATATATTCCCATGAAGAATTATAAAAACTCAGTGAGACAGTCCATGTGGAAATGCCTGGCGCACAGTGGGGAGTTAAACAATATTCACTGTCTGGCCTTTGGTCAAGGGAAACCATTGAGTAACATTGGTTGTTCTTGTAACTTATTTTCTGATTATTATTTTTGAGCTCTTTCATATCAATAAGACCACGCTTGCTCAGAAACCCCTTTAACATCAAACTGTACTACACATACTCAGTAAACAGTAGACTAGGTATTAATTCAGACACAGAGAACTATTTCAAACTGCTAATAGTATCCATTTAGAAGAGCCGTTGGTTGAATTAGAACTTTAGAGTAAAATCCTAGGAATTCAAGAGCACAACTTCATTAATAATGGGAATGGACGAGATACTCACTCCTTGTAAAGATCCCCTATGAACACTGGAGAGCATCTTCCTCCTCTCTGTATTGTCCCTACCCAGTGTGTGTGTGGCTGCTCTTCCTATTTCATCTTTGACTACCATGAAGCAGAGAGAGAGGCTAACTTTATGACATATAAGATTCAACTAGCAAGTGACAAGTGGAACCCAACATCTTCTTGGGTTCCAAGTCTATGTTCATGGACAAACTATGTCCACAGCACATTTTTTCTTTCTACAAAAAATCCTAGATACATTTTTATTCTACCTGGATTAGAAACTAACTTTTAACTTATATAAGAACTGAATGTTTTTACAAGTTAAGCCTGTCAGAAAACAGAAAGACCACAGAGACCAAGGCCAGTGCCATGGGGATGAAAGAGTCACTCCAATTTAAAAGTCAGAAAACTAAAGAGGGTGAAGGACCAAGGCTTCACAGTTACACTGTTTCATTTGAAGGGAGCAGAACAGCTTAGGATGCCAGCTCCAGTGTTGGAGCTCGTGGGTTCTAATCCAAGCTTTAGCACATACTATAACTGTCACCTTGATCAAGTCACCTAGCTTCTTGGAGTCTCAACTAACCATAGTCATGGAGCCATTGCCACCCATAAAGAATGACCTTCTGGTCATTGTGACAACTAAAGAAAAAAAGTGGAGAAATGCTTGGAGTAAGACTTTATATAGTAAGTTCTTAATACATTCTAGCTGCTGTCATTATCTGTCAAAATGGAGATGATACTGTGTGACTCTGTGTGGCTGACAGGAGACTAAAGGGCAAACACACTACCTCATGCAAAACGGCCAATTAATAAGATGAGGCTATTGCTGTCAGTGTGATTATTAGAAAATAAAATATTCTAGAGAATGGTAGGTACACACAGAAGCATAGGGACAGTTCCAGACAATATAACGACGTAGTAACAAACAAAGGAGCCCACCTCTGGCACAACTGCCAGGAAGAGCAAAGCAGTTCAGTAGCCCACATGGCTCTTTTCTCTCTGGATATTTGTTGTGCTCACTGAATTTTGCACTTACATCTTCTCCTTCTTCACTTACTTGCCGTCAGGTTGTCTGGGCTCCCATCTTCCAAAAAAGCGCAGAGTGTAGTGGCTGAAAGCAGGCAGGTCCTCTACAAATGGAGCTACCTCCCCAGACCCAGGTTGATCAATGATTGCTATAATGATTCTAAGTACAATAGCCCTGAGGGTTGGGTAATCCCAACCCTCAGGGCTATTGTAAATGCACAAAAGACACATTGTTTTGTCACAATGTCCAGGAACTCAAGGAGGTAAGTGAAAAGCTTGCTGACTTAAGATGACAATAACATCTGTCAGAGTTCAAGTATAACTCACTCTAATTGTTAGACATAAATGAGTGTCCTTATAATATGGAATTTACTATATTCATAAACTGCATTTCAGGGCAGGAAATAAACATTGGGATGACGTATGTAGATGGGACCCTTAAATAATGACCTTGGGTAAGTTTCATGTGAACCATGTGTAAGGATGTTAATCTCCAAGAGACAACTGTTTATTACCTTGAGTTACAGAAAAGTAACTTATTGGTTCAAAACTAGTAAGAGCTTAAGTAGACACTAGAGTTCCCTTCTGAATGTGAACATCATAACCACCATTTTATAGATGGTTTACATAGCTAGCCGTTTAAATTCCAGATGTTGAAAGCTCTGTCTTTTCTATCTAGTCATCATTTATTAGACATTGATTAGAGAGGTTTTTGTGCTAGATGCAGAGAATAGAGCAGTTAAAGTGGCAACAACTGCCTTGAACCTAACAAAGCCCAGGGGTGACCGCAGGAGATGGACATTTACAACAACAGATTAAAGCAGTCCAGGAGAGAAATGAAAATGGTGATACTCCAGACAGAAGAATAAACACACAGACACACACACACACACACACACACACACACACACACACACGTACACCCCAAGAGGAAAAGAACCTAGACCAGTTGTTCTCAACCTTCCTAAGGCTGTGACTCTTTAACACAATGGTGATCCCCAAGCATACGATTATTTTTGTTGCTCCATCATAACTGTAATTTTGCTGGTTATGAATCGTACTGAAAATATCTGATATGCAGGATATTTGACATCTGACCCCTGTGGGTCACAGCCCACAGGTTGAGAATGACTGGCCTGGGCCGTTGGCTAAGTTGCCTGAAGACCAGTGTTTTCAGAGCACAGAACCTCGAGAGAGGCCGGACAAAGGAAAAAGCAGGAAGTAGACAGGATTGGGGCCATGGACATCAGAATTTGGACTTTATCCTAAGTATGAAGAAGTGTTTTTGGAATAGCTATAAGCTGAGAGGGCCGTGTTCTTGTTCATGCTCGATTGCACTGAAGCAAAATGAGAAAAACACATCAAGTACTTCCCTTGTTTGCAATTTTAGCAACGAGTTTCAGGGGAGAGTGTTGGAGTTTCTGGTTAAAGTCAGTCTTTTCCTTACTTGTGGATGTTAATTACCCATCTTCTCCCTGACCTCCATAATCATGGCTAATTGAAAGTTGGCTCTAACTCAAGAGAATCCATGAGGAAACCTAATAAGGTATGTAGCAGATGAAGTTGTGATTTTGATTGGAAACTAAAGGCCCTGTAAGTAACAGGCATTTTGATTTCTGTGGGAAATGGAGAGGTCCTGGCAAATATCAGTCATCCAGAGCAGCTATTTTGTTAATCCTCTAAACTAGTTGCAGATGTCGGCTCAAACAGCCAGAATTTTGCATCTGTAATTTTAAAATTGTCTCATGTTTCTAAAACTTGACTCCACATGCACCGGAAATCACTGACATGAATTACGAGGCCCAGGAAGAGAAAAAGCAGAAGAGACAGCAGAAGAGATAGGAGATAGTACTAATAGTGGCTGGGCTGTGTGCACAGGATGAGTGAGGGATGACACAGTTCCTTCTTCCAGGACGTGGATCCTGCAACCAGACATCTGAAAATGGAAATCCACAAGGAGATGTACCAAACAAGAGGAAGTCGTTTATAGATGGTTGCGTTCTCAAACACACATCCTCCTTTACCCTGCCCTCTCCTCCACTTCACAACAGGTCAACAGGAAGGCCAGAAGGCTAGAAATAAAAAAAGTTTTCTGAAGGAGGGGGTCACTAAGAACACAATTGTAAACTAAAAATTCCTTACTTTAATGAAGAAAGTCATTTTTAGCAGAATAGGGAAAGAAATAATAAAAAATATTATTACTAATCCAATGTTTTAGTTCTTTTCATAAAAAAATCATAGCGATTCAGGACTTAAAGAGTGCATATTATCATATAAACAAAAGAATAACCATGGGTCACTAAAAATAAATTACATCGTGATAAGATGCTATTATTATCTGTCTTGATCTGGCTCATTTTCATTTGTATTTCTGTGCACCATTTCCAAGACTGTGCTCCATCCATCCGAGCAGTCTAAGTGGCAGCAGATCTAGTAATCTGCCCACAGGGGCCATCCATCACAGGCTCTGTGTAAATAACTTCACCAGAATGGAGGACAAACGTTTCAGCCTATTACTTAGTAAGGAGGGGGTTTGGTGCCGGGCTTCAGGGAACCAAGATGTGATTATAAAACCAGGGCGCTCATTTCCTGAATGGGGAACATTCATCCTGGAAAGGTTAGCCTAACGGAATCCCACGGGGTGGAGAGGGGTTAGTTTCTGAATCAAAGACATTTCATAGTAATTTTGAGGTTGAGCATTTCATTCCTTCATTTTGCTGCAGCTCTACATATTTACATTTTGTTCAAAAGATTATCTAAAAGCTATGCTTCTTTTCTAAACTTACATAATTAAAAAATGCATACTACTAGGCAAATAAAGCCACATTGGTCTTTCTAGATTTCAATCTTATAGCAGCATTAACTCTTGAGTTACCCACACTACTCTAGGGAGGTCATGATCTTGCTGCACCGCATGACTCTCCCAAAAGGAAGAGCACACAGAAACTGAGAGGGATCTGTTCATTGCAAATATTTGGAGGAAGGAGGAGAGAGGCTTTATGAAAGGTAGGGAGATTAGAGCACATAGAACTCTAGACTGGGGGAATCTACAAGCCATTGTTTTCAATTAGGATTATCATATTAGAAAATGTTTAAATTTTTGCAGCGGTTTACACTAACTGAAATTAATGTATTGATAAGTAGATACTTGGCCAGAGACTCCTTGGAGCAGTGACAGTTCCAGTGAAGCTAAGAATGGAGTCCATGAGGCTAAGCAAGAGGTCCTCCCTTGCCTGACTATTAGGTTTTGCATGAACCTCCTTTTCCATAAATACATATTTCGAGACTCTCTAATTGCAATAAATTAAGGACTGAGTTAAAGATGCCTCTTTGGATGCTCCCAAGTTAAACATACTAATACAGGAAAGGTGTCAATATTGCTCTTGTGTTAGGTGTGAAAAATCCATGCTCTAGGGAAAGAAAGGGCAGTGTGCCTCAGCCATGGTGAATTTGGGAATATTTACAATTTGTGGGTTTGATTTCAATATGAGAAGCAATGGTCAAGAATGAAAACAAGAGCTCTGCTGAAAATATGTGCAGGCCTCAGCTTTTACTGACTGTCCTTTTCACTGTCATAATGAGCCAGTGGCCTCCTGCCCAAAAGACATTCTGCTATAGAGCATGGGGTGTCATCACTAGGAAGTATCCCAGAGCTCTTTTATAGTCAGTGATGCTTGACAGTTTGTCTTTTGCTAATCCCTTAAATTACTGCATTGAAAGGACTGGGGTCCTTTAATAACTATGAAGTTGGCATTGCCATGATGGATTCTCAGCCTAAGAACTGGTGGCGAGGCTTCCTCCCTGCTTGCCAACAACTGAAAGCTTCCTTCTCCTCCCATCAGTGAAAAGCCTGAGAGGTCTGGCACTTCACACGGCTACTCCCTCCCCACTCGGCATACCAAGCAGCCAGTGTCTCATCTAGCACACTGTGATTTGAAAGTTCTTCTTAGTTCCTGGGACCTTCTCTTTCTGTGAGCACCACATATATACATCCTTTCCTACAAATGAAAATTTTATTTCAACAGCAAAGTATGCTACTCTGAAATTGAATTCTAGGAGAATGAATTCAATTTATAAATGGCTGCTTCGCCCCAGAAGCTAGAAGCTTATGCCAGGAAAATACAGATACTTGGTGAAGCCACTAGTAGATGAAATCACAGGGTTTGCTTGGGGTGGAAAGACGTACTCATGTGACTGCAGCTCAAACATCCTTTCTAATGGAGATTCTGAAGCATGGAGAAACACCTTTAGTATCATTGTAAACATTCTTAAACCAAACCTGATACTAATCAAATACAGTGTGATACATCAAAACTGATACTAATAGATTAAAAGTACTTTCATTAAAAATTTAAAAAATAGTTAATAAAACCCATCACTGGTTTTTATTCTGAGAGGAATAACATATCAAAGTAGAAACAGAAGACACAAGTACACAAAGAGTTAAAAAAATTAAAATTGTGTGAATAAAAGCTACCAGAGAACCCTGTAACCCCCACTAATACAGAATGTCCTTATTCAGTATTTTTCATACACCAATAGTTAGAAAACATAATTCAAAACATCCCATTTGTAATTACATTTCAGAAAGAAAGGCGAATGTACCTGTGTTAAGGAAAATAGAAAATACAATCAACAGAATAAACGATTATCTGATTGGAAAGAGGAACAGCGTAAGAACAAAAGAGGCTTGGTCCTGGATTAATTTTATAAGCTTTGCAAGCACCCAGTTGCAATTTAAATGGTGTTCTGGTTGGAATACTACAAGATTTTAATCTTCACCTAAGAGTGAGCAATTTACAGAAGAAAAAAATGTTTGAAAAAGGGTGGCAATGAAAGGGAATGGCTGGCAGATGCTAAAATAAAGGAGAGAGCCGCAGTATGTAAGAAGCACAGCACTACGCAAAAAGTCAGCAGATGGAGGCATGCAATGAATTACCTAAGACTCTGGGCTCAAAGGCTTGACTGAGCCTGAGGCCAGGATCTACCACTTGTCTACTATTGTACTACCAAGGGTAGTACTTTTCCAAAGATCACTCACATGACTCATAAAACAGAAGAAACAGTGATGGCTTCAGCTTCAAGGGTTGCTGATCAACTGGATGCATTAATGGAAGAAGCATACTTCAGTCAATGGCTGCCCACAATGTGTTTAAGAAGTGTGAATGGGAGCTAGGGGTGTGTGGTGGGAGGAACCTGTAAGCCCAGCGCTAGATAGGGCTTAGGCAAAAGGACTGGGAATCCAACAGCAGCCCAGGCTACACAGTCAGTGGCAGGCAGTGTGTATTCTGATCATTACACTGTCACAGATGAAGCTTTGTATGAACAAGGGTATTGCAAACTAGTGGTAATAGCTTCATTGATGCAATTACACATGTGCATGGAATAGGTGGTGGTAGGAATTAAGTTAGATGCCACAACTGTATCTCCTTTACAATAGCCTCTCAGAAACAGATTCATTAAGAGTGTCCCTTGGACAAAAGAGAAAACAGGGAAATAGGTGATACTTGCTGCTGTTGAGGGCAGAGCTATAGGCTGATGCCTGGCAGCTAGGCTACAGAATCCGTGTCCTTAATGTCCACATTCTGCTCTGTAAGTTGTCCCTCACTTTGTAACACGTGCTGGGATGAACCCCACCTAGGTGGGCTACAGAGACAGATGCCCAGGATGACTTCATAAACTTGGGGGAGTGGAAGAATTTGCTTAGAATATAAAGTTAAAAATTGTTTTAAATAATAAAAATTGTTTTTTAAATGCTGTGAGCATATGGGTGGATAATTTACTGCTCTTGGGGTGGAAACCTCCTTCCTAACTATAAACGCTGTGGAAGGAAGGAGGGAAAAAGAGCAATTCAATGCCAGATTCCACAGAGGCATCAGGCATGTGGGAAGTGCTCAGGAGGTAAGGAACAGTGCTGTGGCAATGTAGAGGAAGGGAGTAAAGCTTCGAATGTTTCACAGCACAGGAGGATGGGTGTGGCTCAAGTAGAGTATTTCAAAGTAGTATTTCTGAATGCTTTCAACACAAAGAAATGAGGCTTCTAAGAAGTTACGTGCACCAATTACACAAATCTGATCATTACTCATTGTGTACGTATAATGGAATTTCAGGTTGTATCTCAGAGATACTTTACTATGCAGAAAATATAAATATTACATCTTTAATAAAGGTTAAAAAGAAAAAGAATAGCAGATATCACTGTAATTAAAAAAAAAATTACCAAAACATTGCAAAAGTTAAAATCTGCACATAAATAAAACTATTAATAAATATAATAAAAGATCAACCAATACAGAAGGCCAAAAATACTATATAAATTATGAAGCAAAAATATTAAAAAATTTTTAAAAAGGGAAGGCAAGAACAGTTCATTAAGAAAATACAGGTTGTCAGTAAACATGAAATACTTCTCACAGCTTCAGAGGACAGAAGCATGTGACCCAGCTAAAAAAAAAAAAAAAATGGTTTCCACATACTTAAGTACAAATCCAGAAAACTCCTATGGAAAAAAAATGCACATACACACAAACAAGACAAAGTATATATTTCTTAAATTATCTAAGCAAAATTAGTACCTTTGATTTTATAATTTAAAATTTAAAGAGGCAGAAAATGCTTTATAATGTATGAAAAATCCAAATTATTTTAAAAAGCTTAAAAGTCAATATGAAAATAAATCACAATGCCCTTCAGAAAAACAAAGGACACACCAGACATTTCAAAAACCAGAAAAATCCAAAAGCAGTTCTAAAGACAAAAATGAAAAAACTGCTTCAAAACCATCAATAAGGAAAAAACAAGTCAAAACATCAATGTATTATTCTTCCTATCAGACTATTAAGACTTATTTAAAGTAGACTTATTTGGAACCTGGGTTTAGAACCTTGTATGTGCATCACTATTGGTCTGTTGACTGTTGTAGCGATTTTGGAAGAATAGCAACCATGTGATGGAAACAACATCAAAGCCTACTTCATGGTAGGTGGTAGTAAGGATGGAAACACAACCATCAAACCACAATGAAACTACAGTGAAACTGGAAAGACCAGGGAGTGGCCACAGGTATTCCTGATGGATGAAGCAGGAATCAGTAAAGGGTCAGTGGTGTAGGGTGAGCAAGGCATTGGACTGAGCATATAATGGACCAATCAGAAAGACCAAAGCCAACTTTGGTGTTGGCCAGAGCAACAACCTCAGAGTGCTTCACCTTACAGGTGCCTGAGTATCATAAAGCAAAAGCTTCTCTGAGATCTGGAGTCAAGTTCTTAAGCAAGCAACCATCAAAAAAAAACTTGATACTCTGGAAACAAACAGGCAATACAATCCCAATGTCCATGAATATCCAGAGTTACAAACTGGAACATCTTAAGAAGCCACTCATCCATTGATGAAGAGAAGTGTTTGTGTCTGAAAATCACAATTAATACAATGGCTTCTTTAGTGGGAGATGCTGTTTTTCTAAAATGTTATATAAGTTCCAGGAAAACGCTGGAGCCATTCAGGTGAGGAATCAAACACACCTTGCTTATAGATGAAAACAACAAGCAAGCAAGCA
>JADRCH010000010.1:8097051-8117665 GCA_019843965.1 Rhynchomys soricoides | reverse complement strand
AATCAAACACACCTTGCTTATAGATGAAAACAACAAGCAAGCAAGCAAGCAAGCAAGCAAATCAAAACCAAGGGGCAATGAGATGAAGGAAGGGAAGAAAAGACAGGGCAGGGGGGAAAGAGGAACGGGGAGGGATGGGTGGCCACTGAGTCACAGGCTACAGATAGCATGGAGATATTTGGCTTACCACAATGCTCTTTCCCCAGGCAAAGCCAGACCAGACCTCTACCGCCCAAAGGGAAGCTGCAGCCCAGGGGTAGGCTGGATCCTGTCTGCTAAAGTTTTCAAGATAATTTGAATAAACAGGATTCTCTCTCTTTTTTTTATGACTTGTAAGTCTTCCATTAAGATGCAAGTTGGCTCTAAAAGTATTGTAAACATATTTTTTGTCTCATCTGGAGAAAAACACAATTGCTATGTAATAAGTCATATATTCAAAGCAAAATTCTAAGTTTAAAAGATACTGAACTGCACAAAGAGCCATCTTTCTACTATTCTCATGGTCTCTATTTTCTATCCTTAATAAAGTAATTCTTATCTTATGAGGTATCGACTGGCCTCTTTGGGATAAAGGAGGAATTCAAATGGCTGTAGCTTTCTCAATGTTGATTAGATTAACTTATTTATCACGTAAACCCATTGTTTCCAGAAAACATTGCTATAAGAGAAGTATTACAAACAAAATAACAGCAAATGAATACAATGATGATTTGCAGTGATTGAGGTTGTGGTGTGGGAGGCTCGTAATTTATCAACTATTGGAAGCAATGGAAGCCTGGGATTATGAGAAGGCCAATGGCCACTTGTCCTTCCATGTCCGTTGCTGCTCTCCTCACAACAGCTAGGGAAGGAAAGCAGCCCAGACATCCGTTAACTGATGAGTGGGTGATGCAGAGGTGGCATGTCTACACAATGGAATAGTAACTGGCTGTTAGGAAATATGAAATGTGTAGGTAAATGGATGGAAGTGGAAACAATCATTCTGATCCAGTTACCCAGATCTAGGACAAATATCCCATGTTCTCTCTCTTATGTGAACGTTAACATTTTCAGCTTTAATGTATGTGCTTGATTGGGAATACTCATAAAGATTAGAGAACGAGGAAAGGACCATGGGGGAAAGAGGGGAGATTTCAAGGGAGGAGAAGGTAGAATATAGTGAAAGAAAGAGGGAAGATCAGCCGGGCCGTGGTGGCGCACGCTTTACTCCAGCACTCGGGAGGCAGAGGCAGGTGGATCTCTGAGTTCGAGGCCAGCCTGGTCTACAGAGTGAGTTCCGGGACAGCCAGGGGTATACAGAGAAACCCTGTCTCGAAAAACCAAAAAAGAAAAAAAGGAAAAGAAAAGAAAAGAAAGAGGGAAGAGAAAAAAATGAAACCAAAATGACCAAATGGAGTGGAGGATGGGAAGGCAGGATAAATAGGGAAATATAGGATGAGATGATTAATACTAAAAAAAAATAATAACAAATATTTAAAAATAAATACTAATATTTTTTAAATGGCTGTATATAAACCTACTACTGTGGAAGTATCCTAAATATGTACACATACACTTATATGAAAGGAGCTTAAATAAACACCCTATAATAGGAGATCAATACCCCAACAATACACCCCAAGCTAGCAAATAACCCTAGCACCAGAAATGGGCTACCTCTTTTTGAGTTGTTGGCCAATGAGTTTATAAATTCCCTCAGACATTATTGAATATTGTCAATGTTCTTGGTTTCCCTCCAGGATTTCATGGTAGGACCCTCTTGTTGGAGATACCATATAATTGGGTTTCAAAACATGGAGAAATCAAGGAGATGCTGACCTAGAGGCTTCATCTCCACTGGCTAGCTTCCACAGTGTTAGAAGGTACTGTGCACGCTACCAGGAAATATAAGCAATCATCACTGTCACCTATCCATGAACCTGATGAGCAACTATAATGGCTGACCTCACAAGATATGTCCACTGTGACAATGGCGGTATGAGTGAAAATTATGATATGCAACAATGTAACATGATGTAACCCAACCACTTCCTGATCAACTGTGAGGCACATTCCATAAGATGGAACCTGTACCTGACACCATTAATGGGACTAAGAAAACGTGGTTAGATGGGTCATCATCACTAGGGGAGAACTTACCCATAAAATCTGCTAATAATGATAATACTATACCCATAAACCAGTGCATCTCTCAAGCATCGTCAGAGAAGCTTCTTTTTGTAGTAGATGGCAGCTAACATGGACAACTGGTCAACGTGGAGAGAAGAAGAAGCTAGAGAGTTATAAATGGGACATTCATAATACATTCCTTACGCCAAGGCTCAGGGATCTTTATGGAAGTGGAGCCAGAGAGAATGTAAGAAACAGAGGTGGTGGATGGCTCTAGTGATTGTTTTCTGAACACAGCAGGGCAGCTGCATATATGAACTCACAGTGATTGTAACGATATGTACAAGACCTGCACAAGCTCAAGCCAGACGAAATCCCAGCATGGAGAGGGAAGGAAGAGGGAGGCCCAAAGGTCCCCCGCTAGCTGTGGAGCCATTGCTGTTTGATGACTTCTGGGATACAGTATCAGTTTTCTTTAATGGTGTGACCCCTAGTAGGTTGACAACACTACAGGACAGGCCTCAATCCCAAGAGCAGTTAGGCCACACAAACAGGACTCAATGGGTTTTAAAAAGAAACACGAAGAAAGAAAACTCAGTGCTAGGTGGATAAAAAAGTTGGGGTGTATCTGAGAGGAGTTGGAAGAAGGGGTGAATACGGGTCTAAATGTATTGTAAGAAGTTCTTACAATAATAATTAAGTAAAAACGGTGATCTTTTATTTCATATCTTCATTTCCTGGTTACTATAGGTTCATCTTACTTCTGTGCCATTAATAAACTTGGTATGTTCTTTAATGTAAATTCCTAAAGATAGAAATTAAACAAATATAAATAAATTTCTTTTTTGAAAGAGTAAGCTTACACTCAAATAACCTGGATTTGAATTTTGGAAACATCATTGATAATCGGTATGAGCCAGCATGTAACTCTGTCCCAGCATACTAAAGTAATAAGGGTGCCTATCTCAGGGGTGAACTAACAAGTTCGCTCTCTCTGCCTCTCTCTGTCTCTGTCTCTCTCTAACACACATGCACATGCGTGGGCAGGCGCGCGCACACACACACACACACACTCTCTCTAGCTCATGCATACCTGAAACCACTCCTACGTTTACTTCTTACTATCTACCTTATTTAATATTTATAAAAACCTGGGAAGCAGCTGCTCTTGTTATCTCATTTCAGATTAGATACTCGGGACACGGTTACTCAGTGACTTTACATTTCCATCCAAATATGCTGCTTCTCAATCTTGCACTAATCTACAGAATTATTTTTAAAGGAGAGGGAAGGTAGAGAGTGGGGTCATGAGAATAGATTAGGGTAATCACTAAAGTAGTCCATCAGGTAGCCTTGCAGTTCTAGGAAGGAGGAGTTAAACCCCTGTTATGACTTTGAGAAGGTAACTCTCCCAAGCATCTCTTCCTCCAGGTGGAATTGTCCAGATGACAAACACCCAACAAACCCCTACCGTCCTCTGGTGCGCCTCCTGGAGTGGCTGGGCTCTCTTCTTTGAACAGCAGCTCCCAGTTTCAGGTGAGAAGGCCCATCCCCATCCCCAGGCCTTGTGATTAGGTGAGGAGCTAGCTCTGTGCTCACATATCGAGGCCTAGGCCAATAAGTATAGTTTGCTATCTAGCCACAGTGGTCATACATGGGCGCATGATCCAGGCGTCTAACCAAAGTAAAACTCCAGAGGTTTTTCTGAAGACCTTGGGCTCTTTTATCCTTGCTGGATTCTAGCTAGGTAGGGGATGCCCTGAGTAATGGTAGTTACACTTGGGGCCCTAGAGTGGAACCAAACAGCAACAAAAGGAGCCAAAAATATGGAAGAAGCCAGTCCGAGTCATGAATTATAAAACCCACAATTCTGCTATTCCTTATCTCAATACATACTGTAAATCCATTCTTTCCAGTCTCTTAAGTTGAGTTTTCTGAACTTTATAGTGGAAAGAATCTGAACTGATGTAAATATTGGTACCAGGAAATCAGCTAAGGGTCAGGACAAACGGGGTTAAAATGAGGAGACAGCTACAAGCTTCTTCAGCTTGGGGCCTGGCAATCATTGTAACCTAGTTCCAAAATAACTAAATTAAACCCTGGCTATACTTCTCTCAAGCTGTGTACCACAGTAGCAGGAGAATGGGGACCTTGGCCCAAAAACTTGTGGACTGGCTAGTGTAAATGATTTTGGTTGGTTTGTTTGTTTGTTTGTTTTTGAGACATAAAGGAGATTCTAAGAAAAATGCTAATTAAATTTTCAAAAAGTAAAAAGAGGAGGAACCCTGTTGGGAAAGGAATGATCTGTGCTACTTGAAGCCTATAGTACAAAAGACCGATAAGCCAGTTACCTGAATATTTACAGCACAGGTTGGGAAGTCCGATCCAATCTAAAGTTGGAGCAGTATCAAGTACAATGCTGTAAAATGCAGAACAATAGTCTGTTGCTCTGAGTACACAGGTGGCCCACACAAGCAGCTGCTCTCCTCCTGCCTCAGGAGGATGTCCTCACATTACACAGAAGTAGGTGAGTACAGTCTGGGGCCCAAGAGCACATCAGGTGCTCTTCTGTCCTACACTGTGGAGGCTGATGTGTGAATTATTAGTCACTTAAATGGCAGTCACCCTCTTTTCCTTCAACACATTAAAGTCTAGAAAATCCCATCCCAGTTCCTCTTTAGCTACCCATAGCTTAAGACAAACAAGGCTCCATGCCTCTTCACACCTCTACAAGGAACGCTCGAATTCTGGTGCCTGCTATCTTGGATTCAGATAACAACCTCTGGCTTTCAAGTGGCATCCAAAGACATCGGCTCCCAGTTCACTAACTTCAATCCCACACCTCACTGCTGCTTCTCCTTAATCTTGGGACTCATTTTCTCTGACTTCAGTGATACCTCCAGTGTCCCAGCAAATGGATTTCTTTTCAACTTTCAGTCAACATCATCTTTTTCTTTTTCCTTCACACAAATACAGATATACTTTCTTGTCTCCTTTATCATTCGGTGAGCCCAAACAATTGAGGGTATTCTTAACTCTGGCGGTCATGTTATTGTTTCAGTATGAAATGTCCCTTGGGGCTTCTAGGGTCAGTCAAGGCCTGGCTGCCAGCTTCTAAGTTTTGAGGAAACCACTGGACCATGAGCATTCTGAGTTAGTTGCTAGATCAATGTATAACAATGGATACATGACTGGATGACATTAGTAGGTCACTGCTCTTGGAAAGGTGATCTTCTGTCCCACCCTTCCTTGGTCTTGGCTTCATGGCTGCTGCAAGTGAGCAGCTTGCTTCACTATGGTTTCTTCCACTGCAATGTCCTGGCTCAGGACAGTGAAAAAGAATGAAGCCAGTAAGGACGGGAACCACGAGGCAAAGTCACACTCTGTAAGTTGTTTCTCTTAAGCATCTTGTCAAACTGACATGAGTCTTCATCTTGAGAGTGGGACAGCCATCTTCTTGACGTCTGGGGGCTGTCACAGTCCACTACATAAAGCTTTCATTGTAATGGCTGCTAAGATTCAGAGGTTGTTTGCTGCTTGGTTAATGTGAATTTTCTCTTGGCCTTCCATCTTACCCTGGAAAAATCTCAGGTTATAGCAATTCAGTTTTATGTATCTTCAGCTTGATGTCAGCTTTGATTACAGACTAAAAGAACAGTCTGTAAGACCAACAGGACTGCTGACATCATTATGTCTCAGATGATGCCTACCTCCTGACAACCTCCCTTATGCTTCCTGAGATCCCCTGTTTTGGGGATCATCCACTACCATTGACTGTTATTCCTTGGAATGTTCTCTGCCTTTGTCTTCTATTCTGTTCCTCTCCAGGTTGTCCAGTCTCTCTTATCACCTCTTGATCTTCTTTTCAGTTTCTCATGTGTTCTATTTCTTTATCTTCCTTTGGGTGCTCTATTCCATCTTACAGTATCACCCTTGGGAGTTAATCTTTCCCATTACTTCCACAACTGCCTTATATATTGGCAACTGTAAGACATATCCCTCCATTCTACCTGACTCCTGACTCCTGACTCCAAGCCATAGTGATGTCTCTGGTAGGCACTGACAACCCCCACACTCTTTTCCACCCACTGTAACATGCTCCTTTTCCTACCGTCCCTTGTCAGGGGATCCCCTTAGCCATAAGCCTGGAAGGGCACCACAGCCCTTCAATAACTACTGATAATTACTCCTGAAATGGTCTGAATCTATTCCTTCTTCTATATGCTCACTGATACCAATATTTACATTTTTAACACAAGTTACTTAAAAGCACCATTAATTCCTGGATTTGTACTTGTGCTCTTCCAAACCATTCTGTAGACTTTCCTAATACAAAAGTCAGTTAATATCCCTTCCCTATTGGAAATCTATCAGTGGCTCTCCTGTGACTTTAAAGAAGGACTCTGTCTCTTCTGAACTCAAGACACACCTAGTTTCCTACTAGAAGCACTCATTCTGACTTCCCAAGTTGTGAATATAGACTCTCACTCAACAGATCTGCCAGTGCTTTGAGTATGAATCAAAACCTACCCTTCCTTGCTCCTTTCCTGTGCCCAAATCAGAAGTTTGAGAGCAATGGAGTCCTGAACCCTCTTCCTAGCATCCAGTTTATCAACAGAGCTTTTGAAATTCTTCCTATTTAATCAAATTCTTGAATTTATCAACATTTCCACTAGCTCAGAAATATCCATAATTTCTTATCCAAAATATCTTAACTAGTCTCCCCTTTCCATCTTGTCTCCTGTTCAAAGCCTCCCCCAATTCCATAAGCAGCAGCATGCTTCTAAAATGTTCATGGGAGTTGTGCTTAAAAACTCAATGTTTGCTCTCAGCAAACCAAAAAGGCTTTGATGGAGCTTGGATCCTCATAATGGCAGGCAAGATGTCATAAGAAAAACTTGAACAGTAAAATGAGATAGTGTAAGACCCTGAGAAGGGAAAGTAGTCAGACACACAGAAGTGGTATGGCTCAGGTGAGCAAAAGTATCTAGAATTAGTATAGAACATGGGGTACTTGCTTATCAATGCCCCCAACTGTACCATCAGTACATCTTACTGCCATACATATTGTCATACATATTGGGTTTTGGCACATTTAGACTTTAAGTACATGTTCAATGAATAGAGAGATAGATGGCTGAAGCTTCCATTTAAATGATGAAAAGCCCAATTTTATGCAAATTGCATGATTATAATTTTAGGTGGCATATGATGGGATTGATTTGTAGGACTGCTAAAATGTCAACACCTATAAAAATGAGTGGGGAAGAATCCTGTGTTATTTCTGTTGCATGGAGGTTACCAAGTTTACCTCATACCTTGGAGCCTTGAGAGGACTGCAGAATGGATAGAGACACTGCTGCACCTTTCAGTTTTATCATACATGGAGCAGCAGTGGGAAGGCTGGGAACTAAGGTTCCAGGCTCTATATTTTTTCATAGGCAAACTATTTGTACATAAATCCAAGTGAACATAAAATACCCAGATTCATAAAGAAAACAACTTTAAGTTGTGATAGTGTACCTCTGCTAAGTAGAGAAACCATAAAAGATCCTCTTAAATACATGGTCATATGTTTTAAATGGCAGTATTTGATTCTGGAAAGTAAGTTATTGAGATTCATAAGTTAATATTTGCAAATTGAGAGTACTCTTTTAACTGGCAACAAAATCTAACCTAAAATTAGAGATTTACCACTTTCATCTAGTCTACCTGCCGGGCCTATTGTTTCACTATGTAAATGAACTGTGCTGGAGAATGTTGGGTCCTTCATGACATTGTATACATATTGTTTTTTCTAAAGCTAACATTATTTTGACTTTCAAGACTTGAGTGACCCTAAGAGTTTGGAGTACTATTTTCCAGCATACACCAAATTCTGTTATTTTGGGTTATAAAACAACCATTATGTGTGGGATTTGATGTTCTTGGCAAAAATGAAGTCAACAGAAACACAGCTATGATCTCAGCATTTAGAGATTTTCTAACTGAGAAAATTTCCA
This sequence comes from Rhynchomys soricoides, assembly GCA_019843965.1. Taxonomy (NCBI): domain Eukaryota; kingdom Metazoa; phylum Chordata; class Mammalia; order Rodentia; family Muridae; genus Rhynchomys; species Rhynchomys soricoides. The sequence continues at coordinate 8,109,554 of JADRCH010000010.1, read as the reverse complement.
AGCTTTTAACAATTCAGATCTAATTTAAAGTTGGCTTCCAGGCTACTCCACTATTGTATTTCCTACCTGTGTCTACTGACCATGAGGGAATGTTTATAGGTAACCCCTGCCACACCAAGCGACAACCTAGACATTGTAGGCACTAGAATAATTTGTTGTAACTTCAAATTTCCCAAATACTTCCTTATCTTCATCTTATAAAGTCTAGAATTTTTTCAAACTTTATACATTTTTATGTATAAGTTCCAAGTAGTGCATACCTTCTAGGAGCAAGGATTGTACTCTTTCCAAGGTGTGCATTATCTTGCACTGGGCTGTGGAAGCGACTTTATGTATATCGTTTCTTAGATCCACAGTCACCTGGTAGATTCCCTTTTGTAGCCCAGGTGGACTTCTCTCACTATGTAGCTCAGGCTGGCCTTTAACTCTTGACAACCCTCCATCTTGTACTCCTGCATGCCTTCCCAGATAACTTTCCAGAGATGCATTCCGTTCTTTTCATCACACATTTGAACAAACTTGGGATCATTTTGGATAAAGCTCCACTGTTGCGAAGGGACATGATTAAAATTGAACTGAGAAACACTAAGACTTGTGCTTCCCTAAATAGTAGGGGCAAATAACTGACCTGCATACCAATCTCCTTCTCAGCCTGTGCAGCTGGAAGGACAAGCCTATTGCTTTCATAGCACAAGTGAGAACACAGTTTCTTTCTAAATCCCTCTGTGGTCATTTGATTATGCTTTTATACTTCTGTAAAAAGTAGAGAGACCATCTAATACTAAAAGATTCAACTCTGCAGCCATATTTTTAAAAAACAGTGTAATTTTGCTCTGGGATTTATTCTTAGAAAACACGAATAATTGGAATTGGGTAAGCTTACAAATAACTATATCAAAGTCAGATAATCAATGTTCACCCACCTTTTTGAAGCATCAGGTACATATATTGAAATTATTATATGTGGGAAAGAGAAAGGCTTAGGTCTCAGAACAATAAAGCAGAAAGGGATAGAGGGAGAGATCATTAATGATTTTAATGGTTTTAAAGGCCCATTAAAATTAGAGAAACATCCAAGCACCCACCAGGTGAAGGGTTTATTATTAGAGCATTGTAGGGTTTACTAGTTCATACCTTTCAACCACAGCGAGTTATTAGCAGTGAAGGATGACCCTCCAAAGAGGAGTTTTATTTCAGTGCTAGAGTGTTAATAACAAGACAACCTAAGTTTTAAAAAAAGAAATTAGTAGCAGGCGCTAGTTGAGTTAATCAGTTAAAGACAAACTGTGCCCTTGGGAAGCTAAATAAAAAAAGCAACAGTAAAGCTTACAGAACTTAGCTCGTACAATTTGCCTTGAAGGCGGAAGATTGGTTCCCTGAAATAGCAAAGAATTATATGCTTTAGTTTAAAAAAAGAGAAAGGCTTTAAAATAAAATCTGTTATTACATCTTCTCCTTTCAAAACAATGGGAAAAAATCATCTAGAGCAGAAGTTTCAATTTGTTCAATAATTGTACCTCTGCGTTTTGTTTTGTTTTTTTAAAAAAGCTTTAAAAAGATCATCATTGTTTTGACTTGAAAAGAAATAACAATGCAAGTATCCATTATCACATAAAACACAGAAGAGACAGCAAACTGTCGGAGTTAATGCAATCTCTGCAGAGCGCTGTTAGTCAGAGACAGTTGGTCAGCCCCAAAGCTCAAAAAACTCAAGTGAGCAGATCGCCTTAGCAATTAACATCGTCATTAGCCAATAGAAAGTTGGCATGGCAGAGATTAAACCCAACACTGCCTTCTTTCTGAGCTGTCCCTTCACTGTTACCCAGCTGTGCAAACGTGTGAACTAGCCAGCAGCACCCAGAAGCCCATGCAACTACTCACCGTATTTTTAACCTTGAACCACCTCAGGGTTCGAGGTTAAATTAAGTTCGGTGGTAATGGAAGCAAGCCAGAGAGGACACAAAGAGTCTAATGTGAAATGCACAGCAAGTAGCGGGAGTTTACGTACGGTGAGGCGGTAGGGTTAACTGCAAAAATAGCCAAAACGAAATGCAAAATTCATTCCAAAAACTTGAAAAGCAAAATCAAAACAAAAGGCTGCACCTTAAGCAAATCCTACATGTGATTAATTTTCATTTAAAAAAGCTGTCAGCCAAGCAGTTTAGTTCCAATGCTTTGAGGCATGCATGCACTGGGTTGGTTACATGGTTCCTACCTGATTTCCAATTGTGCTTTTCTTGTGAACCTGACTGCTCCTCTGCTGAGCACTGAGAAAAGCAAAGGAGAGCAACACTGAAGAAACTCAGACTTTTTTTTTTCTGAACACGTAACAGATACTAGAATACATCACACATTTAAAAAAAAAAAAAAAAGAAAGAAAGAAAGAAAGAAAAGAAAAAAACAACTCAGAGCAGAAGTAACAGCATCAAGCTAGGTCGGTCTAATTCTAGAAGATAAAACAACCCAGTGGGATTTCTCGAAGCAATTAGCAACCAGAAACAAAATCTATAATTATTCCATGTGGGGAAAAAAGCCCTACATTATTAACAATGGGTTGGTTGATGTGGTAGTGGGTATGGGGACTTCCCACAGTATGCACACTAAGGAGATTGAGCGTCAAATGATGCTCCTGGAGTATACACTATTTTCCATGCACTAGTGATTTTCATTCACATAGCCTGAAACGTGTATTATTTTCTTGTTTATTACCCTCTACTTTCATCAGCACTGTTCTATTCAAAGGCCAAAACCAAGGTCCTTGCCATAGGTTTCAAGGCCCTACTCCACTGATGCCCACTCTCTGCTACTTTGACATAGATCTTCCCTGCAACTCACTCACTGGTGAGGTCCAGTCACCAAGGCCTTGGCCTGAGTCACTCAGCACAGCCCTGCATAAGAGGCTTCATGCTAGCTTACTGCTCTTCAAGTGCTAGCCCAAATTTATCTTTACAGTGAGGCCTAAGTTGGTCACTATATAAAAGTGGGTCCATGCTTTCCTCCAGGGACCCCCTTGGACCCTCACTATCTTTCTCACTATGATATTTCACCTTCCAACCTGCTAAAGTTTTGTTTTGTGTCTGTTTATCCACACACATCCTTCCTCATCAAACTGGAAGACACAAGACTCTGCTTTGCTTACTTTTCTATCCCCAGGGCTTACAGAGAGCCTGTAACAAACATGGCAGCGGATTATCTAGTGAATGAAAAGTTTCGTGAGGCTGGTGTTTTATTTTCCCACTTCACAATGAGCATGAAAGGGGGGTGTATTAAAGTTGGTTGCCACTCTTAACACCTTAGCCCCTGAGCCTACACTGTTAAGTGTGATGATATTCTAGCTCTCAGAAGAATTAAGGTTTTGGCTCAGTAGATCCATAGATCTTATCATAAGAAAGCATAGCTCATCTCAGGTATTCTGGCAGGTCTAGCAATTGCCTACCCTCTGTCAGTTCATCTAAAGTTTATGTTCAGAGAACAGTGGAATGATCTAAAATAAAGAAGAGCTAGATTAAAGCCACAAGCTGTCTTCTTAAAGTGATTGGATGCTATGGTTCTGTAGCAAGGCAGAAATCAAAAACCCTCTTAGACCACCACTGTGGTTCAAAACAGCAGATTTTCACAATCTCCCCTGATATATTTAAGCTGCTTGCCTCCACTCAAACTCATAAAAATAACACACACTGGACTCAGCCAAAGCTGGGCAGGGTGGGTGGTGAAAGGTAACACTATATTTCTGGTTGCTGGGGATATTTTGTGTGTGCTTTTGCTGTTCACTACTAATGGACTAACTTTAGTTTCTTTCTTGCCCTTGGCTTAGTTTTATCATTCTTAGCTAAATGACCAATTCCCTTTATTTCTTTTCAGCCATTCCATTGAAAAATCTCAGCCCAAAGTCCTCAGTGTTTTGTAAGCACCCCTGGAAAAGCCGGCCTGTGTCTGTGGCGGGATCCCATGTGCCCACACTGCCCTCTGGCTGCCCACCAAGCCTGGCACACTGGATGTCTCAAATACTACTCTCCTTGAGCTTGAGTCTCTCTCTCCTACATTGTCTCTCCAAAGTCATTGTCACAGGGGTCTCCTGGGCTCACACATCTTCAGGGAATAAACAGGAAAATGTCTACTGCAATGTGAGTGTGCCTTGGTTGTGGCTGACTTCCAATATGTGCTTGTGTTTTTAAGGGGGCACGCCTTTAACAAACATTAGTATGATCACTTAGAAGCTACAACAGACCCAGAAGTGAGCATTTTTAAAATAAATTCCCGTAGACTTTATGATAAGTATAGATTTCCTTAAAATGACACAGGGAAAAGGAACGAAGCAGGATTTAGGACAGAATCTAACCTTAGGCAGAGCTTGACCCCATTGGACCACAGTTTCTTAGTGCAAAATGTGAAGGTATGAATCATCAGAGGTGTGGGTGACTCGGACAGAGAAAGAAGATGGACTGGATGAGTTGTCTCGCGGGCTCAGGGTTTTGCCTGTCTGGGTAGTTAGTTCTGGTATCTGACTGGGGTTCTCTGCAGTGTTAGAGGTTGAACCTAAGACCTCCTGCATGGTAGTCAAGGATACTTCTGCTGATACACACATAGCCTTCTTAGGCTCCTTCTGGATCCAAATGCCCTTGAGCCACAGTGTTTCTCTCAGAGCTTATTAGCGATGTTAGATAAAGGGTGTTTCTGCTAACACAGCTCCTGTAGGGAACAATGCCTGTTTACTATCTACTACTTACACAGAGGAAAAACAGATTTATTTGTGAGTCAATCTAAGGTTACTAAGGTTCGAATAAATACTAACTACCATTACTTTATACCTAATGAATACCTTTTTTTCAGCAATTGCTCCCATAAATCCAAACATAAGGCGGGTAATTATGTACTTGGATTCACACAATTGTTCCATAAATAATAAAAAGGTAAGCTATTTAATTAAAACCCACCCATTATTGTAATTCTTGGTAACTGAGTTGCTGAATTATTTAAGAAGGTGTTCATAATAGACCATACAAAGAATTTTAATTTAATTTGAGTCTTTATTCTTGGATATGGATATTTACTTGGTTATCTCAGCTATCATATGAAATATGCTCATATACAGTGTTTTAATTTGACATAAATCAAAAAATTTTAGTGCAGCAACCTTGAAGAAGAAGTAGAAATGAGTGAGGTATGGTCCTTTTACCCAAAAGTATACATTCAAGTAAAGATGTGTGTGTGTGTGCGTGTGTGTGCGTGTGTGTGTGCGTGTGTGTGCGTGTGTGTGTGCGTGTGTGTGTGTGTGTGTGTGTGTAATATATATTATATGTACATGTAATACAAAACACAACAAATAAAGGATAAGCGGTTTTTTTTTTTGGTTTTTCGAGACAGGGTTTCTCTGTGTAGCCCTGGTTGTCCTGGAACTCACTTTGTAGACCAGGCTGGCCTCGAACTCAGAAATCTGCCTGTCTCTGCCTCCCAGGTGCTGGGATTAAAGGCATGTGCCACCACTGCCCAGCTAAGGATAATCTTTAATAAAACAAGAGAATATATTAGAAAGTAAAAGAGTCCTGTTTTCAGATTTGGGATAAAATTACCTCAGCTCCTATTATGTGTGCAAATGTTTCTTTCACTGTGCAAAGTTTTGCCAGATACTGCAGCATAAAACTGTATTCAGTCTATTACAGCTAAAATTAAGACATAATGGTTTTTAAAGTAAATAATAGGAAATTGAAATTTTTATAAAATTTAAAAGCCCATTAGAAGCCATCCAAACAAAAGAAGCCATAATGTCACTTCTTCCTTCATGTCCTCCTCTGTGAACAACACAGAGACAGGAATATCAGAAGAGTGTGTCAAGGACATGTGTGACCATTCATTAACTAAGTCCTGCACGTGGGGATTGCTTGCCACATTCAGAGACCAGGAGTACTACTTCAGTCTGCTGTCCTGAGACTTCTGTAGAAAATTTAAAATGTGGATTTTAACACAAGAACACATCCATTGTATTCTACAAGGATGGTGCTAGGCAAAGCCAGGGTGTGGAGAGGGGAGGATTCAGGGAAGGTGCACATACAACTTTGATGGTGAATTCACGGACTCAGTTTATAAATGACCTTAAAAACTTTCTGGACCAATAAGTTTACATTGGGGCCAGTTACAGAGAATTTGGCCATCAAAGAACAGCAGATAGCATTCAGTCTTTCTAAGTCAGAAAACAATATGGCCAAAGAATTGCTTTTATAAAAATTACCTCCCCAAAATGAGTAGCACTGATTCTGAAGCCAGAAAGAGAGGAGGCAGCCAGCTCAGGCCAGCTCCTTTAGACATTAGAGTTCTCCTCAGTATTTATAGTCAAATCAAGTTCCCTTTATGGATTCTATCTTCTGAGAAGCCTCCAGTTATCTCTCCTTGCCATGAGCCCTAAAGCCTTGAGTTTGTGCCATACTGTATAACCAGGCTGGTGTTACAGGCAGGTCTTTATTGCTTCTCCAGCAATGTCTGCACTTTGATAGCACTGATAGCACATGATGTACTATAGCAGTTTATTTCTTCTATCATTGTACCATTGATAATACCAAACACAAAGTTGATATTATTTTTTCAAGAAACACATTGTTGATGTATTTGTCTGTTGGTTCGTTTGGGGAAGAGATGTGACTGCCCCTGTGCCACTGTGCATGTGTGGTGGTCAGAGGACAATCTGTAGGAGTTACTTCTCCCCTTTTACCATGTGGTCCTGGGGATTGAACTCAGATTGCCAGGCTTGGCAGTAGCACCTATGTCTACTGAGTCATCTCACCAGCTCCTTAGGAAACATTTTTGGGATTTTGTTTTTATGCCATGCTTACATACAATCAACTATCAATGTTTAGCTGCAAAAGAAAATTAAATACTCTAAATAAACATAGTATAGACATGTAGTAAAGTAGTATTTATTTGGGGGACTACAAGATGCTCAAACTTGTTGGAATATAAAGTTGGGGGGATAGACTAGAGAGGGCTTATGACCATGTACCAAGCTGAAGTTATAAGCAGAAGACAGGGATAGAAGACTTTGGAAGTCATGCTGATTAATTCAGACTTTGTCCTGAAAGCAATGGAGAATCCCCCAAAGAGTGAACATGACCAGGACAGGAGGCAGGGAAACTTGTGTAGCAACCCAACTGAGAGAAGAAAGGCTTTGGTAAAGCAGTGATAGCTGAAGAAAGGAGTCAAACTCAGAAACACAACATGGAAATAAAGCCAAATAGAGTTCACAAGGATGGAGAGAGGAGAAGGAGAAAGAGAGAGAGAGAGAGAGTGATGTCCAATTTCCAGCTTAAGAAACTAAGAAAGCATCCACAGAGAGGAGACAAGGCAAGAACTGGAGGTTATGACATGAAATTACCTTCATGGGATGCTGGGTTGAGGCTTCCCTTGGTTACGTAAGCAGAACATACAGGAGGAGGCCAAACATCATGAGTAGTTAAGTAAAAGATCCCAGAATGAAGGTCTGGATTCAGAGTCTTCCAACAGAGTTGGTAAATGAACACTGGGGCCAGGGAGTTTAGTCAGTCATGATGTTATGACTAAGGAAAGAAGAAGTCTAGGGAAGAAAGACAGCAAAGGATGGGCAGTCCCTAAAGATGGCTGACGAAGAAAGGCTGGAGTAGAAAGAGGAAAACCAGGACAGAGTGTGTGGAAGAACATAGACCACTGTAGCAAAGGGCCAGACCTTGTCAATAAGGAGTGCTCAAGGGTGTCAAATGACAGACACGGGATTGTCCATTGTTAAACTCTTTGTCCTGGACAAAAGCAGTTATAATACAGTGCTGCAGCAGAGACCAGACTGTAGGGGGTTAAAAGTGAAAGATCAAAGAGGAAGAAGAGAAGAAGGTCTGTAGACTCTAAGTCAGCTTAAAGGGGCTCAGGTGCAGCAGGGAAATGCATGGGCTCCGGAGTTAAGTCAGGGCATCCCTCTAGCCCCAGCTCATGTCTTTTGTAAAAAGAAACATGGAAATAGAAAAAACCTCAGCAATTCATAGAGGATCAGAGGCAGCATAGAGCCTTTCTCTATAGTCTAGTGGCAGGCCTTGGGCTCATTCTGGAGTAAAGGAAAGACCTCATTTCCCTTTCTCTTCTGTAGCTGCTGCTATAGGGTACCACTAAGCCATCAGCAAAGTAGGACTCATGGATGAAGGACACCATGGCAACAGATGAATTCAGTGTGCTATAAGTTTGGAATATCCAATATAGTAGCTTGTGGGTAAGTGTGGCAATTAAATTAAAACTTTACTTTTTTTTTTTCCCATTAGCTATTTCACTAGCATGTTTCAACTTCTCGGTAGCCATGTGTAGCTAGTGGATACTATACCAATCAGCACACTGTAAGTGTCTGTCATTTCTAAGCCTCTTGGGCACACTACTATAGGGTGAAGAAGCTCTATCAGAGTGTTCTTTCAGGTTACCCCCAAAAGACAAGACTATTCCTCAGAGGCCCAGGAGTGCAACTTACCATTTGTGGGTCTGGTTCCATCCAGTCAGATTGAATCAAAAAGGAGTGAAGAGCTTCTAAAGAGCCTTCAGGGAGTTTCTGGGTAAATATTATGTTGAACACCTTACGGGATTGTGTTAGAAGAGGGGGAACTATGAAAGAAGGACCACTTATCCCTAAGATTCAAGTGAAGAATGAAGAGAGTTCTTAAAAATAACAATTGATGTGCAGTGCTGTGACCCCAACTGACCCATCTACAATATATCAAAGAATCAGGGAAAATCACAAAAATACAGCAACATTAAGGGTGTGCATGTGTGTGTGTGCAGATATGTGTGTGTGTGTGTACAAGCATGTGTGCATGTGTGCGTGTGTGTGTGCGCGCAGATATGTGTGTGTGTATGTGTGTGTGTGTGCATGGATATGTGTGTGTGTGAATGTGTGTGTGTGTGTGTGTGTGTGTGTGTGTGTGTGTAGATAAGAGACAAGGGACCAGGACACCTGCTGCCAGACAGTGTTTTCTACATAACAGGAAAGCTGTATCCACAAAATCTCACAGTTTGGCTGCCTGAATATGACCCGCACAATGACACCACCACCAGCTGACATGCTAACAACCTGAATGGCAGCAAACTCACAGGCCCCAACCTTCAACCGTTGCTGAAAGAAGGGAAGTTGGTTTTCCCAGGAATAATCTCCCTGATAGGTGATACAATCCCAACTGGCCAGTCCTGAGTGCATGCACGTATGAGTAATATTAAATGTACTCTGTAAAAGGGTCATGGGCACGTGTAAAAGACAATTGAAGAGGTCATAAGTTTGCGAGGGAGTTGGGGAGCACAGGACAGGTTGGGGAGCACAGGATGGGTTGGGGAGGCGAGAAGAATGGGTGGAAGTGATATACAGTTCTCATACAGAGTTCTCAATAATATAAAAAACTTAAATTCTAGAGCAGGTTTCAGATAAAAACCCACTCATCATTAAAATGATGCTTGGAACCCTGGATTTTATAACTCACTTGAATGGATGATGCTTTTTTATTTTAAAAAAATTGTTTATTTGGGGTGATTATATTATATCGTTTCCCTCTTCCCTTTCCTCCCTCCAAACCATCCACATACCCCTCTTTGCTCTCTTGCAAATTGATGACCTTTTTAATTAATTATTGTCACATACAAATATGTATACATACATACATAAATACATACACACACATATATACATACACATACACACACACACACATATTTCTAAATACATAAATACAACCTGCTCAATGTGAATAATGTTATTTGTATGTGTGTTTTCAGGGCTGATCATTTAGATTGGGTAACCAATCGGTATGCTCTTCCTTAGAGAAGGCTCTTTCTCCCACTCTTTGCATTCTTTGCCCAAACTTAAGAGTTCTACCTGATAACCACCCCAATCAGGGACCAAAAATTGAAACATTTTATCCCTAAACTTGGATATGAGTCAAACAAAACAAAACAACCCCTCACCCCCAAAAATCAAACCAAACCAAAACACCATCTATGATACCCTGGTAGCCAAGCTCTGGCTGCACAGGAGAGGGAGGCTGTGGTGTAAAGAGTAGGAACAGGAATATCATTGCTTTAGGAGTTATTTTTGCTGTAGAGAAACATGAAAGAAGTATGTGGTGGTAAAGGCCTTGCCCTGCTGGCTCTGGCGTTTAGTTGCAGGTTTAAACTCTCTGCCTTTGATAAACGGCAACAGAGGCATTCCTTGGGATCTGGAAAGAGACACAGTAAGGGTCCCGGCCCCCAGCATTTTCATGGTGCTCACATAACAAGATCTGAAGTAAGCTCCCTGTATCGTTTCAAGTGTGAGAAAACAGGTGTTCAGATCTCCTCAGCAGACAGGAAGCTAAACTGACCTTGGGGTCTTCTGCTTACAGTGGGGGATGTGTCTTTAATGGTCCATGACTGGAGCTTTCGTTCTCTTAAACCACGAACTACATAAATCTCCAAGAAAGAACACAAGAAGGGCATAAGAATTTGAACTTTCACTTCCCGAGACATTCAGTGAAGGCATTTGCCCTTGTGTTCAAACAATGTGACTGTTGGGAATGCCAGGAGCTGACAGACCACTGGCCCAGGCCTTATTTTCTCAAATAGCAAAGACAAGGTAGGTTACCTAAGAAAATATAATTTAGAAGATTTTCCCCCCTACGAGGAAGAAGGACAAATTAAAATCTCTTAAGTCATGAAGAAAGTTGATAGTTTCATCTGAAATGTTGAACTTTTAGGTTTAGAAATTATATTGTTATAGTTGAAATACCAAGTTTTAGAAGTCAGGAAATTCCAAGGCCAGCCTTCAGCAGAGCTTACTGAGGCTGATTGCACAGGGCACATATTTTAAGGCCCACAGTTAACAAACAACTGTGAGGTGGAAAAGGAAGCCCTTTAGTGGAGAATAGATTCTGTGGCAGAAAGAACCCTGAGATGCCCTGAACACTTCTCTAAAAGTAAAGATTCTGTTAGTCTAGTTTTAGCATCTGTTTTTCCTTAAAAAACAAAACAAACAAACAAAAAAACAAAAAACCTTTTAGATAAAAAATTCAACACCATTGCAAACGCCACACATGCCTACACGTGTCACTATCCCACAGACCTGAGGGCTGGGACTCTCATGACAACTCACTGAAACTCTTAGGAACCAGGGGCCTATTTTCTTCAGTCCTAGACCTTTCTTTTCTATCTTTGGAACTAAGAAATACTTACATAATTATCTTCAAATATGGCTTGATTTTTCTTCCTTGATGGAAACAGCATTCCTGCCAACTTTAAAATTTATAGCTACGACCATATTTTTTTAATTTTTCAAAGCACAGAAAATACCACAATCCTTCAAAGTGATTTTGAAATGAACATTTCCCCATCTTCATGATTACCTCACATCACACTGAAATGTATTCCACACACAAATGGAAAGAACATTTACCTTTGATTCTTAGTGCAAAACATTATCTTTGATGAGATTACTAGAAAAACGAGGGAGCGAATAAACAGCGGCTAAATCTGATCAAGCATGCATCAAATGTGCTGTATGCTTATATTGAAGTAGCACCCTGAAAACCATTACTATGTAGTTAACACATATTAATGAAAAATTAAGTATTGTCTTTTGAATAATGAAATTAGCACCTAAAAATATTCCAGAGGCAATCATATGTAAGTTATTATAAACTTTAATACAAAATAAAACAGCATGGCTGGGGAGACAGTTCAGTGGGTAACAATACTTGCCATCCAAGCATGGGGAATTCAGTGCAAATCCTCAGCCCCCACTCACACAACCACTCATGGCTGTAGGTGCCAGTAACCCTAGCATTGGGAGTCGAAAATAGAAGAGTCCCTGGAACTCACTGGCCAGCCAGCCTAGCAGAAATGGTAAGCTTCCAGTTCAGACACCAAGTCTTAAAAAGAGTAAGGCACAGAGTGACAGAAGACAGCCAACTTCATCCTCTGGCCTTGCATATGTGTGCAATGAGCCTACATGCCCACCATACACTATGTACCACATAAATACACACACACGTGTACTACAAACTACACACACACACACACACACACACACACACACACACGTGCGTGCGTGCACACACACACCACAAACACACATTTAAAAAAAAACAACAGTGAATCCTGTGATCAAGTTATTTTGTTTTTATGTATGGGAAGGGAAAGCAAGGAGAGGAGAACAAGGCAGACAGAGAAGTAGAAGGGTGTGGCCGAGAGAGGGATAGAGGGGGAGAAGGAAGGGAAGGAGAGAGGTGAGAGGTAGGTAGGTAGATAGATAGATAGATGGGTAGATAGATAGATAGATAGATAGATAGATAGATAGATAGATGGGTAGATAGATGGATGGATGGATGGATGGATGGATGGATGGATGGATGGATGGATAGATGGGTAGATAGATAGATAGATAGATAGATAGATAGATAGATAGATAGATAGATGGATGGATGGATGGATAGATGGGTAGATGGATGGATGGATGGATGGATGGATGGATGGATGGATGGATGGAT
>JADRCH010000010.1:8059785-8096306 GCA_019843965.1 Rhynchomys soricoides | reverse complement strand
GGTAGGTGGGTTGGAAGGTGGGTAGGTAGGTGGGTAGGTAGGTGGGTTGGAAGGTGGGTAGCTACTGATCTGGGAAAAGGGGGTAATAAAGCTAGGTAGGGAGGGTTGTACACACCTGTAAACTCAGCGCTGGTGAAGCAGAGGCAGGAAGATCCAGAGTTCAAGACCATCTTTGGCTATATAAAGAGTTTGAGGCTAGCCTGGACTGGACTAGATGAGACCATATCTCAATGGGGGGGGGAGGGAATCCACGATGTTCAGTAAAGTTTAAATTGTAACAATGATTCTGTGATACCTTTAAGCCTTGAGTCTTTCCAAAAAGCATTGTGCTTTTGGTCCATCTTCTTGACTTGGGGTATGCCTTAAGGTAGCAATCTAACAACTTTTTAGCTGTTGACACACTGAGTCTAGCTACATGTAGTATAGCTACTACATGTTCTTAAGATCCTAATTGGTGTTTTCCCATCACAAAAACCAACATCGAAGGCAGAATTCCTGTTATTTCTAATGATGTAAAGATAACATTCATCTTTCAAACTCCTCAGAGAAGCCAGTGAGACAATTGAAGAGCTTGCCATTTTAAGGTCTTACATACCTGGCACTTACTAGACAGCCCTCTGAAAGGCCGATGATCATTTCTCTTTCTTTATGTCTCCTGTATAGGAACTAGAACACCTGCCTGGAGTTGACTGACTGAAGGGAGAACTGTGAGAAATTCTCAGACCTGCTTCTAGACCAACAAGGGAGAGATACACACTGAAGGCTAAGTAATTTTACAGAATATGATCAGGAAATGGGGAGGGCCATGGGACCAAAAGGGAGAGCACAGGTCTACAGGAAAGGCTCATGTGGTAGACACCCATACAGAGTAGGAATGGTCACTATAGCTAAAAGGACAACTGGGTAAGGGAACATGTTTATCATAGAGCTCTGAGATGTTCACCCACAGCACACTGATGGGAATGGCCAGCAAACATTAAACAATGAGAGCCGCTGGATAAAGCATGACTGACACCATTACTTCAGCCATAAAAAAAGCTGCAGCTTCAATTAGAACGTGATGCTTTCCTCTGGGTAATTGAGATTCTCCTGCCTAAAACGAACCTATAAATCTCTCAAGCCACTACTCAGTTTAGATCATGTGGTCTGTGTATGTTTCTTCTACGTCTGGGTGTAATAAAATAAATTGGGTTGACACTTTGGTGTGTCTTGTTTTCCTTTGTCCCTGTTCTTGGACATGCAGTTCAAGTAAAAGCACAGAAGTTCTTTTACTTTTATACTTAATATAAAATAAGGTCTACTTTGTACTCTTTAGATTGTAACAACTTACTTGCCATGTTAGAGCTAGAATGGAGATTCTTAAAACATAACAAATATTGGCACCATTGACAAGCAAAAAAAAAAAATAGTGAATTCAGAATCTTAAAATATAACATAATAAATAACTCTCTGTATGCATGACCTATGAAGAATAGTAATATATAAACAAAGGTATATAAGACATATACATTTTATAAAATGTAGTATGGTCAGTCCAACAGATCATCTGAATTTTAAAAGAAATTTTAATGCCCCCTCATCGTAGCATGGGGAAGTCCGAACAGCTCACTATTTTGGGTCTTATGGGTTCTTTGCTTGGATTTTATTTATATGGCTTTATCTATTGTGTTTTGAGACTGGCTCTAACTTGGGGGCTCAAGCTGGTAGAATTCAGCTCACAACAATCCTGACTCCAAATCCCAAATGCTATGATTACAAGTGGGAACAACCACACCCACCTTGAATTGTAGTTGATATTATTTGATATATGATACAATTTGAATTGTATTTAACATTAATTGAAGAAAGAACATTACCCTGAAATCTTTATGTGTGGTTATTGTTATTCATTTATGGTAGTTCAAGTACAAACTGAAGATCATCTTCCAAAAATAACGAGTATTAAAGACACATGTCTGTGTATGCTGTACAAGAGATGCAAATACCATCTTTTCTCAAGAGAATAATGAATTTCCCTGCTCCATAACAACAGGGCTCTAGGGTAAATGGACTCAGAATTATCCTGACCCAGAATGTCTTGTCAAAAGAAAGTATTGCTCTAGTAGAAATTAATAACGTGTGTTTAAAAGAAAAGGAACACATATGACAACCAGTTATCTCACGTACTTTGCAAAGCCAATGAAGTCCTCGTGGTTGGTGTTAATGTAGGAGACTTGAATGTCAATCAATAGCAGAACCTAGAAGACAGAGAGAATCACTGTTATGACGACCCACCTTCGAATTTCTCATAGGTTAAATTCAATCATTGCTCGTGTTATTTATTAGTATTTGGTTTTCAAAGTGACCTTTTGATTAAAATAACACATCAGGTTTCCCTTTTGGAGTCCTTTGCACTCTGAATATGCAAGTTAAAAATCTTCGTGGTGGGTAAATCTGAATATCATGTGACGAGAATAGCACTGCAGTTCACAGACAGGTACTGTCTGCTGTCATAGCACAAAACTTAGAATTATTCTGTTCCTCTAAAGTGAGGCTTTGTTCTAAGAAAGGTAAGAATATATAAGCAACATTACTTCTTGGTTTCTTAGCCTTTTCCATCTTTTTATTTTTTAAACTTCATTAATTTATTTCCTAATTCACTTTGCATCCTGATTACAGCCCTCCGTCCTCCTCCTCTCTCAGTCCACCCTCATGTATCTCTCCCTGCACTACCCCCTCTCCTTCTCCTCAGAGAAGGGGAAGCCCCTCCTTGGGTACCACCCTCCCTGGGACATCTAGTCCAAGCAGGACTAAGCATATTCTCTCCAACTGAGGCCAGACGAGGTAGCCCAGGTAGGGAGAAGCGGATCCAATGGCAAGGAATAGAGACCTAGATAGACCCTGCTCCAGTTGTTAGAGGACCCACATGAAGACGAAGCTGCGCATCTGCTACACATGTGCAGGGCTGTAGGTCCAGCCCCTGCATGCTCTTTGGTTGGAGGTTCAGTCTCTGTGAGCCCCCGTGGGCCCAGGTTAGTTGACTCTGTAGGTCTTCTTGTGGTGCCCTTGACCCTCCACCTTGATCAAGTCTATCTTTTAAACTCCCTCTAGGCAATAGGAATATTTCATTTATCAACTCCAAAAAAGAATGAATACACAAAGAAATGCAGAACCTGCTTCAGAGGAGTACGGTTCATTATCTGACTAAAACTTCAGCAAAAGCTCAGTTAACCCATCATCTCAACAGGGGATGCTTCTCTGGTATTTCAGCCTCAGTTACCTGACATTATGCTCCATCACGTTACCCTGCCTCATTTCCTGTAGAGCACCAGTAAGTACTTGATCCAGAGGAGATTTGACATACTCTGCACAGAGCTCTATTCGATGTGCCTCGTGATTGGCCAGGGCCTGGACCAGTGTCTCGAACAACATGGTATTGGGGGAATTTATGAAGGAGTGGGTTGAACACATGGCAAGCAACACAGAGATGTTCTTCATTGTTAGATGCTTGTGGAATACAGCTTAGCGATATAGAAGGCCTCTTCATGAGGAAATGTCCAGTGGGCAGCCATAGGATCTGAGTGAGGCATGAAGGGAGTGCACAAGCAAAAATTGCCAGAGAGAGGCTTTATTTCTTCTGGGGGTTTTCAAATGAACTTCTCTCATTCTGTTGCCTTTTGGTCCTTTAACTGTGCTATATCCTTTTGAGGATTCTGAGACTTGGTGACACGTAAAAAAAATTAAGAACCTCTGCCTGGTCTATACTTTTTTTTTTTTTTTTTTGCCTTTATTTTTCTTTTACAAGAAAAGGAAGAGGAGAAAGAAGAAGATGACAAAGAGGAAAAATGTCTTATGTAGCCCAGGCTAGCCACAAACTCACTGTGTGTGCAAGGATGATTTTCAATTCCTGACCCTTCTGCCTCTATCTCTGGTGCTAAGAATAAAACCTAAGGTTTGGGGCCATGCTAGGCAATCACTGTACCAGTTGATCTGCTTCTGAGAGCCACAGTGAGGCTTTTGCACTGAGTACCTTGGTCATTAAAGAGCACCAGAGTCATCATAACAATTAAAAGGCATATGCTCTTCATAACTCTCCAGAATTGATGTCTCCTTGGAAACATCTTCCCTAATTCTGACCACCCAGGACCAGGCCTCCCTATGCCATGATTCAATTCTACAATACACAGGCATCATACATCACTATGATACCTATTGTGTGTGTTTGCCACAAATGTAATGAATTGTTTGCATCACATTTTGATTTTGTGATTTTTCTCAACAGAAGTAGGTACAGTCTTCAGCCACACCATCCAAAATGCATCCAATGTCTTCAGAAGCAGGGACAATATTTTATTCCTCATCTTATCCCCAGAAACAAGCATGTTATGTAAAATAGATGGCCAATAAATGCTTGTGGTTTTAGTTTTTTTTAAAACTATCTATGAATCTCAAAGAATGGCCTGCTTTAATATGAGCAATTTTTTCCACATAATTAGTACATGGCCAGTTATGGTCGTAATAGCACCTAGTACTCGGGACCTGCCAAAGATAGATTTTAACGATCACTCTGGGTCTACTCTGCTACCCAAAAATTAAGCCAGAGCTCAGGGACTGTTAGGCCGACGATGTGGTATGTTCATGAAAAAAATTCCATAGCAGACACAAATTGATTTTATCTCTCTAAACTGCTGAGGAATGATTATTAATTTACCTAAAGTGTTACCTCTATCCTCCCTCAAGTCAAGTCAGAGTCTCCTAAATATTTTATTCTCCAGACTCATCTGCCAAGATTCCACACCTATAAAGTATAATGTTTAAGTACAAATAAATTGTTCCTGCATAAAGAGTGAAATGTCTACATATTTGCCAGCATAGCCCACAGCTACTGTGAGCACCCTGGGCAGAGATACACATTAACTTGGACTGCAGTTTGGAAAAGACTGGAAAAATAAAAGCTATGGCTCTTCTCATTCATATTCCTGGAAATTGGGAGTCTGGGTTCACTCAGGGATAACAGCCAGGTTGCATGTGGGAGATGAAGAAATTGGTACATTTTTTTCTTATTTTTTTTTCACTTTTTCAGAGTTTCTTTCTGTGGTTTTACTCAGTTACTAAATAACAGTTGAAGAAAAATAAATTTGTTCCTTATAGCAGCAGTAGCTCACAAAGACGACTTTGACATGCAGTTAGGTGTATAGAAACAGAAGAATAGCTGGTGCATATGATGTTCTAAGAACAAAACGTACAGATTCATGAGTTCTTGTGTTTACTCTGAGGATTCCTTTTCCACCCTCAATGTTTCCTGGGCAGGGGTGGTTAATACTTCCATTTAAAAAGATATTTTTTTAAAGAAAGCAAATGGTAGGAATGTCTCAAAGTATTGCAGAGACATAGAGGTTTGAGGGAATGGAACGCTCTGATGAGATGTTCCAACAGTTCAAAGGCTCATGACAGCACACAGCCCAGCATTTAAATGGGACATCTATCCAAAATGACATGACTATGATTCCAAAATGTGTTTCTTCTGGTAAGTCTAAACCAAGAGAGACCTCAGGCTCCTAGAGGTCGTGACTGGATATCAGAATGGGTACTCAGGTTATTCCTTTAAGAGGAAAACCTGAAACTAGACAGAGGATTCAATGGTTAAGAGCACTTGATGTATACCATGAAGACCGGTATCTGGAGCCCAGTACCCATAATAAGCTGGGAACCCAACATATGCCTATAACACCAGCAAAGAGAGAGAGAGAGAGAAGCCTAGCCAAGAAAGCATTAGTCCAGTGGTTCTCAACTTTCCTAACGCTGTGACCCTTTAATATAGTTCCTCACGTTGTGGTGACCTCAACCATAAAATTATTTTCATTGCTACTTCATAACTGTAGTTTTCTACTGTTATGGATCATGATGTAAACATCCGATATGCAGGATATGTGATATGTGACCCTAAAGGGATCACGGCTCACAGGTTGAGAACCGCTGCACCAGCCAGCCTCATATCCAGAGACTTCTGAAGGTCTTCTAAAGGTCTAAAGAAGAGCCTCTGAAGAACACGTGGAGAGTAATGCATAAGAATACTTAACTCTCACTTCTAGGCTCCGTGCACATATGCATGTATGTTGTACACACACATACATATATACTCACACGTGTGCTTATGCACTCTCTCACACATGAGTAAATAATAAATACTTAAAAAAAGAGAGAGAGATCATCCCTTCTCTAACCTCCCTGGTGGAGAATAGACTAATTAGTACATCAGAGACATAGATGGAAGGTTTCCTTGCAGGCAGAGCAGGCCGTTGTTCCCCATCTCTCCCACGCCTCATGAAGTGAATTAACAGCTCACGTTAATTCTATGGTTTTAATCTGAAAACGGTACTCATACGTTCATGCTTCAGATCTTTGCCCTTATTACATGGTGCGTTGGGAAAGTTCTGGAACCTCCCTGTAGAGCTAGCTGGCAGAAGCCACTAGGGTGGGCTCTTGACAATCATATTCAACCCTGGTTACAGTTTCACTCCTTGCTTTCTGGTTTGTCAGCATGTCAACAGACTCGGTCCCATGCTCCTTCTCAAACTGTGAGGTTTCCCCGTATTTTCCCATCATGAGGGACTGGAACCCTTTGAAACTGTAAATCAACAGAAGTATTCCCTCCTGAGGTTGTTTATTCAGATGCTGTAGTCTCAATGATGCAAAAGTAATGAATTCAGACAGGTACTAGACACAGTTGTTGTGACTCAACTGACCATGTAGTTCCTCAGCCTTTGGAGCTGGCTTATGGGAGGGATTTGAAAATATAGAGATATGGGATTTAAAAAAAATCTTAGAATGTTTTATACTGGATGATTATTATATTCTGGCAAAGAATTTGTCTATATTTGGCCTATGTCTTGAAATTTTTAAGGCTAGGAATTCAAAGAGTAATGGACCAATTATTTAGTGAGAGAACTTCAAGACAGCATAGAATTCAGGCATGTGGTATGGTTTATTGCTGCTTTTAGTAAGATTCACAGAAAGAACTGGGAGCAAAAAAGCAAAATATGTGGAAAAATGCTTTTGGGACAGGAAAATGAGCTCACTTGCATTGGCAGGTAAACAGCGGTAGCTGCTACAGTGTTTAAAGCCCTTAGAGAAAATCCAAGTGGTTACACAAGATAACACTGAGACCTCAGGAATATTTTGGGTATTGGACATATTCCACCCATCAGACATCCCAGCTATAAAACTTCAAACTCAGAAGACTTCCCCTTGATAATCACCTCCAGAGCATCCTGCTCCCAAAGGGCCACATGTGAAAGTGTTCCCCAGATTCAGACACCTAGGCCATCAGAGGTCACTATAGCCTCAGCCAAAGAGCCTGACTATTCTTCAGGCCAGACAGTATACCTTGGCATTGTCCATAAAGTGCTGCAGTTTGGATTTAAACTGTCTCCCGTGGGCTTATGTTTTGAATGCTTGATCCCCAGATAATTGTGCTATTGTGGAAGACTGCTGACATTTTGGAGGTGTTCCTGGCTGGAAGAAGTGTGTCACTTTGGGTGAGTCTTTGAAAGTTATGACCATGTGTTGTGCAGGGCTATCCTCTGAGCCAAACCACTGTGTTTTTGAAATTTAGGATGTGCCTACTCACCAAAGATCTTTACAGCTGGGTTTGTTGACTATTGGCTTTCCCTCTTAGAAGGGCGGTGGGGAGGGTCATAGGTCCCCTACTTGAATATCCTGCCAACCCTTCCAACCAGTTGTGTGCAGTTCTAAAGTAATTATACATAGCCTTTCAGTCTCTGAGAAGGACTAGAGTAGTGAATCTCAACCTTCCTAATGCTATGACTCTTTAATACAGCTCCTCATGTTGTGGTAGCCCCCCCCCCAAACATAAAATTAGTTTTGTTGCTACTTCATAATTGTAATTTTTCTACTATTAAGAATTGTAATGTAAATGTCTGTTTTTTGAGGGCCTCAGATGACCCCTGTGAACGGGTTGTTTAACCTCAAAGGGGTCATGATCCTTAGGTTGAGAACCACTTGGCTGGAGGTTACATCTAAGAAGGGTTAGGGGAGGGGACTCCATCTATGCAATCATGGAGGTGTCACCATCCACAGTGGGTAGAGACTTTCTATAGTGGCTGCTTTAGGGTCACCCATTCTCCTGCCTAAAACTACTGACCCATTACTCTATAAGAAAGCCTAATAAACTCACTGGTTCTCTACACACTCTTACTCAGCTTCTCAGTACGCTGTAACTACACATTTCTATCAGGCTTCTAGGAGTGTTAGGACCAGACTCCAATGTCAATACTGTGCCTCACTCTTTGACACTAGCATGGCATAAAATCAGCACAGCCCAGACAGAAGTAGTGACTTTTGTCCTAGTGACTTTAGAAGATTATGTCTTCTGATGTAAATCCTTGGCTATGCCTTATGGCACTGTAATCCAGGACCATGCTTCCATCAGAAAGTCTAGTATAAACTAGTCTGTGCAGTCATTGATCTGCCTGCTCACATTCTTCAGTTTCATGAACTTTGAGGTTCTCGGACACTAGGACATGGTTGTTCCAGAACAAATGCTAAACTGAGTATATCATTTTAGTAAAACAAAACAATAATAACACCAACTATAACAACAAAGAAATGAAAAAAACTGAAAAAGTCAATGTGAAAATGTCAATACCTGGTCATAAAGATGGTTAAAACAATACATTACTTTTTTCTCAATATTGTTTTTATTTAGAATCCCTATGAATTAGGTTTATATACTATCATTTGAACGTTACAGTCTAAAAACACAAGTTAAAGTAGTATCTTATTTATTTATGATAAGTATAGTTGATTCCTTTGAGACCAGGTCTGCGATGGGTAGTTTTCACTGTCAACTTGGCACAACCTCATGTCACCTGGAAAGAGTCTCAGTGAAGGACTGTGTATATCAGGATGGCCTGTGGCTATGTCTGTGAGGATTTCATTTCTTGGTTATTTGATGTGGAAAGAGTCTCTGAATGTGGTCGTTTCATAGTCAGCCCTGATCAGATCAGTGGGACTGAGTGAGGAAGAGCCACATAACCCTTTCTCTCTGTCCTTGGCTGTGGGCATGATGTAACAAGCTGCTTCCAGTCCTTGGCACCTTGGGAGTTCTGCAGTGATAGACTATGACCTTGAACCGCAAGCCAAAAGAAATCCTTTCTCTCCTCAGCTGCTTTTCAACTGGCTTATTTTATCATAGCAAAGTAAATGAAACTGGAATGGGCTCTCATGTTGCCCAGCCCAGCCTTGAACTGGCTATATCATAGAGAATGAGCTTGAATTCCTAATTCTCTTGCCTCTGCTTCCTAAGTGCTGCAATTACAGGCATGTGCATTAGATTTTATAGAACTAAGTTTTATTGGTCCATTACATGGGGAGAAGGGACCTCTACCTTGGGACTATATGTCTGGTCTCTGGCTTCGTTTCACTGGCTCGTGAGTTAATGCTGGCTAAGTTACAATACCTCTATTCTCTGCTTTGGGCTGCTATCCAAAACTGTAAAAGCTGGAAAACAAGTGGAAATTATAAATAGTGGGTAATTAATTTTCAAAGCACACTGATAAAAAGTAGTAACAATGAGTCCTGAGCTTAAGCAGGGAAATGGTTTTCACTGGGGTCCCTTGCAAATGTCACAGCCTGCCAAGCTTCTGACACTGTCCCCTCACTTCCTGTTTCCACTCCCTGCCCCATCTGCATTGACTCTATGCAAGCGTGTATGTGTGTTTCTCTTCCTGTGGTTTCTACTCTATCTATTTTTCCTCCTCTTTTTCCCCCTTCCTCCACTCATCTGACCATCACAAAACTCTTGGAATACCGACTTATGGAGGTGCTCAGACACCATATAGAATGGCATCCCAATTCTGCCCGGGGGGTTGGGGGGCATCCCACCAACAGTTCCAAGAGGTGATTTTCACAAGAACATGCTGTTATTTGGGATAGAACACATGGCCTAAGTCCAGTGTTCCCTCCACACAATGCTTGCAGCTGTGTCATGGAAGGACATTTGAAAGCCAGTATTTTCCACTATCATGTTGATAAGTAACTAAGCAAAAGCCATTTTGACATAAGAATTTGTTATTCTTTCCTCACATAAGTATTCTCCCTTAAAAATAATCTTTCTAAGTCAGAGAGCTAGGGTTCGAAGATGCTTTCAAGGCCATTCCTTACAAGCCATGGGAATTTGCAAGATGGTTCTGAATGTTTAAAAGATTCAGTCCTAAACATCTTTCTTCAATGTACATTTCACAGGAAAGTTCTTAGAAACCTATAAGTAAAACGTTTAGAAAATTCTTAATACACTGGTGCATATATACCCACCCATTAATATGTGAGAAACCCATGTAATAGAAAAATGCATTATGTTTCTGGACTCCCAGTTATCCATGAGCTGTGCATATATGCTAGAAAGGTACACATGGTGGTCATAGAAGGCGGAAGGGGAATAAGAGAGCTTACTATTTGGAGGCAGGCTGTTCTTAGTTGTTGACTTGTTCACCGAGACAGAGTCTTACACTGCAGCTCATGCTGGCCTCTACCTCTTCCTCTCAAGAGCTGAGCTTGTGTGTAAGCCCCAATACTTGGCTTTGAAATTCTATTAGTGATTTACAAACTTTTAGACTTCTAGGTTGGATTCTTGTTTATATTTTAGCATGCGTGAGGTATTAGTATAGTAGTAACATATATAATTTAGAAAATTAAATAAGAACTTGTTCTACTCTTCACTGTTCTGTCATTGTGGACTAAGGCAAACATCTTGGTAAAATCCTTCCGCTCCCCAAGAAGGACCCAGCCACCAGACAAGGTCTCACTCACCTGGTCCTTGGTCTTCCCTTCTCTCTCACGGATGTGGTTAGCAACAATCCTCTCAGTTTCTTCACAAAGTCTGGGGAAGTTTGCCAGCTGTCAAGAAAACATGTCTGGGCATTAATATCACACAACGATTGTACCACAAAACCAGAAATAGAGATGTGTGGTGCTATTGTAGCGGCTGCTCTTTCTGAGAGCAAAAGAGAGACATGAACTTCTGAAGGAGAGAAACACCAGCAGCCCTGTCAACTATGAGGAGATGCCTCAAACCCAGCACAGCTGTTCTCTGGAAAGAAAGCAGAAACCCAGTGTCCTGGATAGATTATTCTCAACTGGACAAATGCTGAAGTTATTTGGGGAAAAGGCTCTTAAAGAAAATACCTCTGTAAGATTTGCCTGTAGGCATGTCAGGAAGTAGTGCATTTTCTTAATTAATGGTTGATGTGAGTGGGCCCAACCCATTGTGGGTAGTGTTGCCCATGGGCAGGTACTTTTGGGGTATATAAGAAAGTAGGCTGATCCAAGCATGGGGAGCAGCCAGTAAGCAACACCCCACCATGGTTTTGTTTCAATTCCTGCCTCTGGGTTCCTGCCTTGATTGAGTTCCTGCCCTGACTTCCTTCAGTGATGGCCTGGGATATGAAAGTATAAACTGAGACAAACCCTTTCCTCTGCAAGGTGCTTTTGCTCACGGTGTTTTACCACAGCAACAGAAACCCTAAGACACCAGGCAAATGCATGGAGGTTTGTCAGGGCTTTTTGGCTACTGAAAAAAAAATCAGAAAAGAAACAGTGGCCTTGACAGAGACAGCAACATGAGGGACTAGAAAAGAATGAACGGGCCAATGGCTATGCTAAGTAGATGATGTGTTTCAATGATAAGAAAACATGTACACCTTAATAGTAACAAAATAGCATAATACAAACAAGAACAAGATTCAAGTAGTGAATATGTAGTAGTCCATGGGGGAAAGTAAACATTAAACTGACTTAGTGATGCTGCAGAGGAAAAGAGTAGATACTATGTTGCCAAGTTGCCACTTTTATTTTTGTAAGACAATAGGTGAAGTTAGACTGAGACCCCTGTGGTTTACCTGAGAGTCAATGAAAGCAGTCTTCCTGAGGAAAACGTTGGAAATGTTTATCAAATCACACACAATGTCTCTTTCTGTCTCTGTTTCTGTCTGTCTGTCTGTCTGTCTCTCTCTCTCTTTCACACACACACACACACACACACACATACACACACACAATTCAGCGTAACAACCTCCCACAATCCTGAGATGAAATCACAAAGACTTTTATTACAAGATTAATTGGAATGGCAAAATGCAACAAACAGGAACTTAGTATGTAAGTATCCAATAATATTAAACAAATCAAAGTAGACCCATTTATAAGTGGCCATTACAAATTATGTTTAGTGTATTTATTTGAATTTATTTATGTGCATGTACCCATGCCTATGTGACTGCTTATGTGTGCTTATGCCTTGTGTATGCTTATGCATGGATGGGTATGTTCACACCTAAATGTGAGGCTAGAATAGAGTTTTGGTGCCTTTTCAATAACGCTCTTAGCACTTCTTTGAAGCAGACTCGCTTCGTGACCCTAGGGCCTACTCTTGGCCAGACTGGAAACTGGCAAGATGCAGCAAGCTTCTACAGTCAGTCCTCAGGGCTGGGGTTTCAAACGTTTGCAAGTCTACTGTCTGTGAACAGAGAAAGCTGAACTAACATGACACAGTATTAACAGTGGTGACTCTTCTAACTCTATACACATTTACTCCTTTGCAGAGCTTTCTATAATAGAGTGTTTTTATACTGCTATCAGAAAATACAGAAAGTCACAGCCTAGTAAGGGAAAGCACTTGCTGTCCAAGCATGGAGACCAAGGAGGATGTCCCAGAAACATGTGTAAAAAATCAAATCCATGTATGGCTACATATGTCCGTTATCTCATTCCTGGGAAGGTGGAGAAAGGAGGGTTTCTGAAGCTCACAGGCCAGCAAGGGCAGACCACATGACAAGTCCCAGGCCAATAAAGGACCCTATCTCAAAAAATAAGGTGGGTAATACATGAGGTTGTCCTCTGCCCTCTCCACATATGCATACCGTATATACATGAACACACACAGAGGGAGACAGAGACAGAGACAGAGACAGAGACAGAGAAGTATTAACTCAGTCTTATCTGAATTTTGAGATGTGCATTCTTTTTAAATCTTACTTCATGGGTTATTGGCAAGATACAAATAAATTTCCCATTTCTGAAACACTCTACCAGAGAGTCTACCAGCCAAACCATCCTCTGACACACTGAGAATGCTGCAGAGTATCTTTTTTGAGGCTTATAATCAAAGAAACGGAAGCCATCAATTTGAGAGGGAATGAAGGAGAGTGGTGGAGAGCTAGAAGAGAAGAAAGGGAAGGGTATTATGCTCATGTGCACATGTACATCTGTGCAAGTATGCACGTGTGCATGTGTGTATGCATGCACGTATGTGTGTGCTCAGCTTTCTAAGCTTGCTATCCACTGAGCTCAATTTGATCATGAAAGCAACCTGCAGTTTTACACCAACAACTGACACAAAAGCAAATATACTAAATTATAAGGAAACAAAACAAAAAACTGAAGAGAAAAAAAGAAAGAAAAGAAAAGCCCTGACCTCACATGTGTAGGGGGGTGGGGGATGGGTGGAAGACTAGAGACAACACCAGGCAATGCTAGCCATGAGAATCACTGAAAGGCATCACTGAAACAATTACATTAGCTATGTGCCTGATCTGCAAAGGATTCTGAGGGTGTACTATGCCAAAATGTTGATTTCCATTGTAGGTTTACACATGTGGTGCTCAGTTCCTATGTTGCGCACAGGAAAGGGGGCATCAAAGTCTTCTGACATTGAGAATAATTTCTGATTGGGTTCTGATTCCTCTGCCTCATCAGCTCATTCAGTAGGAATTGCTGGGTGTTTGTGCAGCCCTCCTTCGCCCTCTCAAACATACTCTGTCCTGATTGCCAGCTCTGCGTCCCCTCACTGCCGTGTCTCTTGTTTTAGGTGCAATTATAATTGCTACAGTCATTTAAGTCATTATAACTCTCAAGGTGTTCAATTAAAAGCCTACAATGCAAAGAATTCTAATTATGCCTGCCTAAAGAATGTTGATCTAAAAAGCACCATATTTAGACCTTAATTCCCCATTAATTACTTATATTCTATAAATTATTCATAAGAAATCAGGGAAGGGAAGGTTTGCTACCTTCTATCAGTCACTCACTAGGTAGCAGCCATCCACTGGCCCTATGCTCCCTATGTGTCAGAGCACCTGATATTGAATCTTACCGTCTGGAATGGTTGGTTAATGATGTAAATACAGTCACACGAGGAAAATGTTCTCAAAAAGCATGAGAGAAAACACAAAGAAACCAATAGTTAAACTTTTGCTAAGAATGCCTCCGGATTTAACGTCCTCATAATAAGGCTGAAACTTCCAGTCACACTGTACATTGATTAAATGGCAAATTACTTCTAAATTCCTTCTTGCTTAAATCACTTGACTATTCTTAAATAATAAAGATTCAATAAAGAGATAACACAACTTATCTTTTTCTCAGAATCCAACCCTTGAATGTTTGACTCTGAGAAAATTTTAATTAAATGTGTTTTGAGAGAAAGAAGCAGGATAATGAAAAAGTACAAAACTGCATCTTAATTATGCCCAATAGTTCAAGTGTTGTTTAGGGTTGTGTATAACCATTTGGGGGAACTGCTATATAAAAATTTCAGTACTAACCACATTTTTCTCTGGAGGTAAAAGAAACACTTGAAAGGTATTTCCATCCAATAAAACAAAAATTACACAGTTATAAAACTTACTAAACCTTAATTGATTGGATCATAGGAGGCAGGCTGCTCAATTTCTCCTGGGATAAGCATGAGCCAGCCAAGGTTTCTGTGGCCTCAAGGGTAACTAGTCTGATGCCTCAAACAAAAACTCAGGTTCTTGGGTAATCACCATTCTTGAACCTGTAGCAGGCAGGAATCACAGAGAAAACAAGCCAGAACCAGAACAGTTTCTTGTATCTGTTAGACCTGGCTTTGTGAGTCTCACTGGCCACATACACAAGTTGTTTTTTTTTTTGTTTTTTCTCTTTTCCCTAAAAGCTATAACCCTTCCGTTGCTGGCCACATGTTATGAACTAACCAGCAATTACGATTGCACTGCTCATGAAAACGTTTAAAATCTATTTCGTTTTCTATGAATTAATCGTGTCACCCTCAAAGGTCCCTAGCAATCCTTTACACGTGTGTGGTGTCTTGCTTGATTTATTCAAGCGACGAGAAAGAAAGCATTGTGAAGAAAGAGCAACTGCATTCACCCATGATGCAAAGGATTGGAAGTGAGGAGTGATTTCAGTCCAAAGCTGTCAGGAAATGGTGAGGCTCCTCCTCCTGGCACAGAAGTGCTTTCTGTTTTACAAATGGCATTTGGGAAATCTACAAAGTCAGTGGGGGTGGGAGAAAGGAGCCAGCTCTGGCTAACTTGGATAAAGTGAGTATGGAGCAAGAAATGTGTCAGCTGCCCTCCTCCAAGTGGGCGAATTTCAAACCTCTAAGCCTCACATACTTTCAGCAACTAGAGGGAGAAGTGATGAGGCACGTGATGGAAAATTTTTTAAATGGAGAAATAAAGAGAACTTTCGTGTTATCCCACAAATGCTAAGGAACTGAAATCTCAAGGGCCAACCTTGGATGGAATAAAGATGAAAGGCAGGCTTGGTTTCTTAAGGAATGCAGAAGACATCCAAACAGGTCAAAGTGGGTTGACACTGTGTCAAAACAGTACCTGAAGGTCATCCCGGGTTTATCTTTGGTAGACACATGAATGAGCATTTAAGTTGAAAAGGAAGAAAAACAGAAGATAGGAGGAAGAGCTAAGCATGGAGCCTAGATTTCTTATAGCATCCAATAAAAGTTTCAAACAATAACCAGCCAGATGTAGCAAAATGGAAACTCAAGTCTTTTCCACAGGCAAAAGCCACAGTGCATCAATAACATAGGTCACACTGAACCTGTTCCATATTTTGTGACTTTTCCTTCCACTCTGCTTCAGCCATGTTGACGGTCACCTGCTACATCAACAAGATGTGACTTCGATATCCTTCCATTTATGCATTCAGAACTACTATTGGGGAAAAGGGACAGTCTAGGGTTGGAAATAGAACTGAGCTCGGTAAATCAAGCCTCCACTGTCAGAGCTTATAGTCTCAGGGCCCCTACATTGCCCAACAAGAGACATGCGGAGCATAATTCACACAGGCATGAGAGCTGAGAAGAAAAGGGAGAGCAAGACGAAGACTGGGGGAGTCTCCTGAGTGTTTGGGGCTGGAGAGATTATGAAATTATAGATAGAAGAGTCAAGATACTCTGCTCATAAGTCCCTTAAACACAGACCTGAAGCAAGTAAAGTTTTGATCTTTGCAGCTACCTCAAGGAACCGAAAGAAAAGCCAAGCTTTCTCTGCTCTGCCTCTTCAGCATGCTAAAGAAACAAGCACAGCAGCACAGCTGCAGTGGAGAGGAGGGAAAGAAGAAGGGGAATTGAGAGACGGAAGAGGAGCAAGATCATGTAGGATATTGAAGCCCCAGTCAGAACTTTTAGAGTTTATGTGGACTCAGGGCCAGATACTGACTGACCTGACATACCACAGAACTGGGCATTTCTTCAAAAAGTACTTTTTAATGCAAAGTTCTTGCCTGGGTTTCTTACAGAAAACTAAAGTAAGGTATCTTTTTTATGACAAATCTTTTATTCTAGGCAGTGGCGGGAGGTGGGGGGAATCAATTAATTGATATCACAGCGATCCAAGAATGTGGTTTCCCAAGAGGTCAATAAATGACACAGTCGCTAAACTGTGGTCAAAAAAACAGCTTGTTCCTCCCTGGGTTTCCTGCAAAGAGCGTCAGGACCTTAAGATGAAGCACCTTGAGGAGAGGAGGTAAAGAAGGCAGACGAAAACTGATGCCTACCAGAAACATTCCAAAGTTGAGATGTCCCTGAGAGAGGCCAAATAGCTCATAAAGAGCTGTCTTGTTATCCTGTGCCCCAGAGACGACAGGGAGAAAGTATCTGAGAAGAAATGCATTCCCCAGAGTGAAAAAAAAGAAAAATCTAGCTTTGCTCTGTGGTGTTTGCACACACATAAACCCCATATGTTTTTAGCTAGTGTATGTTTATGTGGCATAAGGGGAAAAATGTTAAAGGATTTTACACATGAAGCAATCAACATGAGGGGTATAAACAAAAACAAGGCTTTTAAGTCTGAAACTACAATGTGGCCAGAATAACTATACATTTTGTGTTTCCTGGAGCAGTCTTATTTTACTCTCCTAATTATGGTGAAAATATTAATAGCTCCCTTTAACTCTCAAGAATGTCGTGTACTGAACAATAAATTACATAGTCACTTTCTCAATGCCTTGTGCTCAAAGGGGTCAGATAATGAAGTGTTAGCATATATAACACTAATTAGGACTTTTACCTGAACAAAACCTTTAATTTTAATTAGACTAGTTTTAAAATAAGAGGCTGATGGTAGACCTAAGGCCAAAAGTTTTGGGTATCAAAATTAAGGCGTAAAGAATGACAGGTGTTGGAACAAACCTTGTCCAGATGTCATAATTTTTGAAGAAACTACTAAAATGCTCTTTCAAAATGAGGTGCATATATTTTCAGCATCGAGGAAACTTGGGAACATGTAAATTTTTAACAAGTATTTCCTCAGTATCTCTCCTAGAGAGTTATAGTCATTGCAGATGGTTCTAGGCTTTGAAAGATAAATGAACACAGCTCTTTGTTATAAACAAACTTACTATCAGCAAGAGGGGAGGGCTCACAGGAACAAATGAATACATACAAACTCCCACACCCAATCTCAGGCATGATGAGAGAACCAGACATAGGTTAGCAACTGAAGCAAGGAGAAAAGGGGTTGGAAAGGGGCCCGGAAAGGCCTCACAGAGGCCCTCCAGGCGAGCACTTAGAAAAAGACGAAGAGTGTGCTGGATCTTTATAAATGACGAATGACTGAGAAAGACAAGCGAGGAAAGGGAGACATTCCAGACAAAGAAAATCTGTGTACAAATGCCAAAGACAAGAAAAATCTTAGAGGGGAGTGAACAGTGGCTGCAACAAGCAGTTTGACAATAAACATAGCTGAAGAAGTACTTGGAAATTAGATGGTGAAATGCAAATCTGAGATTTAAACTTTATGCTCAAAGCTTGAAAGGGCATTCATTTTAATAAAATAGACAAAAATACGTGTCTGAATTTAGAAAGGCTAATTTGATAATACCATAGAGGAGGGTGAATTTGAGGGTATTGAGCTTAGAGGTCAAAGGATCAGTAGGCTACCAGCAGAATCCTCAGAACTTAAGCAAGGATATGACATAGCTGTAGTAAGTTGGGAGACTGTGAACTGGATTGAATCTGTATTGTTTGCCCATAGACTCTGTTGGAAACCATCAGTCCTTAGTTTGTACCATTAATTTGAAGGCTATGTATCTTTGAAGCAATGGGGCCTGACTGGAGGAACTGAGTGGTTAGACACAGATCTCTCAAGGTTCTATGTGCCATGGGTTCTAGCCACAGTCTCTGCTTCATGGTTTATGGAATCTAAACAGCTGCCTCATGGGCCCAGCACCACACACTTTTTCAGCCATGAAAAAAGAGATCTTCTCTAAAACCATGAGCTGAATGGAACTTTTTCTCATCAATCTACTGATACAGATCATCTTAGAAGGCTTGCTCTGGAGGTGTAGCTTTGGGAATCACTCATGTTTTAACGTTTAAAGGATAGTTCGATGCTAGGAGACATGATCTGCCAACTAAAACTACAACAGGAGAAGACTTGGTAGGATCCTAGGCTTTACAGGGTGGCAGAGGTGGACAGTCCCTGAGAATGTTCCTGTAGGGTTGTACCAATAAACTTCCATCCATAAAGAAATCCCCAGGGCAAACAACAACCTCGCGGAGAAATCTGGGCTTTCTTTGTTTTACTTTACTTTATTTTATTTAAGCAAAATATAAAATGTTCTGAGAAGACGGTAAAAATACACAGGATATTGATCCAGAAAGCATAATGGAAAGTGGGGGGGGTGACGAATAGAAGCCAGAGAGTATCTGGGAACATGAAGTCTTATCCCAGGCTGACTGTTGCTTTTTCAGTAAGTCGGATACAAAAATAAATAAATAAAGATTCATACATACCATAAACACTTTATATAACTGAAAACATAAATGTACACACATGTGCCAATCTTTTGATGTCAGGCCAGGGCCTACTCTCTGCAGATGGATCCACTGATTAGAGTTATGCCTCTGTATTACATAAATCATATCCTTCATCTACCCTTGCCAGTGCTACTCTCATTAATGGGGGAGGGGGCGAACCTGAGCATGCTTGTTAACTAATCTGAGTGCAGAATCTGAATGCAGAAACACCCCACACTTCTATTAGCAGCCAGCCAACAGCAGGCACTGTTTTACTATTACCCTGCCCACACGTCACCAGTAGAAGGGCGTTCACAGCTAGGAAGTTACCGAGGCTTTGCAAAGCCTTCAACTCAGTTTTCAGAGAAACCAAACAACTTTTTTTTTTTTTTTTTTGCATTTGATTAGATTACATTCTGTAAAATCGAATGGAGCTGGGATCTGAGGATCAGTGCAGTTCCATTGCTCTTTGTCTGAAGACTTCCCACAGGCCACATCTTCACGCTGAAGCTAGGAAACCAGGTGACTAGAACAGGCTGCAGTAATAGCTAATCCTACATCTCAGGTAAGGAGCCAGAGTGCTTTAGATGCCCAGGCAACAAGGCAGGGTTTGTGGGGTATTCACTGGCTTCTGTGACCATGAATGCTGCTATTTAAGAGATGGCTTCCTCTGCCCTCACTACGCCCAGTACCTATCCCTTTGGGCTCTTGCTGTTTGGGAGAAAAGTCAGGGACTTGGATAACAAGACTCCTGGAGGAACAGTAGACATTTCACAGGTTGCTTCTCAGCTTCAAGATACCACGTTGCTTTCCTTGCCTCTTTTCATTCAGAATTCATAGCTAGAAGTGTCACCCATTTGACTTTTCTGCTATGCACAGATCGACGTCATCTGAGCTTCTTTTGCAGGAGATTGAAACCAATGTTCAAACTCTTGCTACCAAACATGGCCAGGGACCTCACATAAAGCAAAGGGCAACAAAAACAAAACCATGTTTTCCAGAAATGCTTATGGTCCCAGCACCAACTGTCAAGGGTTTGACCTGCTTTCCCTAAACACCACCACTAACCCTTTTCCAGTACAAAAGATTTCTTTAAATTTTTTCTGGTGGGGCACACCTTTAATTCTGGCACTCATGAGGCAAAGGCAGGCTGATCTCTGCAAGTTCAAGGCTGGTCTGATGAACATAGCAAGCTACAGGCTAGCCAAGACTACACAGAGAGACCTTGCCACAAAAGAACGAATGAGAGAGAGATAGAGAGAGAGAGAGAGAGAGAGAGAGAGAGAGAGAGAAGAGAGGGAGGGAAGGAGGAAAAAGAAACAATAAATAAGTTTAGATTTAAAAATTTATTATCTGTGTGCACACACATGCATAAGTGGAAGCCAGAAGAACGCTTAGGATCTCTTGAGCCAGAGTTACAAGCATGAGTTACATGAGCTACCACATGTGATACTAAGAAACAAACTTCAGTCCTCCACAAGAGCAGTGAGTGCTCTTAACTGCTGAGCCATCTTTCTAACCCTCCCCTCAAAATAGCCTTCCAGTGGTCTTAGCAATTTAGAACATTTTCTCCATGTCCTTTAGTGAGATGCCACCCAAACTAGGAAGTCTTTCCTCAACTGCTCTCAGTAGAGTCAATATATATGCAAAGTACAGAGTACCAGACTACTGTGGAAATAGCCACTTGTGGATGAGCCACCATTTTTGAGGCCTTACTGACGAGTCAGTGTGTTAGATGTCTGTAAGACCTTGGGGGTGTCATTCTGTTTACTCCTCACTGTATGATCTCAGGCATCATATTTACTTCCTCTGGCTTATTAATTCATATATGATATGAAAAGGCAACTGCTTTTCAGTATACCACCAATGCATTCTAATGTGTGACATGGGTTTATGCCAACCATAACTCATGGCAGTGAGAAGTATAATGCCGGAAGTCTCTGGATGCCTAACACAATGGTGCCGCAAATATACAAAACACATGAACGGGGCATGGCACATTTGAGACAGACATCGTCGCCTGTGCATCAGAAGGTACCTACAGACAGAAGTCAGAAGTTATGTTTGACTCTGGGTCACCGGACCTCAGAGGCTGGGCTCCTAACCAATATAGTGTTTGTTTTCAGAATACCAGGCTAAAGGGGAAGTACTAATAATTTGTAAGAATTTGTTTTTTATTGATACACACAAAGTCAATGGTGCCCTTCCTTAACAATTACCTTCAACCACAGACCATAGGAATTAGTTTAGGGAATTCATTGAATTGTCCTGAGGTGATATTTATCTGTTTCAGACAGCAAAGAAAAATACTAGGTGGCTAAAAGGTATACCTTCTGAGCTAAGCAAAGTTACTGCAGGGCGTGATGGAAGAAAATGCTCTCCTTACTGAAAGGGCAGATTCCACTGTAGTTTGCCAGAGTCTTTCTCCTTGCACAGATACAAAATGTTTTTAATAGAGTGGGGTTAGGGAGACAGGCATGCCGTGGGACAGGCAAGGTGAATGAATCAACGAGACACTTCTTGGGAAGTTAAATAACCCAAACTTACCCTCTTGGTACACTTCTTCACAGTGTTGATCAGCTCCTGCATTACCAGGTCCACGCTCTTCAAGGAAGGCCCTTTCAGTTTAACTATCTGCTTTTTGACTATTGCCTCAAACGCCATGTCTGGAGTAAACAGGCCTGTCCTGAATGTAAGAAAGAGAGCAGCAGATTAGATTCCAGCAGCCGAGTAGTAGCCAATAGTCTTTAAAAGGTGTTTAAACTGGCAGGCGACTTAAATTAAGGATGAAATCTACTACCAAGTTTTAAACTCATTGAAGTAGCTAAAGTGACATATCAGTCATTAAAGTATGGGCCTTGCAAGCATGAGAACCTGAGTTTGAGCCCCAGCACCCACGCACAAAAAAGACAAGACTGTGGTATAAGCCTGTGATCCCAGAGGAGGGAAGGCAGATACAAATGGATCTATGGGGCTCACTGGTCAGCCTCCATAGCCTGCTTGGAAAGCCTAGGGCTAATAAGAGATCCTGTTTTCAAAATCAAGGGGAGATGGCTCCTGAAGATTGACAGCTGAGGCTGACCTCTGCCCGTCACGTGCTAGTGCACCAGTACACCTGCACCATCCCCACACACTGGCAACACACCAGCACACAAGCTCACACGCCAGCACACCACACACACACACACACATACACACACTAACACACCAACATACCCCAGCACATATCCCCCCCCACACACATGCATGCACATGCCCAGCAGCACATACCACACATACACACACTAGCGCACAAACATACCCCAGCATACATCATATGCCTCCTAGCACACAAACATACCCAAGTGCTTGTGTATGCACTTGGGTATACACACTTGTACACACACACATTGGCACACACACATGCACACAGAAACATGCATACATCCATAAACACACAATACATATATATTATAATACTATCTTTAATAACCATAAAATACAAGTTCCTGTCTAACAGCAATGCCCAAGCATTGAGGAAAGTAGTGTTTGCCCAGCCTCGGCCAAGCACTGGGCTCGATGCCCTGCACAGCACACAAAGCAGCCATGCATGTTTTCATAACTTACAAAGTAATGTTAACTGTAATTTGTCTCAACTCGCTATTTCAAAACAACACAAAGGAACAAATGTATCCTGGCCTCTATAACACCATGTTCCTTGTAGATTCAATCACTGTCTGAAATTTAGAAAAAAAATATTTGTGTGTACAGAGCACTATAGACAGTATTGTTGACATTATTTCTCCAAAAATGCCATGTAACAACAATTTTCATATAGCATTAGGTATTTTGAGTCATCTAGAGATGACTCAAAACATAGCGAAACTGAGTGTTTGTTATGTGTACATTTTATATGAGGATGTGCATCTGTGGGTTGGGCTATCTCTGGGGAGGCCTGAGACCAATACCCAGGACATTTCAAGGGGTGGTTTACTAAGTTTCCGTTTGAAATCCTAATGGATTTCAAAAGCAGCCTTCTCTTAGCAAGTGAGCCTCCTTTTTGCATGGTGAAACAGTGGGGCCCCAGAATCTACTGTTTCCAGCAGGTATTACAGAGGTAGCTAGGTCTCAGCTCAAAGTCCCCGGGGCTGAAAGAAGGGTTTTACTATAGAGGAGCTGTCAATCACTTAGATGATGCACAATGCCTAAATGATGAATTTATTAAATCAACAAATAACAAGAACAACAAAAATCTTTTTATCTGGAATTAATTCAAACTTGGTGTCTTTTCTTGTGTGACACAGGAAATCAGGGAAGCAAATACAAGAATTAAAGAAGTTATGTGTGTTTTACAAGCAATGGAAAAAGCAGCTGTGGGGTTCCAGGTCTCAACTCAATCCCAGTGCCTAAGAAGCGAGGTGTGCTGGCGTGTGCCTATAATTGCGACATAGGGCAGGTGGAGATGCAGGAGAGGTCCTTCTCAGAATCTCTTCCCAACATAATCTCATCCTGGCCCTGTGTCAGAAGCTACACCACAACTGGCCTCCAGCAGGAGGACCCCTCCTTCACTTAAGGTAACCCATGAACCGTGAACCAGCAACCTACGTGGAATTAGCTTACTCTATGTGGGCTCAAGAAATGTGTTATAAAATTATTTATATCATAATTCTGGACTGTATCACTATGGCCTGAATGTGCATGTTTCCCCTAAGATCTATATGGTGAAACCCTGTATATACTTGACGTCACTGCATTATGACGTAGGGCCTTTGGCAAGAAACTAGATTGTAAGGGTAAGATGTCCAGGAATGAGATTGGTGTGTCATGGGAAGAGATCAGAGAGCTTGCTGCTCCTCCTTCGACCACGTACAGGCACTGCAAGAACTGAGTGGTACACAAACTGAAAGAAGCCCCTCACCCAGCCAGGTCAAGCTGAGGAACTCTGATCATGTGGTTTCAGCCTCCAGAACCATGAGAGACAGATTTGGCTGTTGATGAGCTACTCTGTCTGTGCTGATTTGTTATCTAAAGCCTAAGAGTACTAAAACACAAAATAAGAGGATAACGCTACTCTCGATGAGAGGAAATTCAGTTTCTAGCTCACTCCAGGCCATATTCATGCCTGTCACTCCAGTCTCCAGTCACACTACTTGCAACAGCCATAATGTAAAGCCCCAGCTCCGCCAAGACAGGATGCATCCAGCCACCTCTCTGCCTGACCCCTGCCACTCTTCCATCCACAACACTGCGTTCTTGCCTTCCACCCTTCAGGACCGCTGTGTGAGTCCTTCGTAGGCATGTGCCTATGTATCTGCATGCTTACACACACACTCACACATTCTCTCTCATACCAGCACAATTATAGCACGCAACACACTATGGTTGAAATTTCATTACATAAGAATGGTTCCATTGAAAAATAATTACCTTCTTAATCTTTCTCAATTTCTCTCCACACCCCCAAATTATTTTGCCAGTTCTCCATTGTTTATGGCATCTTGCATAAGCAAGTCCTCCCCAGTTAGAGAACAGAGTCTTATTCACCTACTCAGAGATGAGTAGAATGCTCAGTTCTTATTGGGAAGAGCTACAGAAAGGGTTATTATTATTATTATTAAAAATTCTATAGCAATATAGAAAATTAGCACTAAGTAAAAAACCAAGGTTTTCTTTTTCTGACTTCTACCTCTCTACTTTCCTTTCTTCCGATGATGAAAAACTGCTTTACTAGCCATTTGAATGCTCATTTTCTTTGAGTAGCTAGCTTGAAGACAGGAAAAAAATGTGGATCACTTGCCTGATCCCATGTATGTTTTTGATTGCATAGCTTATTTCTCTTCTCAGTTCCTTCTCATTGAACTCCATCTGCAGATGCAAAGTGAGCCTCGGTTATGACACTTAATTCTTTCGGATAATATTATTCAATAGTATAGAATGAGTATAACCTGAATGTTATTAATAAATGGATACTCATGTCTTTTGTAAGCTAAACCCAGATGGTCAAAACATCTGTTTATATGGAGTTCAAGGCCACATGGAACACTGGAGATTTCTGGAAGTTCCAGTGGATCAGAGGGCTTTTTTTTTTTTTAACTCTGTTATATATGAGGAGTGCTGTGCATAAGAAATACCTCCTGGGCATAAACCCAGCCACTCATTTGAAACACAGAACTCTTTTTTGCTGAATGTACTAAAGTGGAGGCCACAGGAGAATGCATAAATGAGAGTATCTTCTGATGGGTGGCCACGATGCAGCTGTCTTTTCTTTCTGGCCATTTTAACCACATGACCATAAGACCTCTATAAAGAGGAAATTAATAATACCTTATGAAGCCAACACAGGATGTATCACTATATAAATATTTCCCAGAAGTCCTAGGCACTACAAATCTACTTGGAAGTAGGATCAAAGTGTCATAGAACTTATCCCGAAAGGCACATCCAGAGAGCACCGGATTCAGCTTTGACAGGGATGCAGCCGTTCCAGCCTCACTCTCTGTCCATTTCCTCCCTACATCTTAGAGTAAAGACTTGCCCCAAGTCTCTATCATATGCTGTGGCTTCAGGGTTCAGAGCCTTTGTCATTCCTTTCTTTGTGTCATGATCATTTGCAGCCCCTTTCCCACGTCTTCTTGCTGAACTAGCTACCCGTCCTTCCAAACTCAGATCAGATGGCTGGCTCCCTTGCATACTTGGGCTGGGATCCGTGTCTGTGGGTGGTGTTTCCATAGCGCCCTGTGCTGAAGCTTGTCACTTTACTTAGCACATTTTAATAAAATGATCTATTTATCCACCTTCTTCCTACACCAATACATAAACATTCGCCTCCTTATATTGAGGCAAGTGGCACGGCCCCTAAGCGACTCAGCTGCCTTAGTGAGCAATCAGTCTCAGCAAACACAAGCAACTCTCATTTCCTTCCTAGTGACCCTTTCCCTCAATTCCCTCATCTGATGGGGACCATCGTTTGAAAGAGACAACCTTGGGTTCTGTCTCTTGAATCAATCCAAGCCTGTCAACCTTACCCCTAAATTCCCACAGTCATCGTTTCTCTCCATTCTTTCTCATTACATCATTTTGACTGAGAAGCTTTAAAAATGTACATTTCAGAGCTTCCTCCTTGCACAAGATGCCTTCCAAGACCATGAGCCCAACCATGTGTTTGTAATTTTGCTTTCTTTGTCTCTAAGGGACTCCTGAGATTACAGAAGCTTCAGGCAGGAAACATGGTCCATCCATCTCTGGTTAGTCCCTCCTCTTCTTTACCACATCTACTGCTTGCCCCTTGGTGATCCAGCAGGCACAGTTCTCTTTGGAGATGATCAGCCCAATTAGATAACAAACTCCCGTGTACAACCCTCCAGCTGCTTTCCATTGTGAATCATGAACAACTGCAGCCAGGATAGCGCTGGATGCATAGCTCTTCTCTAAGGGAGCCTCTTCCCAGGACCATTCATAACACTGATGTCTTTGTGCCAGGTTGGTCATGGATAATATGCCCTCCTGCACTCAGAGGGAACCTATCTAAATATTCCATGTCACCATAACAACACTTGAAATTTTTTTATGTTGTCTACTTTCTTCATTTTCCTCACTAGATAAATTAGACCCTTTTCTATCTTGGTCACTGGTACTTTAGCCCATAGTGGAGTCTCAGAGAAATATTTTAAATTAGACAACTGATAAAGATCGTGGAAATCTGAAGTATTGTTTCTAGAAGTAATCTCTATGAACTCGCTGAAATCAGAAAAGAACAATTAGAGAACAAAGGGTTGTATTCCAAGGACTCCGTTGGCCCTGTGATACATCACAGTGGTGGGACAAAGGGAGACAAGAACATTGGTTACAAACCTTCACTATCTCAAAAGGAAAGCGTTCGTGGAAAATGCGGTTGATCTTAGCACCGCCAGAGAGCTCTAACGTGTCTACTTGATCCCCTGACCCTTCGATTCTCTTCTCAAAGTCCACAGCAAACTGTTGAACCATCCTAGAATTGAGAAAGAGAAATAAACCTGAGTTAAAGTTAGTTAATGTTACAGGGCTCTCCTGTCCTTGCCTGATTTTACCAAGGGTGCAGCTTAGACTCCTTTCCTGGTGTTCTTAGCGACACCTACTGGTTCAGTTAGCCCTGCGCCTCATTTGGCTGTGACAAGGCTATTGCAGGAACAGATTTATTTTACACATTTTAACTAGGGTAAATATTTTAAATATAGTTCTCTTTAAATGTGTTCTATCCATTGTGATTATAACATGAAATGATAGTTAAGAAATACTTGGATTTTAAAAGTTATGTAATAAATCTTAAGTAGAATAGTCAAGTGAGCCTCCACTCCTGTGACATCACGCCTGCCCACTCCCAGCTCCTGCCACTGAAACACCCACACACAAGCACAGCCACACACCTCGATACACATCTATCCACCCACCTCCACTCCCCCACACACACACAGCAAAGACTCCTTTTCTCCCTCCAACATGGCGCCCCAGTCTGTCCTCCTCATCCTACAACTTAGTGCTGGGTGTTCTAAGGGTGGCCAGAGCTTCAAAGGTCATCAAGACACAGCTCCCCCTCCTTCAGCTGCTACGGTTTATAGGAGTCTCTGACCTGCATAATCAATGACGTGCTGGACACATATTTTCTCTTAGCTGTCTCGGATCAAAACACCTAAACTGTGAACTGCTTAAATTGCTTTCTTTCTCTCAATCTGAAGTCTGCTGATTCCCCCACCCTGGCTCAGCCCTCAGCAATCCCTTCTTGGATTACTAAGGTACCTCCAGTTTTCCATCCTGATTCTAGGATTCTGTCCAGGTCAAACCCTATAGCGCCACAGCCACACAAATGTGCCATCACAGACCCCTCTAAACCAGTTCTGGTTTGCTTTTCAGTGGGTTTCCACAGTTTGGTTTAACCCACCATGTAGAATTCTTCATGTTGTGGCCTTGACTGTTCTTGAGGCTGATCTCTTGCTCAACGACATGCACCTTCCAATCCACACACAAAGAATTTACCGGCCAGTCCTCAAATGGACCATGCCCCTGTATTTTTGTAAGTGCTTTGAGTATTTACAGCGCCATTGATTCCATTCCCTGCCTGGCTAATTTCCTCTGTTCTCAAGACTCAGCTCAAGTGTTAATTCTTCTGAGAAACCCATCATGATCAGTGGTCCCCAGCTCCACCCTCATCTACCACTGCCCAGATGAAGGGATCCTCTGCTTCTTCAGCCTATTTCTAACGACACTTCTCAGACCACATCACCACCGCTTGCTTCCCTGTCAGTCGCTTCCTGGGGGGGCAAGGGCATGCGCTATAGATGGGCAACATATAAGAAATGCTTAATAAATATTTGTCCTGTGAATCAATTAACTATCTTAAGCTAACTGGTGAAAATAAAGAAAAAGCATTCCCATTCGTGATTCACTTGGTTTAGAGATTCAAATTCTGA
This sequence comes from Rhynchomys soricoides, assembly GCA_019843965.1. Taxonomy (NCBI): domain Eukaryota; kingdom Metazoa; phylum Chordata; class Mammalia; order Rodentia; family Muridae; genus Rhynchomys; species Rhynchomys soricoides. The sequence continues at coordinate 8,067,806 of JADRCH010000010.1, read as the reverse complement.
CATACTAGAACTACTATTTTCAAAATCAAAGTCTACTAGAAAAATATTCTCAGATCCTCTCAACTTTGTATATTTTTATTGTTGAAAATGGATTGGATACAGTGGGTTAAAGTAATTACAAATTATGTAGCCATGCTGAAGTATCTGCTGTTTTTAATGGGTTTTGTTAAGTGCCTGGAAGGGGTACATGCATTAAAATACCAGAAATTTGTACAAATTTCACCTCTGTTAATCTTCCCACACTCTCCACTTGGTGGTATTGGAATAAGCTTTCCCTGGGTCCACTCTATTCTCCTATCTTCCTCCTTAAACCTAACATCCACCCCTTGTACTTTAGGTCCCTGAGCGTCTCTTCCATCTGGGAATTAATACCTCTCTTTACATGTATGTACCCGACTCCTCCTCTGGGATCCAACATTTTCTATGTCTGATAAACAGCATTTATTACTGTCTAACACAATTCACCATGTATATGCCTGTCTTGATGATCCTCTTCTTGAGTGCAAACTGTAACATTCATTGTTGAGTACAGTATACAGAAAGATGGCAGAAAGAATGAAGAAATATGTCAGGAAAGACAGGAGCACACATAAAAAGAAGACGAATCAACAGGCTAGTCAACGATCTAATGGTGAAATATTCTGCAGTCAAGATCCATGAAATGACAGAGGCAAGGACCAGTCATTTCACCTTAGCTTCAGATAGATATAGAGATAGTGATGTATGACCTCAATATTAATACATTTCTTTTCTATATAGCTTGAAGAATTTTTATAAAAGTTTAACCGAAGCATACACTAACAGCTTAACAGCACACCTAAAAGTTCTGGAACAAAAAGAAGCTAATACACCTAAGAGGAGTAGAAGGCAGGAAATAATCAAATTAAAGGCTGAAATCAACCAAGTGGAAACTAAAAGAACTATACAAAGAATCAACCAAACCAGGAGCTGGTTCTTTGAGAAAATCAACAAGATAGATAAACCCTTAGCCAGACTAACCAGAGGGCTCAGAGACAGTATCCAAATTAACAAAATTAGAAATGAAAACGGAGATATAACAACAGACTCTGAGGAAATTAAAAAAATCATCAGATCCTACTACAAAAGCCTATATGCAACAAAATTGGAAAATCTGGAGGAAATGGACAAGTTTCTAGACAGATACCAATTACCAAAGTTAAATCAGGATCAGATAAACCATCTAAACAGTCCCATAACCCCTAAAGAAATAGAAGCAGTCATTAAAAGTCTCCCAACCAAAAAAAGCCCTGGACCAGACGGGTTCAGTGCAGAATTCTATCAGACCTTCAAAGAAGACCTAATACCAATACTCTTCAAGCTATTCCATAAAATAGAAACAGAAGGAACACTACCCAATTCATTCTATGAGGCCACAGTCACACTGATACCAAAGCCCCACAAAGACCCAACAAAGAAAGAAAATGTCAGACCAATTTCCCTTATGAATATCGATGCAAAAATACTCAATAAAATTCTTGCAAACTGAATCCAAGAACATATCAAAATGATCATTCACCATGATCAAGTAGGCTTCATCCCAGGGATGCAGGGATGGTTCAATATCCGGAAATCCATCAATGTAATCCACTACATAAACAAAGAAAAAAACTACATGGTCATTTCGTTAGATCCTGAAAAAGCATTTGACAAAATTCAACATCCCTTCATGATAAAAGTCTTGAAAAGATCAGGAATTTAAGGAGCATACCTAAACTTAGTAAAAGCAATATACAGCAAACCAGTGGCCAACATCAAACTAAATGGAGAGAAGCTCAAAGCAATCCCACTAAAATCAGGGACTAGACAAGGCTGCCCTCTCTCTCCCTACCTATTCAATATAGTACTTGAAGTTCTAGCTAGAGCAATCAGGCAACAAAAGGAAATCAAAGGGATACAAATTGGAAAGGAAGAAATGGAAATATCACTATTTGCAGATGATATAATGGTATACTTAAGTGACCTGAAAAACTCCAACAGAGATCTGCTACAGCTGATAAACAACTTCAGCAAAGTGGCTGGATACAAAATTAACTCAAGCAAATCAGTAGCCTTCCTATACTCCAAGGATAAACAGGCTGAGAAAGAAATTAGGGAAGTGACACCCTTCAGAATTGTCACAAACAATATAAAATATCTTGGTGTGACTCTAACCAAACAAGTGAAAGATCTGTATGATAAGAACTTCAAATCTCTGAAGAAAGAAATTGAAGAAGACCTCAGAAGATGGAAAGATCTCCCATGCTCATGGATCGGCAGGATTAACATAGTTAAAATGGCCATCCTGCCGAAAGCAATATACAGATTCAATGCTATCCCCATCAAAATCCCAACTCAATTCTTTGTAGACCTAGAAAGAGCAATTCTCAAATTCATATGGAATAACAAAAAACCCAGGATAGCAAAAACTATCCTCAACAATAAAAGGTCTTCTGGGGGAATCAGCCTCCCTGACCTCAAGCTGTACTACAGAGCAGTAGTGATAAAAACTGCATGGTATTGGTACAGTGACAGGCAGGTAGATCAATGGAATAGAATCGAAGACCCAGAAATGAATTCACACACATATGGTCACTTGATCTTCGACAAAGGAGCTAAAACCATACAGTGGGAAAAAACCAGCATCTACAACAAATGGTGCTGGATCAATTGGCGGTCTACATGTAGAAGATTGCGAATTGATCCATTCCTATCTCCCTGTACAAAGCTCAAGTCCAAGTGGATCAAGGACCTTCACATAAAGCCAGATACACTGAATCTAATAGAAGAGAAAGTAAGGAAGAGCCTCGAACACTTGGGCACAGGGGAAATGTTCTTGAACAGAACACCAGTGGCTTGTGCTCTAAGGTCAAGAATTGACACATGGGACCTCATAAAATTACAAAGCTTCTGTAAGGCAAAGGACACTGTGAATAATGCAAAACAGCAACCTACAGATTGGGAAAAGATCTTTACCAATCCTACATCTGATAGAGGGCTAATATCCAAAGTATACAAAGAACTCAAGAAGCTAGACTCCAGAGATACAAATAACCCTATCAAAAAATGGGGAAGTGAGCTAAACAGAGAATTCTCAACTGAGGAAACTCGAATGGCCGAGAAGCATCTAAAGAAATGTTTAGCATCCTTAGTCATCAGGGAAATGCAAATCAAAACAACCCTGAGATTTCACCTCACACCAGTCAGAATGGCTAAGATCAAAAACTCAGGTGATAGCAGATGTTGGCGAGGATGTGGAGAAAGAGGAACACTCCTCCATTGCTGGTGGGAATGCAAGTTGATACAACCTCTCTGGAAATCAGTTTGGTGGACCCTCAGAAAATTAGACATAATACTACCCGAGGACCCAGCTATTCCACTCGTGGACATATACCCAGAAGATGCTCCAACATATAATAAAGTCACATGTTCCACTATGTTCATAGCAGCCATATTTATAATAGCCAGAAGCTGGAAACAACCCAGATGTCCCTCCACAGAGGAATGGATACAGAAAATGTGGTACATTTACACAATGGAATACTACTCAGCTATTAAAAACAATGATTTCACGAAATTCGTAGACAAATGGATGGATCTTGAAAATATCATCCTGAGCGAGGTAAAGCAGTCACAAAAAAATGAACATGGTATGTACTCACTGTTAAGAGGTTATTAGCCCAAAAGTTTGAAATACCCAAGAGTCACTTCGCAGCAACAGTAGTTCTGAGTGTGACGTCCCAAATGGAGGGCTTGGAGAAAGAACTGAAGGAGCTGAGGGAGTGTGCAGCCCCAGGGAGGTAGCAACAGTAGCTACTGGCTTGACCCCCCCATATTTCTGGAGACTGATCCATCAACTAAAGAATACACATGGAGAGACCCATGGTGCTGGCCACAAATGCAGCAGAGGAGGGTCTTGTTATCCGTCAGGGGGAGGAGAGGCCCTTGGGCCTGAGGGTATTAGATCCCTCAGTGTAGGAGAATGACAAGGAGGAGGGACGAGAGAGGGTGGGTGGGTGGGAGGGTGGGTTGGAGAGTATCCCCATATTGGCAGGGGGAAGGCGGAGCGAATGGGGAGGTTCCAAAGGGGAGATCTGAAACATTTGAAATGTAAATAAAATATGAAAAAAAAAAGAAAATATTAAAACACTATACACATATGAAGAAAAAAAAAAGAGTTTAACCGAAGGCAAAAAGAAACAGACTTGGAAATCATTCTACTCTTTTAAAAAAAATTCACCTTTGTCATGGTATTATTTTAAGTGAAAGACAGTATGCTGTAACTAAGATGCCACTGAAACTATTTGCATATCTGGAAATCTCTTTCTTAAGAAACTGAAAAACCACCAGTTCAATACCATTGTGGCTTCTGACCAAAGCAAGAACCATAGAATGCACTTTGATGCATCCTTGCACACTTGAAGGATGATTAGGCTTCCCACTCCTTCCAAAGAGCTGTGACGGTGATGTAATGCTTGATCTATGCCCGTCTGAATGGATGATGAAGTTCAAGTTGGAGGAGGACCCTACAGAACTCATCAGCTTGGCAAAGTAGCCCAGGTTTACAAGAAGGAATATGTCACCTCCACTGAATGGGTACAGCAGAAAAGTGCTAATGGCATCACATCTCGTTGTCCATGGGTGCTCACCCCAGGAGGTTGTTATCACCAGGCTAAAGCTGGACTACAGTGGGAAAAAGTTCCTAGAACAGGAAGCCAAACCTCACCAAGTAGGGAAGAAATAAGACAAATATAAGGAAGAAACTATTGGGAAGTGTAGCAGCTCAGAGGCCCCTGTGCACACAGATAAGGACTGGAAAAGCCAGGAAAGCAAAACATGCAGGCTCAGCTCTTCAAAGGAAGATGTTTGCCATTCCACACAGAATGCTGGGGAAGGCTTTTGTTTATGACCTGGTGATCTTTTGCTATCTGTAGGGCCAGGCTTCACCCAAATATTATGTCTGCTTATCCCAGACTTCCCACTGCCCTAAATCTTAAGCATTGCTTCTCAGTTCAAAAGACCTATCCTTATGAGAGATGTCACTTGTAGTTCCCAACAACTAACTATACAGCATGCATAACTTCTGTTATCTTAGGGCCAGGCTAATCCTGACTCCCACAGGCATTGTGTTTACCTCAGTAATTCCCCCCAGACCCTTATCCTTATCTGGAGCAGTGTTTCCAAATTTGTGCTGTGCTTAAATATGACTAAAATAAACTACCTGGTGTCAGATTCCTGAAGTTTGGCCCAACACCACTAAATATGTCAGACTAGACCAAGTTTAATTCTTGTCTCTCCTCCCTGCCAGCCATGAAGCTGGTAGGTACACACACAGTGAAGACTCAGGAAGAAAGGAATCGTACATACTACAGAGTGGTTGAATGAAAAATAAAGGAATGATATTTTGCTTGGGGGGTGCAAGAAATAAAGGTGCCACAAAATCAGCCAGGGGAATGGTTTAGTTGCTAAAATGTTTCCACACTAGTAAGAGGACGAGTCCAGACCCCTAGCACCTACATAAAAAGCCAGGCCCAGTACCGTGCACCTACAATCCCACTACTGGAGTATGGAAGACAGGAATCTTTCTTGGGCTTGTTAGCTAATCTAGCTAAATTGACGAGCTCCTGCTTCAGTGAGAGACACTGACTCAAAAAATAAGGTAGAGAGCAATCAAAGAAGACATCAATGTTAACTTCTGACCTACACATACACACACCCTCACACAGATGCATGCCCACAACCCATATACATGCATGTGTGTGTGTGTGTATGTATATATATATGAAACAATACACACAAATATAAATAAATAAGTAAAATAATAGTACTTTAAGAGATATTAACTATCATCATTGATGGATAACTTAGCTGTGTAGGAATGCTAGATCTTCCAGTTGAGACAGACCTAGTGCAAGTTGATGCACACAGATGAAGAGACAAGTGGGGTCTACAGGGGTCAAAGGAGAGATGAAAGGAGCTAGCGTTCTCTAGCAAGTCTGCTATTGTATTTTCAAATACTCCAAGGATAAAGGAGGGATGGGAAGATTGTGAAGATGGATAGATCAGGAAGGCATAAAAGCCTTGCTTGAGGTTTTAAGGCTTGAAGTTTAAACAGCCATATTAAAATCATTGCCAGAAAGGGAAAAGACATTGAAAGGTTTTTTAAGTAAATGCTTTTAAGTAAGCCTTTCATTCTCCTGAAATATACACAGAGACAAATCATGTGAAAATTGGAAAACAAAGATAATAAAGCAATATCTATAGATTTAGTTATAAAATATAAAAGAAATGCTCATCTCTACTGACTTCTGAGGCTAAGGGAGAAAAACCCTGCTGAGTTATCACCACTGGTTGTGCTCCCTCACTGAATTCATGGAGATGGACAACTGGTTAACTTTGTAACAACACTAAAAGCAGAAAGTGTTCCTTGAGAAAACATAATGACTCAAGAGTCACTGTATCACACACAGAACCTCAGCTATGCTCCTTGTTGCTTCCAGAAAGCAGCATAATGAGCATACGCAGGTCAGGCAAGCAGTTTCAAATGAACAGAGGAAGAGAGAGGTGACCCACTGCAGCAGCGCTTTGGTCTTCCTTGTGGGGTCTTCCGGTTTGAAGTTTTTGAAGGCTTCTACTTCATGTTCTATGGAGAGCAGCTGCCCCTGTAGCTTGTTCCTGAAGTTGGGCAGGGTATCTCGAATATGGTTGGTGAGTTGCTAAATAAAACACAGCAAAATCAGACATGTGCATGAGCATGAAGATCAGCGCATGAGATAAACTTCAGCCTCCACTGTGGTCCCTCATCTTCCAAGTCCAAACAGGACTTCCGGTCTCTGCTGTGGGCATATACATTCAGCCATCATCTTCCGGATGCATAAATAACACCCAGGCCTCAACACACACAAATTAACTACCCGACTGCTACAGTTTGAATCTGTGGTGTCTCCAGATCCCCAAAAGCTTGGTCACCAACCTGTAGGACTGTTGGAAGGTCGTTAGAACTCTTAGGGCATAGGGTTAGCGAGAAGTTAGATTGCAGGAATCATGCCCTTGAAGGCCATTGAGACTTTGATTCCTTCTTTGGCCTTATTTGCTGTAAAGGCCCAGCACAGGAGAATCAGATGACCATGACCTGAACTCCAAAACCAGGAGCCAGAATTAGGCTCTTTTCCTGGTAAGTTCTTTGTTTAGGGTATTTTCTCATCTCTGTGAAATCCAACTAACACACCAGACCTCTCCACAGATGTCCAGTTTCTTAACAATCTGGGAACTTGGGAGTTAGTCTAGTTAACTAGTTACTCACTGAAGATTTCTGTCACCCATCACAAGCTCTATAGGGTCACTAAGTTCTCAGCTCTCATCAGCATTTCTCAAAGCTTCTAGCCCTGACAAAGACCAAGCTAGCACCTTTTTTTCACTCTCCTATTAACTGATCTCTCCAATTTTAATCCTGCCTGCTCTACAATTAACTGTCCTCCCTGTGATTTGGATATTCCTTTAAACTCACCAACCTCACCCTTTTGTTATTTTTATCAAGTCTCTGAAACCAATCTCTCTGCTCAAAATAATAGCAAAAGTTCTTAACTCACACTTGTGAACATTAGAGAGCCTAGCCACTCTGCCTTCCCAACTTCATCTCTTTCCACTGACATGCCCTCTCTGTGTCTTCCAGCCATGATGACATTCCTCTCCATCCCTCAAAAATACCATGCTAAAGGTGCACACCTTTAATCCCAGCACTCGGGAGGCAGAGGCAGGCGGATTTCTGAGTTCGAGGCCAGCCTGGTCTACAGAGTGAGTTCCAGCCAAGTTTACACAGAGAAACCCTGTCTCGAAAAACCAAAACATGCTATGCCCCATCTTTCCCATACCAACTGTTCTTTGGGGCCACAACATTGAATCACTAAATACAGTTGTCCCAACTGCTAACAGAGTGAAGATATTTGAAGTAACAGGGGGTGCTCATATAGGAAAGGAAAAACCTTCAGTACAAAATCCAGTCAAATTTCACCCAACAAGAATCC
>JADRCH010000010.1:8036126-8059775 GCA_019843965.1 Rhynchomys soricoides | reverse complement strand
AGGTTTTCTATTATTTAAAGCCTACTTTATTTCTAACTTTATATTTGTAAGCATATTAGTGAATTTTCCCTAAGATATCTTTCAATCTGTTTATAGTTTACTTAGGCCAACACAAGTATGGAAGCAGTAACACAGGAGGTGTTACTAGCACTGGCGACTCTGGTAGAAGGATACTGTAGGTCTTCCATGACCTACTTGTGGAGCTGTTTAAAATGTACCGGTGTCTTAAGTGATAGAGCCAAGTGCTACCCTATGTCTTCTGAATGCTCATTTTCCCTTAATTAAAATGTGTGAATTTTGTAGTAGTCTGTTAGATTGCTTAAAAGTATACTATTGTTGGTCTTTATTTTCTAAAACGTCCTCAGTTGTTTTGCCCTAGTAGTTCAGATACAGTATCAGCTATTGTTACCATGACAGCTTCCTCTGATTCCTTCAAGGAGCCAACATCAGGACGTTTATGACTGACCCATTGGCAGACCACATTCATAAAGAAGAGTTCATATAGAAACTGTTAGGGTATTTGTGACAGAAGCTACTCACAATGTAAGTCAATGCAAGGGAAACTCAATGACTATCCATGTTTGCCAAGATGTTCAACTCCCTTATGGAAAGAAGATATTAAGTGAGTGCACTGAGGACTTATGGGAATGAGTATGTAATGCACAGAAGAGGGTAGGCTGAATGCCAATTCTAAATCTATTTATTTTGAGTGAGTGTATTATCTGGAAAAGATGTTTTAGGTTAGTGGAAATCAATGATTACTTCATCAAGATTTATTGTGTCAACATTTTAAATTAAAAAAACAATAAAGATTTAATAAAACCATAAAGCAGTTAATAGAAGAATGTAACCTAACCATCACAGCTGGACATTTGAAACAGATCCTAAGAGACTACCTTGTCAGAACTGTGTAAGTTTAACTTAAGATACTGTGTACTGTGAGTGAGTGTGTGCTCACACGTGTCTCCTGTTCACTGTCCCTAAATCAGAGTGCAGGTTTTCTTTGAATGCTGTGGTGTAAGCTGGATTCATCTCAATGAGAATGGTAAATGTGTGGATCTAAACAATGTTGAAAATTATTATCAAAAGCAGAGTGAATCTTACCTGGGAAAAATAAAATTTTATAATAAAAATTGTTCATTCTGGTAACCTACACCTTTTGTAATTATACTTACTGCTTAAAAGAATAATTTTACCTGATTCAGGACCTTCTGGAGGTGTGGAGTCCCCATACGATCTGCAATATGTCTATATGCCGGGTGAGAAAGAAAAAATTTCCTTTCTGCCAACATGGCGGCTTTAATGTCTTTCTTTCCATCTATGTCCTTCTGGCTTCTGTTGACCACCCCCACATAGCCTGAAACGAAACACAAACCCATAGGCTTTGGCAAACTGCCTACTATTTATTCTAGAGAAACTTCAAGGCTCTCTACCAGGCAAACGCAGTTTTAAGGCCTAAAGACTGTGTCTCCTTACAACTCTACATCCAAGACCTCACTGTGCAATAAATGCCCCTGGTTTGACTATTGATAAATCATTGACATCAACAGAATAATTTCCCTCACCTTTTAAAGCCCTACACACTTTAAGAAACTATATCTCAACTGTTGTATCATATAGCAGGCAAGTAAACATCAGACTTAAAACAAAACGGTGTATATTTATGTAGCCTGTGATGAATATTTATAACCTTCCTTTGAGCTCCTTCCTTTCCCTGTTTTCCTATTCCTGTTATTTTAAGACATAGTTCTCTTCTTGAAATGTTCTTTTATACAACACTTGGGAGCAGTGTGCCATTCCATATAAAGTACAGCTAATAATAAATCACTTTCTTTTAACAGAGGAAGAAGTAAAGCCAAGCCTCCTTGTTGCTTGCCAGTCATTTCTCTGCCATAGTATAAAAGGCAGGCCCGGAGAAACCACAGTACATTACCCCTGCGAAGAGGCAGCAGCTTGTTCTCTAGTACATCCCTGGCATCTGTTCCTTCATCCATGAGATCCAGCTTGGTGATAACGCCAATGGTCCTCAGACCTGTATCATAAACAAACACAATTCTCACTATACGGTTTGCAAAAAAAACCCCTAACCAATTCTAGGAGCTTAAGTGTCTCAGTACTACATGTAAGGCTCGTAATTCAGGCTCTTCTCATCTCGGTTTCTCTGCAGCTCCCTTGGCTTCCAATCTGCGGTCACACAAGTATGCTGATTATCTGTGTGATAATATGGCATGGGGGACTTACAAACCCATCTATCCAGGAGATAATTTTCCATCCAAGAGATAAAATCAGCCATATCGCAAAAGTATTCCTAAATACAGCCATGTTTCATTTAATCATAGGGATGTATTCTGAGAGATGTGTTGTGTGCAGAATTCATCACTGTGCGATGCAATCATCGCAGAGTATATTTATGTAAAGTAAGTGGTGCAGTGCAGTGTCTCAGTAGGGCCTCCTGGTGTAAGCAAGAGATACAACTAGCCTGAGATGTGAGACTGCAGCCAGCCTAAGACAGGATAAGGTTTTATGCTTGATATGTGTGCATGCACATGTTTGTAGGGGTATGCCCGTTCATGTGTGTTCATGCATGTGGACATCCAGAAACAACCCCAGGTATTGTTCTTTGGGCACCATTGACCCTCTTCGTTTTCTCTACCAATAAGCTCTCTTGTTGGCCTAGAACTAAGTAGGCTAAGCTAGTCAGTCCACAAGTCCCAGGAGTTCATTTATCTCTGTTTTGCAGCACTGGGGTTGCAAGCATGCAACACCATGCCTGGCTTTTTGCATGTGAGTTCTGGAGCTCAAAATCAGGAATTGTGAGGCAAGGCATGCACCCTACCAACTGAGCTGTAACCCAGCCCCTTGGCACTTTTTATGACTAGGAGGAGAAAGAAAATAGTTCTTAGTAAGTAAACCAGTAACACGGTCATCTATCACCATTACCGAGCTTTATGTGCATACGTGATTGAACATGTGATACCCTCCTAACATTGACAGAGCAGTGAGCACATCCACAGCAGTATTACCACAAACATCAGGAAGGAGTTTCACAGTGGTGTTTTGAAGGCAATGATGTCACTGGGCTCTCAGAATCTTTAAGTTCCACGATGATCTCACGAGACCACTCTCATACATGTGCATCCCATCATGAATGAGAAAGTTGTCACAGAGCATTGTAACTGTACAGGTTGTACACACAAAGCAAACAATGAAAGAGACAGAAATTTTCATTGGTTTTTTTAGTATCCTTGCCGTAAAAGAAGTCTGTGGTTTGTAAAGAATTGAACACCACAGAAACACCATGGAACACCATAGAAGCTGAGGTGAAAATGTTAGCACAGTGGTCAGAAGATGAGGCTGATGAATCATGCAGAAAAATGCCTTTAGAGACTAAATAAATGCCTATGAAGATACAATTCCTGAACAAGTAGTGTCCCAGAGAGAACAGCCCATGCAGAAATAGTTTGGGGTTGAGAAGATCCTATTCAAGAAAAATGTCCCAAAAGTGAAAGGTATGATCTTAGAAGTTGAATGAACTCTGGGAGTGCCCAGCACAAAGTGAGAACATAAGCAATTTGTCACATCAGTGTCAGATTTCAAACCATTAGAAACAGAATGTTCCAGAAATTCTGCCAGATGAGTTTAAAAAGGAAGCCGCATGGAGAAGGTTGGGAGTCACAGCCATCTCAGCCTTCCCAGAAGCAAACTGGAAACCCAAAAGCAACAGAGAAAGTATTTCAAAATTCAGAAGGAAAAAAATAACCTAGATTCTAATTTATCAATAAATGTGATGGCAGAAAAAAAAAAAAACTACAGTCTTGCAAAATCCCAGAATATTTATGCTCCTTTTATTTTTTAGGTAACTAGTAAAGTGTCTACCCTATAAAACAAGGGGGTAATTTGAAGAAGAAATGAGAACTAGGAGCTGTGTGGTATCTTCAGCATTAGGGTTGCACCCCCTTTACTGGAAGGCACCAAGACCAATGGCAATAGCTTATGTTGTTTGGGGGGGACTGGGAGGGGTTTCTTGAATTCCCTTATCCAGTAGTTTCAAGGGTTTTTCATGCCTGCTGCTGAGGTTTTTGTTGGATAGTCTATAGTTTGAGGGGAGAAGAACTGTCCCCTCAAATGGCATGATTTTTAATTAAATTATATATGCATATTTTTATATGTAATTTTAACTAACTATAAAATAATCCACTATGGCTTTATCAACACCCGTAGTGTTATTTACCCTTCATCATCCCCCCTCCATCTAGGTTTAGAATCAAATATGCATCTCTGTTTAAGTGCATGTAGATACGGGAGAGTGATGTAAGGACTTTTACGTTTTCTTCCTCCACACTACAAAGTCAAATAAAAATTCAAAGCTTTTAAATATCGAGAAGTAGCAATATAAACCTATTATATAGAGACAGGGAGGCAGGAGAGATGGAGTCAAAGGGATGGAATAAAATACACATGCACACACACACGCATACACACACTGTAATATTAATATATAATATATTAAATATATCTTAAATATGTATATATGTGCATGACTTTAAGGAATATATATGTAGAATTTTAATTTTTAAAAGCTTGTCATGAAGCATCTCTTTCCTACTGTATTTCTGAAAAGACAGCCAAGTCCTTTCTTAGTGAGGTAGTGGACCAGAAATGGAGAAGAGGCCTATTTTCTTTTTCTTCACATTTGGTTCCACAAATAGGCAGCTTAAAATAATCAATGAATGAACTCCTGCTGGCAGAACCAAGGCCTGCATTATGGATCTCAAAAAGCCATTGTCAAAAGAGATTTCAAAGGCTTTCGAGGCATGCCCCTGGGAGTTTAAAGACCAGCATAAAACAAAACACATTGTTGATCCCTGATCCTGTGCCAGTCTCATTAGGAACTCAAAACGAAAACCATATGAGATACAATGACACAGGTTGAGGAGGAGTGAGAGGAAAATACACTTCGCTGGGGGGAGGGGGGGTCACAGCCTCTACACGTGGATCTGGAGTTGTTAAATCCAACAACCTGGTTCCATGTTTAATCAGACTAGTTCTTCTGCACCTCAGTTCTCAGATTCTACAAGTAATAGCTGTGTTTTTTGACAGTTTAGTTGTAACATCTAGTTCCCCTTCTCTATAGACAGAACTAGGGGTTGGCTACAAGTCAGAATTCTGGAGATGGGAGTGATTACCAGATTAGGAAGAGGTATCTTTGGTGGTGAGTGAAGAGCTGGTTTCAGGTTAAGAACACTCCTTACCCTCTTGATCAAATCAAAAGTTCTGAGCTGTTAAAATTTTCACTACCGTGTCTCTGCTGTGCTTTTCTCCAATAAAGGCCAGCCATGATGCTGAGAACCAGTGACCCTGGGCTTGACCTTGAGAAGGCCCAGGCATCTCCAAATCTGCTGCTTAGGTAGTCAGAAGGTTCAGTGCAATGACTTAGGAAAGGACCTCTTGCCCCCTTCTCAGCTCTGGGCTGTTCCTTTCTTCATCAATAGGAAATTGAATCTGTCATTTGGGGAGCCACACACCACAGCTCCCTGCTGTCCAGGATGGTTACTAGCCACACTCCTTGCCAACTCTCAAAAGATAGCCTTTCTTAAGAAGTTTTATGTGCACCCTGGTTCATTACAAAAAGGGAGAAGATAATGACTCTGGAAGCTCAGCTAGAACAGTAGGAGTCTAGCCTGGCAGGCAAACTTCTCAGACCCATCGTCACAACAGGTAAAAATATAAAATATAAATGGGCGAGCCCAAGAAAATCTCCTTGCACATCTCTCTGATGTAAGAGAGCAGTGAAAGATACTGTCAAATAGTTTTGGCAAGCCAGGTGAAGAAACAACACTTGTGCTTTACAAAAGTAGACACTAAGAATGGGAGGCCTCCTTGGGAATAACACTTAGAGTGGAGAAATCTAGTTTGTGCTTCCAGAAGACAATCCTTGGGGTGTTAAAGGGAATGGTATTATTATCCCAGGACAATGAAGTGTGGTTTCCCAGCTGATGTCCCAACAGAGGAGTAAACTAGTGTTCAATGTTGAAGCAGAAAAAGCTAAACACTGCTGGATATACTTCGCTCTAAAAACCACAGGAGTTAAGAGCAAGACCTCCACACTGTGGGCATACATATGTGGGCATGCATGTGCGTGTGTGTGTTAAGTCATCCATATAGGCTGTAAACACAGTAGGAATTTAGTTTATGAGCCAAGTAACTTAATGAAAACACAAAGTTATCTATTTTTCTCAGGATCATACAGAAGTTGGAATACAAGCTCTAGAGAAGTAGCTCCAGGATAAAATTCTCCCATGCCACCTAGGCTCACTGCCAGTACATAGTGATTTATTATGAGGATGCTGCCATTTCTTCCATTCATGTGTGCTACTAAACATCTAATTAAGAAGTGGAGAGAAACTGAGCCAACATTATCAGTTGCCGGGAAAGCAATCTGGAATAGAGTACACAGTTAAATAACAACAATAAAAAATAGTCATTATAGAAGGAATACAAAAATATACACAGAAAAATTAAAAGCATACTTATTAAATTATATGTACTTCAGTTTGTGCATGGTTCAGGTTTAGGTGGGGTCGGGGGTGAGATAAATGTAGCTATTTCTGTTTGGCAATAGTTATTGAATATTTTATTCCTGAAAGCAACCAGTGGTGAATGGGAAGGGTTTAACTTATTTTTTCCGTAAGTTTTCCACGAGTTTTATTTTCTTGTTACTTCGAACTATGCTGAAAACAGTTCTTCTCATTTTCAAAGTCAACAGTTACCATTATTTCATGTGTGACTGCGTAAAATGTTAAGTACATCATAGAAAGCATTGAAAATCCATGCTGGCCGTAGGGATGCTATGTTGTTCTTGTTCACTAGAATAGTCCAGAGAAAAAAGGCAAGTATTAGAAACTGTAATGTCTGAAAAGGAGAGTGGGGGATACATAAGAAAAGGGGAGGGAGAGAGAAAGAACAAAGAACAAACGATTATTTTGAAATCAAGAAAATCTAAATGCAGAGCTTCTTTCACTGAGATGTTTTGCTCCAGAACTGAGGCATAAAAGAGAAAACTGACCCGCATACACCTAAGCCTCCTGCTGTGTGTCAGCTGCACAAGCTTCCTTCTTCTTCCCTGGCATGGGACTAAATTTAGCATCCAAGTCTCATTTACAAGTGAGTAGCAATGTATCTTATGTCAGTCCTGTGGTTAAGATTGAGCTAAAGGGATGTATACAGAGCTGGCATGTGCCACTTGTAGAGTTGGTCCATATGCCCTCTCCCCCGTCTGTCCCTAAATGTCTGTTTGCCTTTTGTCTTGCTGGATGGAGTCCTAACAGATCATGAGGTGGTTAAGGGTGGCAAGATAGAAGGAGCCTGGATCTGTGGATGACAGCATGGAGAAGGACAGCACATCTAGGCTGACAACACTTATACCCGAGTCTGACTAATACTGTGTGTTGATTTGTGAGCTCCATCTTTGAAGAGAAGAGCAGCCATAATGAACACCTGACACAGAAAGGCTAGAGGCAGAGAAACAGTTACTGCAGGTCAGTTAGAAGGTTGATCTGTGTTCTAAAATGATTACAGTCTGCATGCACATGATAACTTATAAAAGCTGCTACTGAAAATATCCCAAGTGCTCATTTGTCTTGCTTGTTCCTTGCCACTTAAAACAAAATGTTCCAAAAACATATTAGTCATACAAAAAATTTATCATTTTGTAAATAGAAATGAGATTCAAAAATCTATAAAGTTAAGTCTGTTGATCTTTTAAAGTCTCACATGTACTTATGACTCAAATAATAGAAGAAACAAAAGTCAATTAAGATTTTTTCAGTAAGCAAATCATCAATAATTTCTGCCTCAAAACATAATAATAATGGAATTCAGACACATCCTTCTTTGGTGAATGTACAGTGTGTGTCTGTGTGTATCTGTGCATGTGCATCTGCATTGCATGTGTGTTCATGTCTATGGGTGCATATGTCAGAAGGCATGCACAAGCACATGTAATCACATGCATGTAGAGATCATAGGTTGAGGCCACATATCTTCCTCCATCACTTTCCACCGTATATACTGAGGCAGTATCTCTCTCTCGAACCTAGAATTAGTTTATCTAGCTAGTCAACCATCTCCAAGTATCTCCTGCCTCTACCTCCCATGTGTTGGGCTTATGTACAGGCTATCACATCCACCCAGCATTTATGTGGGTACCAGGGATCTCATCTCTGGTCCTAACGTTTGCATGTCAAGCACTTTATTCACTGAGCTATATCTCCCCAGCCTTAGACACACCTCTCTTTTATAAACTCTAGTTAACTAGACATGTATTAATATGAAAACTGTTTCAGACATTGAGCAATATGTTTCACAGAATTGTGATAGTGAGAGAAGAAAAACAAAATAACTTCAACAGTCACTTTCTACCTGGTGGTACTTCTCAGGCTGTGAGTAAGAAGACGACATCCAAAGAGAGACCATTAGCATTCAGGAGACACTGGCTATCATTTAAGGACACTGAGACATTAGACTTTGCATAATAGTGCACCAGATAAGAAGGAGACAAGAAAAGAAAGAACTCCAGAAATTTTCATGGGGGTTCTTCAAGTCTCTTTACAGAGGTAAAAACTCCATGTGGCTGGCAGACAAAAGAAAATATCTAGGCTGCTCTAAGGCAAATAAGTCCCAAAGCCTTCACAGGAATGGGAGTCATTTAAGATCCTACTAGCAAACACAGATGGAATCTGAAAGATGAGACACAAGAGGCACCAGATGGGCTAAACCTCGTGAAACACTACTGTAGACCAAGACTTTGAAAACATGAAAATCCTGCAACAAACAACAAACAAACTGATCTTTAGGTAATGTAGCTACTTTCTAAAACCAAGTCCAGTACATTTTTAAAAGAAAACAATAAAACTCAGAACTCAATAAAGTAAAATTCAAAATATCTAACATCTAGGGGTCAGGAGATGGCTCAGTGCTTAAAAGTGCTTGCTGCTCATGCAGAGGACTCAAGTTTAGGTTCCAGCACCTACACCAGGCAGTTCAGAACTGCCTGTAAGTCCAGCTCCAGGAGATCCAGTGCCCTCTTCTGGCCCCCATGGGTACCATACTCATGTGCACATATTCCTATACAGATGCACATACATACGCGTACTTTTAAAAACTACATCTTTTAAAAGTGACAACATACATAAACTCATATCAGAAAGCTCTCTGTACAATTCCAAAATATTTTGAGATTAGGGAATAGGCCTTGAAATGACCATGGGATATAAAGGAAAATTTAGAATACAGACAATCTTCAAGTTACTATGGTTCAACTTAGAATAATTTTAAAAATACTGTTTATTTGTGTGCACTTATATGCATGTATTTAGGCATGAGTACACATTCCACAACACATATGTGGAGGTCACAGAAAAACCTTCAGGCGTCATTTCTCTCTTTCTCCATGTGGGTACCAGGGATCCCAGAGTCATCAGACTGAGCAACAAGTATCATTACCCACTGAACCATCTCACCAACCCAAAGATGTTTGGACTCTATGATAGTACAAAGCAAGACACATTCACCCATATTCTGAGTTTTACATTTTGATTCTTTTCTGCACTAGATATCTGTGGTACAATATACGGGTCTATGATACTAATCAATGACAGAAATCTACAACTCAGCGTGCCAAGAAGTAAACAACCAGTTCTCAGCAGTATATTTTGATGCTGAGCTATGTTGATGTTCCATATATGAAGAATATTAGTGGTATTTTAAATTTTATGGTATTTTCAACTTGTGCTGGTTATGTTTATAGCTTTATCATATGTGAAGGATCATCTGCACTCTAAAGTGAGTAAAATAAAAGCTCACCATATCAAAATGTTTGGTTTAGCGCTACACAAAAGCTTAGACATCGTCAGATGCTATCATCAACTGATGAAGGTTTTAAAAACACCAATCTAAGCTTCTATCTTAAGAAAGTAGAGGGGGGAATTAAATCCAAAGTAAGAAGCATAAATATTAGTAATAAAGAGCAGAAGTGAATGGAACGGGTATAAATACATAACAAAAATAGTCAGCTACATCCAAAGGCTCATTTTTTGAAAAGATCAGCTACATTGTTTATTTTTACTCTTTAACTCACCTCTTACTGGAGCTCTCAGCCAAAGCAAGAAGGGAAAATTAAATGTATACAGTTGTAAAGGGAAAGGGGGCTGTTTGTTTGTTTTAGGTGAAAGAAAAATTTAACACCCAACATGATTTTATATGTAGAATATTTCAAAGAACCAACAAAATCTACAAGAGACAAACAAGTAAATTTATTAAGACTACAAAAATAAGACCAAGATACAAAAAGAACTTATATACTGTTTTTATACTGTCAATCAAAACATATAAAATACTAGGGATATACCTAATGAATTTTATATGGAAAATATAAACTGAAAATTATATATGATAAAAAGACTTAAATAAAGAGAAAAACCAGTGTTGATTGGAGCATTCAATACTGCTAAGGTTATTTTTTCCACATTAGTATGTAGTTTTGCTACCCTATAAAACTTATTAGTATAATAAAAATGCTCCCCACATGTGAGATTTTCTCAGAGAAAAGCCATTAGCCATCTGAAACTAGGTACCAAATATAGCACTGTGATGGAGAACCTAATTTTGGAATTTTATTTACTTTAAACTAATTTGAAATGTAATAGCCTCATGTGGATAGAGAATAACATTTAAGATGGTAGGAGCTATAGAGTTAATGTTATTCCAAACAAACACCTAGTAAATTTTTTGTAGAAACTGAAAAACCCATAGCATATCTATTCTAAGTCATAGTATGTGTGCGCGCGCATATTTATGTATATACGGTAGCTTGGATATGCTTGGCCCATAGAAAGTGGTGCTGTTAGGAGGTCTGACTTTGTTGAAAGAAGTCTGTCCTTCTGAGGGTGGGCTTTGGAGGTCTCTTCCTACGCTCAGGCTATACCCATCACAGAAGAGAGCTTCCTCCTAGCTGCCTACAAGTCAGTCTCTTCTGGTCACCCTCAAATCAAGATGCAGACCCCTCAGCTCCTTTTCCAGCTACACGGCTGCCTAGGCACTACCATGCTTCTTGCTGTGATGATAATGGATTGACCCTCTGAAATTGTAAGCCAGCCCCAACTAAATGTTTTCTTTATAAGAGTGCCCTGGCCATGGTGTCTCTTCATAGCAATGAAAACCAAACTAAGAATATCTATATTCTTTCGAACCTTGCTACAAAGCTGTAGTAGTCACAACAGTGTAATACAGGCACAGGCATAGCTGTACCGACAGATGGGATCATGCAGAGAATTTGGAATTATAGAGAGAAATATAATAATTTATCGATAAAATATAAAACATATAACACATGACTATGCATATGCATACATTTATAGTTGGCTTTGGTCAAAGATATTTGTGTAATTCAACAGAGAAGAGGTAATCTATTTCATATACAAATTATCCCCAAACTGAGGCTCTGACCTTCCACTGTATACACAACACACACACACACACACACACACACACACACAAGGATCACAGACCTAAATTTAAGCTAAAACTATAAAACTTCTGGAGGAAAAGAAAGGAAGAAAAGTTTCTGTAAACGCAAAGGGAATTCAAGAAAGTATGCACTGCATAAGGAAAACCGGTGAGTTGAACATCAGAATTAAAACGTGTCCTTCTAGAGTCCAGACTCAAGAGTATAAAAGAGTCAGCTACAAAGTGAGGGAACACATTCACAATGTATGATGGAAGATGTCTAGATTTAAAAAAAAAAATGTATTTTGGATACCTAACTTAATTCTAAGAACAACAGTTTAATTTAAAAATAGCCAAAGGGGTTAATAACGTAGCTCAGGGAGAGAGAACTTGCTTAGAATCTGTGTGTTTTAATCCCCAGCAACACGAAATAATAAGTAGAGGAAAGGGGAGAAATAAGTAAGTAGGCAAAAAAATCGACTAGAAATTCATAAAACAGTGCATACAAATGACGAACGGAGACACAGAATGACCGTCAGTGTTGCACACCAGAGAAAGGCAAGGCAGTACCACCACAGAGCATCCAAATGTCAGCAACTGAAACTAGCAAGCTCTAATGTCTGTCAGCATGTGCAACCTCCAAGACACTCAGCTGCTGATACTGGTGATAAACATTGTGTGGGGCTCTTCAGATGCTAATATGTGTTCACGCACAAAACCCTTTCTTGATTGGTTTCCCAAGTGGAATAACATGTGTGGACATAAAAACCATGTACGTTGATAGTTGTGCCAGCTTTAGTGGTGATTATTCAAAACTGGAAATAGCCTGATGCTGTCTTTACAGGTAAGTGCATCATCAAAATGCAGTGCCGACACAGGAAAATGCAAATCAGTCGCCCAGAAACATGACTGGCCAAGCCTGCAGCAGTGGAGGGATCTCAAAGAGAAAGCCAGGCATAATGAGTGCTCATATGCCACCCCGCTTCGGCAAAACTCTAGAAAGTACAAATGTACAAAAACAGAAAGCTGCTTCCCTGACTTCGTGGGGCCAAGAGTGCGGTGTTCTGGTTGAGACTGGCTTGAGAGTTAGCACGGGGAATGTTGCAGATGACGAAAATGTTCTCAAACTCAGTTGTGACGAACAGAACAAGGACTCTGATTTCACACTTACAACATAGACATACACTTCTGTGTGAGGCTCTGGCCTACAGCCGTCTTAGCTAACGGGGCATGGGGGCAGAACTGGGAGGTATCAAAAGAACCCCAGAATTAAATATATTTAAGAGCTAAGTCTAGGAGAAATCTCTAGGCACAGTTGTTTATGTGTAGAAGTAACAGGAAGCAGAGAGTTGAGAAAGAGAAGACCCATCTAAAAAGACTGAGCCTTAAAACCACACTTAATACCTCATGTTTGTATGAGAAGTAGGCAGATATTGAAAGCTATGTTTCTCTCAAGAAGGACAAGAACCCCCGTGCCTACTTCAGCTATGACATAAAGGATAATGAGCAAGGAAGAGACTCTCAGAGGTTGGTTGGTTGGTTGGTTGGTGGTTGTTTTGTTTATTTTTGTTTTATTTTGTGTTGCTGTTGCTGTTGCTGTTGTTTACCAAGTTCACATCGCTATTAAGTGGGAGAGCCGACATTCAAGCGGGCAGCAGGGCTCCTTGGTTTGCACTATTAGCCACTGGCTCTGCTTCAATATGTCATTCTTGTGTTGTTACGGTTTCATCAATATAAATTCTTACGTAGGCAAAGTTTCCTGGGAATGTGGCTGCCGTTTTAGCAGAACAGCTTGTGCTTTTGTTCAGCTTGCAGCTGCTTCCTAGTCTGACCTAGCTGCTGTACACACACACACACACACACGCATGCACGCACGCACACACACGCATGCACGTGCACACATGCACAATCACATGCACACACACGCGCGCACACACATGCATGCACATGCACACACACATGCATGCACGCACACACACATGCACACATGCACAATCACATGCACACACACGCACGCACACACACATGCATACACATGCACACACACGCACGCACACACACATACGCACATGCACATAATGCACAATCACATGCACACACACGCATGCACACACATGCACTCATGCACAATCACATGCACACACACGCACGCACGCACATGCACGCACATGCACACACACATGCATGCACGCACACACACATGCACACATGCACAATCACATGCACACACACGCGCACGCACACACACATGCATACACATGCACACACACGCACGCACACACACATACGCACATGCACATAATGCACAATCACATGCACACACGCACGCACACACATGCACGCACATGCACACACACACGTGCATGCACATGCACACACACATGCACACACGCACACTCACATGCACATACACGCACGCACACACACTAAGGCACCCTAGTACTCCTCATTACCCTTAGTTGCACCGCTATCCAGGCAGAGCTGGTACGTACGCAGACCACATGTACGCAGTTCTCTGCTGTTCCATCCCTGAGCACTGATGTTTCACCTGCATGCCCTGTTGGCTATTCCCTCTTGCACAATCACATCCTATATAGGTTAAAACCTGGAATTATTTGTACTAGGTGTAAATCATAAGCTCTAATCCCAGTTTCCAGTCTCCAGCTCCTGTGCTCTTTGTAGAAATGTGCTGCCATTCTCCCCTCTTAATCCAGAACCCCAACCCTGAAACATTTCATTTCCCTAAAACTTACGGATCTTAAATTGTTTTTAATACCCTCCTTTCTTCCACAGACCACCTCTCAAACTACTTTTAGGATATCCTAGAACAATTCAGCATAGTTCTCCTCAGATGCCTACACTATTCTCTTCTACCCTACGGTCCCACCCTCAACCACAATTCTAAATGTATAGTCTTTCCAGATACCTACAGTAAGGATTTAGGGGTCTAGCTGCATACATCCTCTCTTACTTCACTTGTCTTAGTTGGAAAAAGTAAGTTTTACTATCCATACTATTCACAGTATACAGCAAGCACTCAGTAAATGTTGGGAATACAGACAAGAGTGAGCAAGATGAAAAGAAGGGAGGGAGGGAGGGAGGGAGGGAGGAAGGGAGGGAGGGAGGGAAGAGTCGTGGGGTTTCATTTGGTTGGTTTGGATCATGTTTTATTTATACTGCTAGATTTACTTTGGTTGTGTATTTAGGAGATGGCTTGCAGACTTTTCATAGAAACATTGTTAAAAGTTGCTTTATTAATAGGAACGTTAAAGAAAGTGCTCGTATCCAAATCTAAGAGTAAGATGTAATTGCATAGGCAACTATTAGCACTTTCTCTGTTTCTCTCAGTTTTTATCCCACCAAACCCACGTGCATGTGCATGGTGTGTGTGTGTGTGTGTGTGTGTGTGTGTGTGTGTGTGTGCGTGCTTGCAGTGCTATTCAACCTATGGCCTCAGGCAAGCTGCATATTAAGCACCCTCTTATTAAGCAATATCCCCATCTCTCTTTTTATGAACTTATGATTCTCCTGCCTGAGCTTCCAATCAGCTGGGCTCACCTGCCTGTGAAACCAGACCCAGTTTTAGTTGTATTTTTAATTTGAATTTTGAAAAAAGAAATCCCTGACAGCACATTTATTCTGTAATACTAAGGCTACCTTAATTAAGTGTTTTCGGTTTACTGTAACTTACATTATGGTAAAGGTAGGCTGTGAGAAAATATTCATGTTACTATTTGCAATTAAATCAACAGAAATAGAAGGAATATATTTTAAGGTTTTTCTCTTTTTTCTTTTCTTTTAGCCATTCCTGTGAATAGTGTTTCTATTCCTGCCTTAACTTAAATCTAAGTTTCTAGATTCTAATTCCACAAAGCAGTTCAAGAAAGGTTTACTAAACTTCTTCAAGCCATGTCTTTCCAGTGACCCCTAGTGGCAAAGAATGAATGACTATATTGGTGTGAGTAACCCACATCTTCCCGTCCTTCGACGCTGACAATAACAAGTTCCACCTTACAGCACATTTACGTTGTCAGATTTTGCCTCTTTGTTCTTGTTTTTAAAATAATCCATCTGTCTCTCTCTCTCTCTCTCTCTCTCTCTCTCTCTCTCTCTCTCTCTCACACACACACACACACACACATTCTCAAACTCCAAGCATATTCATTCATGTTTTACGACCATGACTGTTTTATTTCCCCAACCAAAATTGGAATATGCACAGAATATATATCATTATTTGAATCATTTTTCTTGAGGAAAACTTTATTATGATATGTCTTAGCTTACTTTCTGCTTCTGTGATAAAACATTGACCAAGGGTGATTTACGGAGGAGAGTGCTTATTTCAGCTTGAAGGTTACAGACCGTCCTCAAGAGAAACCTTGGCAAGGAATGCAAGACAAGAGCTTGAAAGAGAACCATGGATGAATGCTGCCTACTGGCTTGCTCTTGGGCTCAAGGAGACCTGCCTTTTTTGGTCCTGGTCTACCTGCTTAGATACAGTACTTCCTGCAGTGGGCTGGGCCCTCCTATACCACTTGGCAATGAAGGAAATGCCCACAGACACTTCTGCAGGCCATCTGGGGGAGGCAGCCCCTCAGTTGAGTTTCCCTCTTTTCAAATGTGCCAAGTGCACAATGAAGACTAGACATGATCCCTTCAGGTCTAAATAATATCAAAATTACATTTGTTGTTGTTTCTTAACCTTGACTTATTTCCTAAACAAATAAGAAAGATATTAAGAGGCAGATCAGCTTCCATAATAGGAAAATTACTGATTATTGAAGTAATTATAGAGACATGATAAGCTGGAAAAAGTCCAAGGTATAGGAAGTTCATGAGTGCCCAGTTAAGGAGTCTGGGCTTGATATTGAAAGAAAAATGAAATGGAGAATTAGCATAATAAACTGGCTAGTTGAATAATATTGCCCATACAAGGAAGGACTTAATAAAATAGAATATTTGGTCTTAAAGGAGATAAGGAAACACTTAATGAGTCTTCCACGATAGCACATAAAAATAGACTGGGCTGATAGATGTTACAATGGATAGAAAGAAATGTGGGTAAAATTAAAAATGGATCATTAATATGAATGTGAGCGTGTGTGTGTGTGTGTGTGTGTGTGTGTGTGCTCACGCACACACACAGGTCATAGTATGCAAGTGGAAGGTCAGAGGCAGCTTTTGAGAGTTGGCTCTCTCATTTCATCTTGGGTTTGAGGAACACCCAGTGAGCTGTCTTGCTGGCCTTTAAGTTGTTTTCTTCCCGAGACTGAGATGAAATTTCTTAACTGCTCTTAGGCAAGCCTGTTTATGTAGGAGATGATCTACCTCTTTGCAAATCTGCCAACTGATAACATTAGATTGAATACATCTCTCTCAATTGTTTAGGCATAAAACCCAAATAACATGAATAAAACACATGAAATAAAGTACCTGCGGTGTAAAGTAGTAGCATGCATTGAGACATCGCATGACTCTGGCTTTGGAGTCTGACAATGATGTAACCCATCCACTTCTTACGCAAGTTCCCATGGGAATGTAAGACCTTATGTGTTTGTGGCCCTTAATGTCTATAGAGCAGACAGACACCTGATTTCTCCAGAGCCTTGTTCAAGCCTAGTAAATGCTCACCATAAAAGGGTGAGTAACTGGACAGCAGTGATAGAGACAATTTTTCAAAATCAACAAATCTTTTGGTTTAAATGAATATTCTTAGCACCTTCTTCATTTGTAAAAGAAAAAAATCAGACTTTAGAGTTTGCATTCATGTTAGAAATAAGTTCAAAAGTGAATTCCTAAAGTGAAAATGTTACATTATTTCTCCTTAGCAAGCAGTACATATTCATGCCTATCAATTTAATATCAGTGTTATTTATATTCACCTTACTCTACTTAATTTCTATTAGTTTTATTTTTTCTTTTATTTTTGAAATTACAGCCTGATTATTTTACTCCTCTTTTCCCTTGCCTGCCCTCAAGGCCTTCCATATACCTCTCCTTTCAAATTCATGGCCTATTTTTTTCATTAATTGGTGGTGGTGGTGGTATGTGTGTATGTGTGTGTATGCTCTCATGCACGAGCACGTGTTCCTATGTGTGTTTCCTTAATAAACCTTCTCAGACTATAGAATGTTATTTTTATGTCTGCTTTCAGGGCTGATCATTTGGTATTGGAAAACCAATTGGGATGTTCCTGCCAGGAGAAGATGATTTCTCCCACTCTTAAAAGTCTTTAGTTGCCTTTGGTTCTTTGTGTAGGGTTGAAGCCTCATGGGCTTTCCTCTGTCAGGTTTGGCATGTCTTTTGTCTTCATGTCTATAATTTGATCATATGATTAAGGCAAAAACTCATGGTATCAATAGGAATCCAATTTTGAGGAAAGAATTGATGCAGAAACAAACACAGTGCCAGAAAAAAATGGGTTTTCTGCTTAGAACATTCCTATATTTGTTGCTTATAAATATAATCATTCTATCATGAGAGCTGACTGAGTTCCCAGATATGGGAAGTTTCTTCTCAGCTTAGCACTCTAAGGTTCTCTCAGACCGACAACAGCAGACATGCCTGCTAAATAGTGCTGAAGGTCATATCAGCTTACAACACCCATGGACTTCAGCTTTGCCAGATTAAAAAGGAAGACAGAAAGAAATAAACTAGCCTCCTGCTAAGTAGCTAAGTAAGGTCAATTCTTGCCCAATTCACAAATTATCTCAGGGGAAAATGGCTCCCTCTTTGCCAGCCAGGGGTCTAACATTCTTCGTAGTCTGATTTTACACTACAGGAAGATGTGTGGCTATGGTAGATTCAGAAACAAAATTCATTTGGCTATGAAATAAATCACCTTGAAAGGAGTCTTCAGACCCATCTACCTCCCAGCAAGGCCTTTGAACAGCCCTCTATTGTGGATGACAAGTTTGATGGGTAATGCTAAAATACTGCTGTGCTCCGAAGACAAAAAGGCACAGTGACAGTCTTCCTGGGTAATGAACTTGTGTCCAAGTAATAAATCAATACCCACCACAAAATGTGAGTGCCTGCTTCTGATGAACTGCTCCACTTAAGGTCTAGATGAGCCTATAAAGCACAGATGTCCACTGTGAACAGGAATATGTGCTGAGCCGAAAGGTAAACATAGTGTCGCTATTACACAACCATTAAAGCCTGTCAAGAGAGGTGGCTCTTGAGCCATCATAAATAAACTTAATGTGGTTTTTAACAGAATCTCTCTACTAATTAATCTTTGAGCCTCTGTCATTTTATCCAGATCTCACCTCTCATATTGTTAAGATGGAAAAGCAATACAATCTTCTGTGACCAGGACTTGCACAGGTACACTACTATTGTACCTCATCTCCACTTCCTTAAGTCAATTATTTACCTTGTCAATTTATCTTCTCTGCATGTAACTCATCACTGTCTCTCTTGTCAACTTTTCCCATCATCAACACACAAAGAAGCTGTAACATCTATTTTTAAAAATGTCCTCTTAATCTTTCACTACCATTGCCGACAAACACTTCCTTTTGTCTTTGGTGAAACTTAAAGAACATTAACTGTAGTTCTTGTCTCTATTTCCTCATGTTCAACATTTCTTGAGTGTTTTCTTACCATATCCTCCTTGTTAATACCACCAAGGACTGTCCTTTAAGTGCCAAGTTCAGTGGCCAACTCTCCCGTCCCATCTCCATTAGTGGAGAACCTAAAGGTCTGCTGTATCCACCAAGATTAGAGGTAGTGATGACATCTGGCCATTTCAATGTTGCTTTCTTTCTGTTTATCACTGAATCATCTAAACAGATCAATGGGAATGAATACAGTGATAAGAAGGCCACTCACACAGGGAAGCAGCTTCACAGTACTTTTAGGCAGTTTTGATCTAAGAGTGAAAATAGACTGTGAATATTTGGCTAAATAACAGAAGCAAAAAAATATAGTACTCTCCTCTTATGTCTTTCGATGAATGTGGCCACTTCGTTATATCTCAAAAGAATGTCATTACTCTACAGCCACCAGCACCCCTGTGCTCCTTTTGACTCTATTATTGTGTCTTTTCACAGGTTCTGAGCGGTAGACCTGGTTGACTTATCTACAATGTCACTCTTCTTAACCTTGCTATAGGTTTTGGCAAAACCAATAACATTATCCTTCTTAAAGATCTCTTTGAATTGCATTTCCCTGGTGACTAAGGATAGTTGAACAGTTCTTTAGGTGCTTCTTGGCCCTACGAGTTTCCTCAGTTGAGAATTCTCTGTTTAGCACTGTTCCCCATATTTTGATAGGGTTATTTGGTTCTCTGGAGTCTAACTTCTTGAGTTCTTCATATATATTGGATATTAACTCTCTATTGGATGTAAGATTGGTAAAGATCTTTTCCCAATCTGTAGGTTGCCGTTTTTCCTATTGACAGTGTCCTTTGCCTTACAGAAGCTTTGTAATTTTATGAGGTCCCATTTGTCAATTCTTGATCTTAGAGCATAAGCCATTAGTGTTCTGTTCAGGAACTTTTCCCTTGTGCCCATGTGTTCGAGACTTTTCCCCACTTTCTCTTCTATTAGATTCAGTGTATCTGGTTTTATGTGGAGGTCCTTGACCCACTTGGACAGGGAGATAAGAAGGATCAATTTGCATTCTTCTACATGTTGACCACCAGTTGAACCAGCAACATTTGTTTGAAATGAGGTCTTTTTTTCCACTGGATGGTTTTAGCTCCTTTGTCAAAGATCAAGTGACTGTAGGTGTGTGGGTTTACTTCTGGGTCTTCGATTCTACCTCACACCAGTCAGAATGGCTAAGATGAAAAACTCAGGTGACAGCAGATGATGGAGAGGATGTGGAGAAAAAGGAACACTCCTCCATTGCTGGTGGGACTGCAAGCTGGTACAAACACTCTGGAAGTCAGTCTGGCAGTTCCTCAGAAAATTGGACATAGTACTACCTGAGGACCCATCTATACCATTCCTGGGTATATACCCAGACTATGCTCCAACATGTAATAAGGTCACATGCTCCACTATGTTCATAGCAGCCATATTTATAATAACCAGAAGCTGGAAACAACCCAGATGTCCCTCAACAGAGGAATGGATATAGAAAACGTGGTACAATTACACAATGGAATACTACTCAGCTATTAAAAACAATGACTTCATGAAATTCTCAGGCAAATGGATGGAACTTGAAAATATCATCCTGAGTGAGGTAACTCAGTCACAAAAGAACATACATGGTACGTACTCACTGATAAGTGGATATTAGCCCAAAAATTTGGAATACCCAAGATTCAATTCACAGACCATAAAAAGCCTAAGAAGAAGGAAGACCAAAATGTGGATGCTTCAGTGCTTCTTTGAAGAGTGAGCAAAATACTCACAGGAGGAAATATGGAGAGTGGAGCAAAAGAGTGAAGGAAAGGCCATCCAGAGACTCCCCACCTGGGGATCCATCCCATATATAGCCACCAAACCTGGATGATATTATGGATGCTGGGAAGCTCTTGTTAGTGGAAGCCTGATACTGCTGTCTTCTGAGAGGCTCTGCCAGAGCCTGACAAATACAGAGGTGGATGCTCACAGCCAATCATTGGACTAAGTGCAGGGGTCCCCAATAGAGGAGTTGGAGAAGAAACTGAAGGAGCTGAGGGGGTTTGCAGCCCCATGGCGGGAGCAACAGTGTCAACTGGCCAGACCCCACGGAGCTCCCGGAGACTGGACTACCAACCAAATACACATGGAGGGATCCATGGCACTGGCCACATATGTGGCAAAGGATGGCTTTGTTGGACATCTGTGGGAGGAGAAGCCCTTGACCCTGAGGGTGTTCAATGCTCCAGTATAGGGGAATGCCAGGGTGGGAAGATGGGAGGGGGTAGGCGGGTGGGAGGAGAAGCACCCTCATAGAGGCAGGGGACAGGGGATAGGAGAGAGGGTTTCTGAAGGGGAGACCTGGAAAGCAGAAAGCATTTGAAATGTAAATAAAGAAAATACCCAATTTTTTAAAAAAAATGAAAAGATCTCATTCTCTTAGCTTCTAGAATACAATGCCTACCTTGGTTCTCTGCCACTTCTACATGACTTCTATTTCTCTCCTGTCACTAGAGGTCTTCCAGGCTCCTTCTCTAGCCCTCCTTATTTTTCTAAATACATTCATGCCCTAAATTATCACAACTGAAAGCTCAAAACTCTAGATATTACCTGAATCGAATTTTTAGGTCTGTTGTAACGAAGTGATGGCTTAAAACAACAAGAATTTGTTGTCCTGAAATTCTGGAAAACTTAAGTCAAAAATCAAGATGCCAGTAATCCCACATTCCCTCCAACATCTCTAGGGAATATTGAAGTTTGTTCTTTTGGTATGTATTGTAATGCTAAATACTGGCCCCCAAATTCTAACTGCCTCCAAGGATGAGGAGATCCTCATCTATGCCAAGTGATGCTATGTGACCTTGCGCCTTAATTTAAAACTATTGGTTGAATAAAGATGCCTACAGCCTGTAGCTGGGCAGAAGAGAGGTAGGCAGGGTTTCGATTCCCGGGCTTGGGGTCTGAGACAGGACCACATGAGGAGAGGAGTGAGAAAGTGGAGAGAGAAGATGGCAATGGGGTAAGGGATCAACCGTGAGAACTGGCCATAAGGGCTGGCTAGTCAGAGTACGAGCGGCCTGGGCAAAACACGGTAAGTCATATTGTCAGGGAAATAGACATAATAGCAAAGGGTAGATATCTGCCCAACCTTAGTGCTTTAAAAGTTTATTATAAATATAAACATTTTATGTCCTTTATCTTGAAACTGGATGATCAAAGGTGGGGTAGAAACCCCCACTGAGATTAAATATTTACTACAAGGGAAGAATCTTTCCTTGTCTCTTCCAAGTCCTCATGTCATCAGTTGTCTTTTGCTTCTGGCAGCATAACTCAATCCCCATCTCCATCTCCACATGACCTTCTTCCCTGCATCTCTGTGTCTCAAATATCCTTCTCTTTGTTTGCCTATAAGGATACAAGTCATTGCCATTCGGGGCCTATTATAATCCCAAGATTGTCTCAAGATCCTTAATAACACCTGAAATGTGAATACTACTTAGCCTGTTTCTTTTCCAGACATGTCTTTTTTAAGCAGAATAATGCACATAATTTATAATTAACTTTTCAATATAAACTTTCTAACCAATTATAATATTTGAATATCCTTCAGTCATACTTTGATGAAAATGGCTTCTCTATATCATGTAGTCTTTATTTAGTATAAAGTAGAACTTCTAAAATAGACTACCTCTCAAAAAAAAAACTGTATAATTTGGTGTCTTGGTGAATACAATTTTAGTTTGTATACCCTCGAATAGAGAATCCTCCCTTGCAGTCTAAATAGGTCAACATTTTTAGTTAACCAAGGGAAAATTTTTAGAGAAGATATATATGGCATGGTGAGGAGAGACCAGGCAAATCAACCCTGAGGGCCAACAGGAACAGATGTCACAGCTAGACTGTCCTCATCATGTAACTCAGAGGCGTTCGCATGGAAAGCTTCTGGCTATGGCCACTGTGCAACACGAAGGATGTCTGTGGGAATGCTGGAGTAAATACCTTTGAAAAGGCCATTTTCCCTGAAGCACTGAGGAAGAACATGGCCAAAAATGCCAAAATCAACTTTTTCAAAGCTGCATAATTAAAGACAGGCTTGCCATGGTCTGAAGGGCATTCATCCCAGAAAAACAGATTAATCTCAATAAAAACAACAGGCTGGGTGGTATAGCGACCTGTCCTGTTGCCCTCTCCAGCCCCCTGCTCTCTACTCATCCTCATTCAACCTCCACTGCGAGGGTAAAAACTGGCTTCTTGGTGAGTCTGGATAAAGCAGGTGGGGCTAGGGGGTACTGAAAATACAATCTCTAAGACAATTGTTATTATTTAACCTATAGAGCAATTCCCTAAAGGCTGCCATCCCTGCAGCTTTTCCTTATTTAACCTGGCTGAGAGCCTACTGGGTGTGGAAGACCTCTACCCAGGGAGTATTTGTCAAAAATAATCAGTGGCAATTATTTAAAACTGTAGCTGCTTCGGGCAGTGAGAACAAATGTGACAAAGAAACATGAAGGCAAAGAAAGAAAGAAAGAAAGAAAGAAAGAAAGAAAGAAAGAAAGAAAGA
>JADRCH010000010.1:8005343-8036116 GCA_019843965.1 Rhynchomys soricoides | reverse complement strand
AGAAAGAAAGAAAGAAAGAAAGAAAGAAAGAAAGAAAGAAAGAAAGAGAAAAAAGAAATAAGAAAAGTTTGGAATGAGGAGTTCACAAAGGGCTTTAAAATGTTTATATATAAGTACATAAGTGTAATCAGGACAGGCATAGGAGAACTCCAAATTTTCACCTACTTGGGCTCTGTATTGGCCAAAAGTGAAAGTGAAGGTGGGGCTGTAAACTTGGAGCATTAGCGCCATATGCAAGGCTCCAGTAAATGCTGGGAGAGCTAATGACTGATATAATAAATTGCTGTGGAGTTATTAGCCATCTGTGAAGGACTGGAGAAGGCTACATACAGCAGAGAATGTTGGTTTAGGAAAAGTGCTAACCAAGCAAGTAACAACATCTGTAAAAAAATAGCCTCTGGTTGGGGGAAAGGCATGAGTGGGGGTGGGGGCAGAATCTACCCAAACGCACTACTCAACAACAAAAAAAATATATATGAAGAAATTATGACTCGTACAAATGAAAATAACCAGTTACTAGAAAGTATTCCTGAAGGCATCAGACAAGGGAAGAAGGAAGGCTCACTCTTCTCTGCTAGCTTGTGCTTATTTGCCGCACATCTGTTAGTACCTACTTCTTCAGGATTCCAGCTTACACAGAAGACCAGCTGAAACACCTAGCCTCATGGATCTGAGCAACTACTAGATCCTTGGTCTTCCCATTCACGGATGCCCATTGTTGGGTTAGTTGTACTGCAGAGTGTAATCCAGTCCAATAATTTCTCTTAATATACAGAGACATTCCATAAGTTCTGAGACTCTACAGAAGCCTGACTAATATAGCATGTTTAACGTATTAAGAGGCTACATTTCATTTAAAAAAAATCAAATATGTGATCCAACTGCATACTATCTACAATAGACATATTTGGTTTCAAATTGACTAAAACAATTGAATGTAAAGAACAGAGAGGAGATGCCACTCAAACGTCAGCCACATGAGAACTGGAAGATCACCAATATGAAACAAAATAGAAGTTTCTCCAGGATATCACATGATGATAAAAGATTAAGAAGAAATGACTATTAAAAATGCATCTAAAAGCATCACAACCCCCCCCGGGGGGCGGACTAACATAAAGAAAAATAATAGATGATTCAGCAATAATGGAGAATTTAATGCCACCCTTTCTATAAAAGAACACCACACAGAAGATCAACAAGAAAATAGCAAATCTAAACAACAATAAAACCCAACTAGACCTAACATTTATAGAACATGTGATCCAACAACAGCACAGGGAACATATAATTTGTCATTGTGGGTTTTTTTACTACATTTGAGTGAATCGTGAGGATGGTAGCAAGGATAATTACTGCCACCTGTACACAGAGTCTATATCAGAAAAGAAATTTTTCAAGGGGATGAAGATCAAAGTAGAATGAAGGAGTTGTCAGGGACTAGGTGTTGTTTCATCTGCACTCCTGCAGGAAGCTTTGTCTGGTTTGATTACATGTGGATTTCTAGGGAGCTAATGGCACTATACTCAATGAAAACCAACTGTAGAAAGACTATCTGTGCCCTAACTCCATAGCCATAGCCTTGCCTCCTGGGGACAAAATGGCTGTGGACAAGCGTGGTATATTATCTTTTTAATAGCTATATTGAGTGGTCTGTATCTACAAGATAACTTTCCTGGGACACTGGTACTAGAGAGGGAGTCCTGGTATAGGTCTTTATCTGGGCATTAATAGGCTTCATCTGCATTGTTCTAAACCTTCATCTCAAGGATGACAGGGAAAGCCAAACAGAAAGAAATCAATTGTTATTTCAGAACTTGGGGAAAGCTCCAGCATTGGAGCACCAGGGGAACAGCATTGAATTGAACAGAATTGAAAACAGCAGAGGTGGTTCATACAGGACACTGTTAGTGCTCCAGACCCTACCTCCACCTTCCATAATGCACAGATACCCTGCTTCAACCTCAGTATAGTGCTCAATTGCTTTCAGAAGAAGCTCAATCAGGTGGTCTTGAGACTCGGACCTTAGGAAATCTTATATGAAATCAGAGAGATTAATAAAGTCTACATATGTGCCTAGTGATGAAAATAACTTTCCTTCCATCCTTCTGGTGCATTCTTGCTCTTAGATTCAAATACACTGGGTATATTTGAATGTAGACCAGCTTAAGAGAAGATGTCCACTCTAGCAGCTCAGAAATTCTACTAATCAAAATGACCAGGTGATATCCCAGTTGCTAAATGTAAAGTCTACTAACCAATGGATTCCAACCCTACACACACATCAGCTTTTCAGTGTTTCACCCTCAGCAAGGAACAGGTGGAAGAAAGTCATCACATATTTGACAAAGGCCTCTCTCATTCGAGGCAGAGACCAAGGTCACCAGAAAACAATGCTCTCTGAGATTAAGTGTACTATAAAAGAAGAATCTGAAATGGTTCTAATTAAAATCCTCAATCACTGCACTTGTGAAAGCAAGAGCAATCTGCTATTTGTAAAACATAAAAATAACATGCATAAAATAAGATGCTCTAGGAACCTCAGAAATATCACAAATGAAAAATTAATTAGAAGATCTAATTGAGCCACTTGTGCTGAGGAGGCAGCGGAAGGCGGGCTCCAGAGGCAGGGACTGAGGAAAAGCCGGGAGGTAAGAGCCTGCCTGCTTCCACCTGTGGCCAGAAACCCTACCTGGGCCAACAGGCCTCTCCATATACTAGTAGCTCAAGGGAGAAAGCTACCTGCCCACTTGTGCTGAGGAGCCAGCAACAGGAGAACTCCAGATGCAGGGTCTGAAGAACAGCTGGAAGAGAGAACTGGTCTCCCAAGAATATTGACATCTGAGCTTGAAGGAAAGACACGCCACAGTCAGAGAGAGAAAGACCAGCTAACTCCAGAGATAACCAGATGGCGAAAGGCAAGGGCAAGAACACAAGAAACAGAAATCAAGACAACTTGGCTTCGGCTGAACCCAGCTCTCCCACCACAGCCAGCCCTGGATACCCCAACACACCAGAAAAGGAAGACTCAGACTTAAAATCACTTATCAAGAGGATGATAGAAGATTTTAAGAAGGAAATAAATAACTCCCTTAAAGAAATACAAGAGAACACAGGTAAACAACTGGAAGCCCTTAAAGAGGACACCCAAAAATCCCTTGAAGAATTACAGGAAAACACAATCAAACGGGCAGAAATACAGGAAAACACAATCAAACAAATGAACAAAATCATTCAGGAATTAAAAACAGAAATAGAAACAATAAAGAAATCACAAAGGGAGACAACCCTGGAGTTAGAGATCATAGGAAAGAAATCAGGAGTCATAGATGCAAGCATCACCAACAGAATACAAGAGATGGAAAAGAGAATCTCAGGTGCAGAAGATACCATAGAAAACATGGACACAACAGTCAAAGAAAACACAAAATGCAAAAAGCTCTTAAACAAAAACATCCAAGATATCCGGGATGCAATGAGAAGACAGAACCTGAGGATAATAGGTATAGAAGAGAGTGAAGACTCCCAACTTAAAGGACCAGTAAATATCTTCAACAAAATTATAGAAGAAAACTTCCCTAACCTAAAGAAAGAGATGAACATAAATATACAAGAAGCTTACAGAACACCAAATAGACTGGACCAGAAAAGAAATTCCTCCCATTATATTCAAAACACCAAATACACAAAACAAGGAAAGAATATTAAAAGCAGTAAGGGAAAAGGGGCAAGTAACATATAAAGGCAGACCTATCAGAATTACACCAGACTTCTCACCAGAGACTATGAAAGCTAGAAGATCCTGGGCAGAGCTCATACAGACTCTAAAAGAACACAAATGCCAGCCCAGGCTGCTATACCCAGCAAAACTCTCAATAATCATAGAAGGTGAAACCAAAATATTCTACGACAAATCCAAATTTGCACAGTATGTTTCCACAAACCCAGCCCTACAAAGAATAATACATGGGAAATGCCAACGCAAACAGGGAAACTACACTCAAGAAAAAGAAAGAAAGTAATCAACAAACTCAAAAGAAGATAGCCACACAAACAATATAAACAACATCAAAAATAACAGGAAATAACAATCACTATTCTTTAATATCTCTTAACATCAATGGTCTCAACTCCCCAATAAAAAGACATAGACTGACAGACTGGATCCATAAACAGGACCCAGCATTTTGCTGCATCCAGGAAACGCACCTCCGTATTAAAGACAAACACTACCTCAGAGTAACGGGCTGGAAAACAATTTTCCAAGCAAATGGCCCCAAGAAACAGGCTGGAGTAGCCATTCTAATATCGGATAAAATTGACTTTCAACCAAAATTCATCAAAAAGGATGAGGAAGGACACTTTTTACTCATCAAAGGAAAAATCTACCAAGAAGAACTCTCAATTCTGAACATCTATGCCCCGAATGCAAGAGCTCCCACTTTCATAAAAAAAAACTCTGCTAAAGCTCAAAGCACACATTGCACCTCACACAATAATAGTGGGAGACTTCAACACCCCACTATCAACAATGGACAGATCTTGGAAACATAAACTAAACAGAGACACAGTGAAACTAACAGATGCTATGAACCAAATGGGTTTAACAGTTATCTATAGAACATTTCATCGTGCATCAAAAGAATATACCTTCTTCTCAGCACCTCATGATACCTTCTCCAAAATTGATCATATAATTGGTCACAAAACAAACCTCAACAGATATAAGAAGATTAAAATAATCCCATGCCTCCTATCAGATCACTATGGATTAAGGTTGGTCTTCAATGGCAACAACAACAACAGAAAGCTCACATACACATGGAAACTGAACAATGAACTGCTTAATGATAAGTTGGTCAAGGAAGCAATAAAGAAGGAAATTAAAGACTTCCTAGAATTCAATGAAAATGAAAGTACAACTTACCCAAACCTATGGGACACAATGAAAGCAGTGTTAAGAGGAAAACTCATAGCTCTGAATGCATCCAAAAAGAAACTAGAGAGAGCATACACTAACAGTTTAACAGCACATCTGAAAGTTCTAGAACAAAAAGAAGCTAATACACCCGAGAGGAGTAGAAGGCAGGAAATAATCAAATTAAGGGCTGAAATCAACCAAGTGGAAACTAAAAGAACTATACAAAGAATCAACAAAACCAGGAGCTGGTTCTTTGAGAAAATCAACAAGATAGATAAACCCTTAGCCAGACTAACCAGAGGGCACAGAGACAGTATCCAAATTAACAAAATTAGAAATGAAAATGGAGATATAACAGACTCTGAGGAAATTTAAAAAATCATCAGATCCTACTACAAAAGCCTATATGCAACAAAATTGGAAAATCTGGAGGAAATGGACAAGTTTCTAGACAGATACCAATTACCAAAGTTAAATCAGGATCAGATAAACCATCTAAACAGTCCCATAACTCCTAAAGAAATAGAAGCAGTCATTAAAAGTCTCCCAACCAAAAAAAGCCCTGGACCAGATGGGTTCAATGCAGAATTCTATCAGACCTTCAAAGAAGACCTAATACCAATACTCTTCAAGCTATTCCATAAAATAGAAACAGAAGGAACACTACCCAATTCATTCTATGAGGCCACAGTTACACTGATACCAAAGGCCCACAAAGACCCAACAATAAAAGAAAACTTCAGACCAATTTCACTTATGAATATCGATGCAAAAATACTCAATAAAATTCTTGCAAACCGAATCCAAGAACACATCAAGACAATCATTCACCATGATCAAGTAGGCTTCATCCCAGTGATACAGGGATGGTTCAATATCCGGAAATCCATTAATGTAATCCACTACATAAAAAAAACTCAAAGAAAAAAACCACATGGTCATCTCGTTAGATGCTGAAAAAGCATTTTTTCAAAATGACAAAATTCAACATCCCTTCATGATGAAAGTCTTGGAAAGATCAGGAATTCAAGGAGCATACCTAAACTTAGTAAAAGCAATATACAGCAAACCAGTGGCCAACATCAAACTAAATGGAGAGAAACTCGAACCAGTCGCACTAAAATCAGGGACTAGACAAGGCTGCCCTCTCTCTCCCTATCTATTCAACATAGTACGTGAAGTTCTAGCTAGAGCAATCAGGCAACAAAAGGAAATCAAAGGGATACAAATTGGAAAGGAAGAAATCAAAATATCACTATTTGCAGATGATATGATGGTATACTTAAGTGACCTGAAAAACTCCACCAGAGATCTGCTACAGCTGATAAACAACTTCAGCAAAGTGGCTGGATACAAAATTAACTCAAGCAAATCAGTAGCCTTCCTATACTCAAAGGATAAACAGGCTGAGAAACAAATTAGGGAAATGACACCCTTCACAATTGTCACAAACAATATAAAATATCTTGGTGTGACTCTAACCAAACAAGTGAAAGATCTGTATGATAAGAACTTCAAGTCTCTGAAGAGAGAAATCGAAGAAGACCTCAGAAGATGGAAAGATCTCCCATGCTCATGGATCGGCAGGATTAACATAGTTAAAATGGCCATCCTGCCGAAAGCAATATACAGATTCAATGCTATTCCCATCAAAATCCCAACTCAATTCTTTGTAGACCTAGAAAGAGCAATTCTCAAATTCATATGGAATAACAAAAAACCCAGGATAGCAAAAACTATCCTCAACAATAAAAGGTCTTCTGGGGGAATCAGCCTCCCTGACCTCAAGCTGTACTACAGAGCAGTAGTGATAAAAACTGTATGGTATTGGTACAGTGACAGGCAGGTTGATCAATGGAATAGAATCGAAGACCCAGAAATAAATTCACACACATATGGTCACTTGATCTTTGACAAAGGAGCTAAAACCATACAGTAGAAAAAGGCAGCATCTTCAACAAATGGTGCTGGATCAACTGGCGGTCTACATGTAGAAGATTGCAAATTGATCCATTCCTATCTCCCTGTACAAAGCTCAAGTCCAAGTGGATCATGGACCTTCACATAAAGCCAGATACACTGAATCTAATAGAAGAGAAAGTAAGGAAGAGCCTCGAACACTTGGGCACAGGGGAAATGTTCTTGAACAGAACACCAATGGCTTGTGCTCTAAGGTCAAGAATTGACACATGGGACCTCATAAAATTACAAAGCTTCTGTAAGGCAAAGGACACTGCAATTAGGGCAAAATGGCAACCTAAAGATTGGGAAAAGATCTTTACCAATCCTACATCTGATAGAGGGCTAATATCCAATGTATACAAAGAACTCAAGAAGCTAGACTCCAGAGATACAAATAACCCTATCAAAAAATGGGGAAGTGAGCTAAACAGAGAATTCTCAACTGAGGAAACTCGAATGGCCGAGAAGCACCTAAAGAAATGTTCAATATCCTTAGTCATCAGGGAAATGCAAATCAAAACAACCCTGAGATTCTACCTCACACCAGTCAGAATGGCTAAGATCAAAAACTCAGGTGACAGCAGATGTTGGTGAGGATGTGGAGAAAGAGGAACACTCCTCCATTGCTGGTGGGAATGCAAGTTGATACAACCTCTCTGGAAATCAGTTTGGTGGACCCTCAGAAAATTAGACATAATACTACCTGAGGACCCAGCTATTCCACTCCTGGGCATATACCCAGAAGATGCTCCAACATGTAATAAAAACACATGTTCCACTATGTTCATAGCAGCCATATTTATAATAGCCAGAAGCTGGAAACAACCCAGATGTCCCTCCACAGAGGAATGGATACAGAAAATGTGGTACATTTACACAATGGAATACTATTCAGCTATTAAAAACAATGACTTCATGAAATTCGTAGACAAATGGATGGATCTTGAAAACATCATTCTGAGCCAGGTAACACAGTCACAAAAGAATGAACATGGTATGTACTCACTGTTAAGTGGTTATTAGCCTAAAAGTTTGAAATACCCAAGAGTCACTTCGCAGGAACAGTAGTAGTGAGTACAAGGTCCCAGATGGAGGGCTTGGAGAAAGGACTGAAGGAGCTGAGGGAGTTGGCAGCCCCAGGGAGGTAGCAACACTGGCAACTGGCCTGACCCCCCATACTTCTGGAGACTGATCCACCAACTAAAGAATACACATGGAGGGACCCATGGTGCTGGCCACAAATGCGGCAGAGGAGGGTCTTGTTATCCATCAGGGGGAGGAGAGGCCCTTGGACCTGAGGGTGTTATATCCCCCAGTATAGGAGAATGTCAAGGAGGGAAGACGAGAGTGGGTGGGGGGAGGGGTGGGAGGTGGTTTGGAGAATATCCCCATAGAGGCAGGGGGAGGACGGAGGGAATGGAGAGGTTCCAAAGGGAAGATCTGGAAAGGGGGAAACATTTGAAATGTAAATAAAATATGAAAATAAAAAAAAAAAAAGAAATTAAAAAAAAAACCCTTTCATTACAAAAAAAAATAAAAGAAGATCTAATTGAATAAATCATGCAAGTGTGAAGCTCGAAAAGACTAAAAAGTGTACGTTAGAAATGAATAGTTCAGAGGAGAGAAGAAGAAATAGAACAAAAAACAAAGACAATACATAAAAGGGGAGGATCAACCAGAGCAAAAACTGAAAGTCCTAGAATTGAGGACCACACATCTCCATGTTGAAAGCTTACATCTCTGAGAGTCTTTTATTACCTTAGTCACACACACACCAGGGTGTGCAACTGAGGTCTTTGAAGATGATCAAGTCTCAACTCAGAGAAAGGAAAAATTAAAACATCAGCATAAGGAAAAGACTTTTCTGGATTCTGATCTACAAATAACAAGAAAAAAGTCCCTGATGTTAAGATACCTATCAAATAAATACTAACTAAATAATCTGTTGTGCACTTTGTTATTGTTTTCATTTCCTGCTTTCATTGAACTGAAAACAAAAGACAATAGAAAGTGTCCTCATCAGCACATTTGGAAACTCCTACAATAACTGAGTAAGCATAATCCTGTTGCAGTTATTTTATTAACCTTTAAAACTAAGCACTCCATGAGGTTTGACAGTGTCTATGTTCCTGGCTTTGATTTAATGTTATTTTTAATTATGTTGTGTTTGACTGTTTTCCTAGTTATTCTTCTTTCAGCATTCAAGATATAAAATATTTGCCAATATTGACCTTGCAGAATTTTGTGAAATCAAGTCATAAGAATTTGGGCCACCTGGACATATGACCAAAACTCTTGGATTCCTGCAATGGTTCTCTCTCATCATTGGAATGGTCTCACACACACTCACCTTGAGGATCAACTTCTTTGGCTAGCTTCAGTGCATCTGAGTTCGCAAGGTCGGTGTTGGCTGGTGTGACAGCCAAAATCAGACAGTTCTCCCTTGTGATGAACTGCATAATCATATCTCTGATCTGATACTCAATATCTGGTGGCTGGTCTCCCACGGGCACTTTTGTTATTCCAGGTAGGTCGATTAGTGTTAGATTTAACACTGTGTGGGAAAGAATGGGAGAGTTTTACCAATACCTAGTCCAAAAGACACCCACAAGGTGGTCTAAATGACACAGTAGGTGGCTGCGTTGACACTCAGCTTAGCTTTACATATTGTGTATGTAAATGACTCCA
The DNA here is from genome assembly GCA_019843965.1 of Rhynchomys soricoides. Lineage (NCBI taxonomy): Eukaryota > Metazoa > Chordata > Mammalia > Rodentia > Muridae > Rhynchomys > Rhynchomys soricoides. Next base: position 8,026,545 of record JADRCH010000010.1, on the reverse strand, counting down.
TCACAAGGGTGGAGAAGGGAAAGCACTGAGTACAAAATGAGTGCGCTAGTTTTCTCTATTTTTACATGATTGTGCTAAGCCAGACGTTCATCTTAACATAATCTGAACGGCATTGATTACATGCCTACCAGTTTGCTGAGAGAGCTTTCATACCCTAGCTGTTATAACTAGGCAGTATAATTAAAACGCCAAACAATAAATGCATATGCTGTCTGCCAGTCTTGTGCATCGCTTTCAGGTGGTATAAAATCTTTCAGGGTAGCAATCGCCTTCCCCTTTTAAAGCATCACATGCTATCTGCAGAGAGTTAGCCACTTAGCTTCTGTGGAAGCTGTGGGCCATTCGTGTTGCTTTGAGTGGAACAAGTGAGTTGTAAAGCAGTCAATGGCAAGGTGACTCCAGTCCACCCTGACTACTGTCTCCTCCGTGTGGGTACCAAGTCCTTATGGGAAATCATGCTGACCGGCTAGGGATAAAAATCACAATTGGCTCCTTGGGAATGAGATAAATAAAAATATAAAAGCACCAAAGGGAGAGAGACTGGGGAGCAATCAGCTACATACCTCTAAAATTCTTTGGCACAGACTGAAGACAGTAATAATTTAAAAAGAAGTTTTCAGGTGCCCACCTTGCAATCTCTGATTTCTGAAAGTTTATAACAAAAGTAAAGGGATTCTTTTTAAATTCCCAAGTCTATCCTGTCTCTCTCTAGGTAGCCTGAGCTCTTTGAACTGTATGACAAGCATCAGAGTACAGACATCCCAGAGACTTGGCACTGTTTGCATGCTCTGCAACGAACGTGAATTGGTCTAGTGAAAAATGTCTGAGAAGAATCATTCACATTTGGAAGTCGCCCTTACCGTGAGGAGAGTAGACGCGAAGGTTAATGGGTATGGAAGAGATGCCTTTATTCATTCCCGTCACTCGGTCCGTTTCTGCTTCGATCTCATGGCGAACTTCATCAAAATCTGTAAATTTTTTTCCTTTGCAATGTAGAAACTCAGCATATTCTAAAACAAACAAACAAACAAAAAAACTCAGAGATACACATACATTTGTGTCAGGATGACATCAAGCAAGCAATGCCTTATTGAAGTAAAAATCAAATTACTGACGTTGTTCCTCAGCTATCAAGACAACTCAGCAGTTACTAAGAATGATGATGCTCTAAAAAGGGCAAATTTCCTAATTTTCACATAAGTCATATAAGAAGTCCCTGAGCCTAACAAATGGTCAGAAATAATTGTGGCTGCCTAAATGATAGACCAAACAAAAACCATGGTACCCTGCTATTAAAAGCCTTAGATCTGGGGTGCATGCAAGGTCTACCTACTAAGACTGGACTACGGGTATCTCCTCTTTTCAACCTTGCCATCCCATCGAATGCCATTATACAAAGGTGACTTAGAAACACTATTTGCTCAGTTCCTTTTAAAGGCAGTATTTTAGATTTAACAACATACTATTCAAAATACATAGATGTTTTCTCAAGAAAAAATAGACAAGGTATTACATCAAAAATATTTGCCTGCAGCCAAAAAAACTATTACGTAGGCGGAAGAAAGAATTATTTCAAAAAACTATATAAATAACAAAAAAAAAATATAGGTTTGTTTGATTGGTTGTTTGGCTTTTTTGTTTGTTTGTTTGGGGGTTTTTTTGGTTTTGTTTTGTTTTAATTTTTTTAATTCTACATTTTTAGAAGCAATGTCTGGTTACACAGTCCAAACTGGTCTAAAATTTGCTGTGTAGCCCAGGATGGTCTCAAACTCCTGCCTCAGACTCCTAAGTACTAGACTTACAGAAGCAAGCCTACACTTCCCAACTGCTATACTCCCAATTTTGATACCCACTTCAAAAGATATCTGTGAAAACAAAGCTTTACAATTGTCATAATAGTAAACAAATCTTGGAGGATATTTGTATTTCTCCAAGCTGAAGAACTGTTTCAACAAAGATATAATAAGGTTGAGCATCTTGGGCCCAGTGGACAGTTGAGTCAAGGATAGGCAGTCTTTCTACATTTCTTTGCCAGAGACATTGAAAATCCACCTAATAAAACTGGCCGAGGCCAACGGGAACATTGTTTTAGAGTGTGGCCCCTCTTCATCAAGTACCTTAGCCATTGCCTTGAGAAGCACGGAGAATATGACAAAGCTAACACAGGCTTGTGGATGAGGTATGAGTCTGCACTTTAAATGCTAGGACAGGCAGAGATAGAGATGTGGGGAAGGACAGGAAGTGGAGTGGGAACAACTTACTGAAGTGTGGGAAGAAGTTCAGAGTCTTAATTACGTCAAGAGACCCCTGGCAGAAGCTTCTGTCTGGACCCGTTCACTGAGGATGAACTAAAGATTTGACCTCTTATTTGAGGGCTTAAAATTCAGTTTTAATTGGAAAATAATTCCTTATGCTTATATAACATCAGCTCTGCTGTGTCATTCCATTGTTTTAACTGTGGTCTTCTAGAGCTGAATGACAAGGGTCTGGCAAGTGGGGAGACCAGGGACTAATCTGAAAGTCCACTCTCAGAGGTCTCCTCCTTCCTGGGACTCTCGCCACCTGCCCTTGCTCATCTGACCGCTGCTCCCGTCTATCGGCAGACAAACAGTTCCCATCTCCTCCCCAGCAAGGGGAGTGAAAACAAGGAGTCCTGCTTCAAGCCACCAGTGTTCTGAAATGACCTTGCTTCCAAATGCGAGAATGACAGTCACAGCCTAGCAGTATTGCTGTCTTTCCTATCGAGATGCCCAGACGGAATTGCTCTCCTCTTCTTAGATTCTCCACCTGACACTCAGTCCTGCTCTCTGCAAAATACCAAGCTAGCTCAGACAGCACATCTTCTGGATGCTGGCGAACACACAGTAATGGTTCATAGGGCCTTGGCATCTGTCCTGGAGAGATCACTTTGTTTTCCCTGCAGTTTTACTCTACCATCTGGCATTAGTATCAGAATTTAACTCTCCAGAAGAAGTGGCCTTTGGTTCATTATCCTTTCAACAGGAATGTGAGCATAGAAGGTAAATATAAGGCCCTCGAACAGGAAAAAAAGAAGAAATCAGATCTCAAATAAATAAATATTAATGTTAGAAATGGTTCAGGATCTAGTTCAGTTATGTATGGATGTCGAGCATAGGCAAGGCCCTGAGTTTGATCCCCCAAACACAGTGGAGAAGTGGAAAGAAAGTAATTTTATAAAAGAATAAAATAAAACTCTTTATTTCCCAGTCTGGTATAGTCTGTGGAAAATGCCCTCTGAGGACCTGCCACTATGCTAACTATTACTATCAGAAAGTTTATAGGGTCTCTATTGTGGCCACATTTTCACCTGTTAATAAATTTGAGTAGAATAACTGTTCAAACTGCAGAGAATAAATGACTGTTGTGTGCTTGGCCCTAAATGCAAAACCTATATCACACCCTCTAAGACCTAGGACAGACACATCATGGAAAGGCGGGAAGGAAATCCCTAAGACCCAGGGGAGAGGGAGTCCTGTAAAACACTATCTTCTGCATAGAGTGTGGTTCACGGAGTCATGATGCACAATAGCTGGGGTAGCTGCCCAAGACCTACAAATAAAAGTAAGACATGTAAAAAAATACAGGGGCTGTTTGAGGGGAGTAGTTGCTTTAAGCATTGATAAAAGAGAGAAGGAAGGACTGAGTGTTTATGATACATTATACAATCGTGTCAAATTGTCAGATAAGTTAATAAAAAAATCACCGATGACAATTTGCATAGCACAAAGCCAGTTTCCTTGGTCGCCACTAGATGGCACCTACTTGCTCTCTTCGCAGGAACCCAACTGATGTCCTTCCAGAAGGTTGTAAAACCACTGAGGTTTTCAATTTAGATTTAAATTCCCTTCTGGACTCCAGAAAATACTTTTATCCTAGAACTTGGAGAGTCGGTGTGTGCAGGATCACCAGAAACCTTTGTGTCCCTCCAATGGATTCTGAGATGTCTTTAGTTAGTTAACTGAAGAATCCTCTTTAAAATTTACTTGCAAAAACTGGAGCTTAACAGAAGGGGGGAAAACCCTCTGTCAGTTCACAAGGTTACTATATAATGAAGTTATGTAGTAACAATGTGCCTGCCAGTTGGCAAGACAGCAGAGATGATAAAAGTCAGGGGGTACTGGACAGTGTGGGAGATTTTGGAGTAATATTTTGTTTGAAGCTTCTTTGATATGATAAAGTGGCATTTGAGCAACAACTGAAGAATGGGAGGGAGCAAGCTATCTCTGTGTGTAAGAGCAGTTAGACAGAGTGATTGCAGCCACAGCATGCTGGGCTTGCTGGAGAGCCGCTGGAGAGAGCTGCTATGGTTGCAGATGGGAACAGGCTTGGATGACCGAGAGGCATTCTAGGGACTTCTATGTTTACCCTGAGTGATATGGTGGACTAGAGAGGGACAGGGGTTAGAGAGAAAATATGATGACATTGAAATGATTGACACTGGATGCTGTGTGAGGGGCAGACAATGGGGAGCTAGAGGAAGCAGATGCTAGAATAATCCAAGTCATAGTTGAAGGGTCTTGGAGCAGAGGCACCAAAGTGGGGTGTTGAGAAATGGTTGAATTCCAATATACTCTGAAGGGAAGAGAAATATGATCTATTGATGGGGTTAAGTTGGGCTGCAGGAGAGGAGAATGCTAACAGTAGCTTCACTGGAGTCCACCTCAGCAACCAGAAGAATTCTGAAGTAGAAGAAACTGAAAGGAAGGGCCTGGGACAGAATGGGGAAGGAGGCAGAAATCAGGAGTCTGGGTGGAGACTCACTGAGCTGCACTGTGTGGGTATGCATTGAGCTGCACGTGAGCGCGCGCGCGCGCACACACACACACACACACACACACACACACACACACACACACACACAGGGACATGTGCTCCTGATGAGGGTTGTACCAAGATGGTTGATTCAGTTTAATCCGGTGTGTGTGGACTCTGCAGACTCCCCCAGAAGATGGCAGTCGAGTGCTTGCAGCTAAAACCTGAGGTGGCTTTCTAATGAGCACAGAAATGCCTCTGGGGCTACATTCCTGGAATCTGTCATGCAGGGAGAAGTCTGAACTGGATAAACATATATATGTGGAACTTGTTACATTCAGGCAGAAAAGCTCGGGGCGCTAGGCCCCCATATGGTAATCAGGAACAGAGATAGAAAGCTGAGAGAAAACTCAGGAGAGTTGAGCTCAAGTCCAGTGGAAAAGTGAAGACCTTCCGGGCCCTTCAGGAAGTTGGTAAGAGCAGTCACAATGGAGGTGTGGGAGAAAGGATGACTCAACTGGGGTTACAAGAAAGCAAGAAGCCAGGAAGTAGAGGCTGATGCTCAGCAGTGCTTTTAAGGAGGTTTGCCGTGAAAGTAAGAGAAACGTGTCAGGACTCTGGGGCAGAATGTGAAGTCAAGAGAGCTCCCAGTGATACATGCAAGCAAACAGCGTGTTCACAGGCTAACACTGACAGCTTCTGTCCGGCATTACGGCAGAGGTGACAAAGTAAGAGTAAGAAGCAAGCGAAGCTGAAGCCGTGTCTCAGGGAAGAGGCAGAGAGAGGCCAGAAAGAACAAGACAATCCCGGCAGCTCATCTGTAAAGTGGAAAGAAACAGAGCGGGTTGGAGTGAGGCTGGTAGGGGTGTGCAACATCCACCCTTGAGGGTGAGAACTTGTCATGCCTGTCTCAAGTCAATGATTTTAAAAACATTTCTGGAGCAAGTGAGATGACTCATTGCTGCTAAGGCTGATGACCTGAGTTTGATCCTGGAACCCATACAGTAGAAGGAGAGAGCCTATACCCTCAATTTACACACACACACACACACACACACACACACATGCAAGAACACACACAAGAACACAGGCATACTCACTACGAAATAAATGTAAAATAAATGTTTGGTTTGCTTTGCTTTGCTTTGCTTTTTTTAATGGGCTAGAGAGATGGCTCAGTAGTTAAGAACACTTATTGCTCTTGCAGAGGACCAGGGTTCAGTTCCAAGCACATACATGGCAACTCATTTATTTGTAACTATAGTTCCCATGGATACAGTGCCTTCTTCTGGCCTCTACAGGCATTGATGTTGCATGTACATGTATGCAGGCGATAATATTTGTACACATAAAATAAAAATAAAACCTGGGAAACTAAATTGAAAAAATAAAAATGCTTGCATAAGTTTTCAGTGGTTACTAATTGTATAATAATAGTATTTCTACTATAACATAAAAGAGAGAGAGAGCACATATACCAACTAGCAGTAGAAGGAGTCTAAATTAGTAACCAAAATAACCATAGCAAGCATGTCAGTTTGGGCTTAACCTATATCCACCTCTGGGCTCAGATCTGCATTTTAGGAAAACTGACAGGCTGGGAATTGTCCTATGGAGTTAAATCTTACAGGATGGGGAAAAAAACGGATGCTTTACTGTTTGCAATATTCAGTTAAACCCAGCAAACCCGAGTTGACAGAGAGAAGCTGTCTATAATCCATCCTCTACTCAATCTGAGACTCACAGGTCTGGATCCCTCTGTGTCTAACCATACGGTGAGAATTGACAGACAGACATGTGTCCCACTGTCTTACTAGAAAAACACAGTTCCAATAACTGCAGTTCATAGCCGTAGGGTTAGACTGCTGCAAATCCAGTGCTGTTAAGGGATGTCTGTACCTAGCAGGAAGACCATGTGGAGGGCAGAGGAGGCGTGAATGTTTTGTGCTCTTGACCACTAGTGTTAGGAAGGAGGAACATCAGCCAGCATAAGGCATCACAGTTCTCAGGGGAATCTTTACAGCAGTGCAGAGCCTAAAGGATCATGTTTACCTCCCTGTTGTTCAAACTACAAGTACATGAAAAGCTCAGAGAGGGTTATCACAAAACGAACGCACCACTCAGGGAGAGAAGATCTGTGTGAGTCTGTGAAGGAAATTCTAACACTGATTCTAAGCTAAACTCCATAGAACAGCAATTATGGAGAACCGGTATACAACCACTCATCAATCTTTATTCTGAGATTTGTGGTGGCCAGCATTTTATCTGTAGCCTTAGTTTTGGAGGCACTGAATAGTGAGACGTTTTAAGAGTTTGGCAAAAGTGTGCCTGCTGCAACTTGTTTCAATGGTAATCTCTTTTGCTTGAAGACCTACGAGGCACACTCTCATTTTATGATTTTAGATGCATTCTCACAGAAAATCGCAGTCTCCAGTGATGGGCTCTCTTGCTACATCCCCTGTGTTCTTTTCTCTCCAGATGCAGTTACACGAAAAGGTCTCTTTCTTCAACAATGCCAAGCTTCAGCCCAGGATCTGTCTGAACAGTACCTTCAATATCTTAGCCACGCGCTGAGATAAAAGATGGAGGCCGTGTGTGCATAAGCCTGAAACCCTGGGAATGAGTCGTGAAGTTCTAATTTGGGGCAATATGTCTTCAGTTTCGCAAAGCAGAACACTTAGTTTTAAATACCTTTCCGGTTTTCTTAATGGTAGAGTAGCCTGCACTAAAGCAACAATACGACTCACTTTATAGAAGATAATACTAATAATGGAAGAACATTCTTAAAAACAGAGCTAGGTCTCTTTTCAGTTTTAGTTCACTGTACAACAAAGCACTGTCATTTTGACTGATAGGGAAAAACAGATTAAGCTTGGTTAAACAGCTGACCAGCGGTGTGGGGGAAGGGTGAGGTGGTGTATGCCTGGGCACGGTTCCAACCGTCTGAGAAAAGCACAGCATGACCTTAAGAGTTTACATGTTTCCAATATGCCCCCTCCTCGGGGAAAACATGTATATGTGTCAATTACTCCAGGCTAACTAGAAAACAGCAATTATGGAGAACCGGTATACAACCACTCATCAATCTTTATTCTGAGATTTGTGGTGACCAGCATTTTATCTGTAGCCTTAGTTTTGAAAAGTTCTAATGGTGCTCTTTTCTGAGCAAAGGGCTCCAGTGAAAATAGAATGCATTTATCACGTAAGCAAGAGGCATTCGTGACACAATTAGCTTTCTTTTCTGGCTGTAAAGAGTACCTTTGAATGACTGAGTTTTTAAACATATTTCCCCAAAGGCAGAGGCTACTCTGTGTGTGTCTGTCCTTCCCTGATGCTTGGTGTAGTTAATAAAGATCTGCCGAATTTCTCCTTCTCTAAAGGAATCTACTTTGCATAAACCATTGAGGAAGGCCAGTTTTAAAAAAGAAAACCTCAGATGTTGGAGGGGTTTGGGGGAAGGGAACTGGGCAGGAGAGAAGATGGGGAAGGGATCAGGTATAGAGAAAGCAGGGGAGAGAGAAGAAAATCAAATCAAACCGCGGCGGGACAACTCTAGGATGTGGCAGAGAGAGACCTGGGATGGGGAACTGAGGAGTGTGTCTATGGAGTGACTCTAGCTGAGACTCTTAGCAGTGGGGATATGGATCCTGAAGTGGCCACTTCCTGTAGCCAGGTAGGAACCCCACCCACAAAACCTCCAACCCCCAAATGTGTCTTGCTTATAAAATATGCAGGGACCGAAAAAGAGCAAAGCTGGAGGGAATGGCCAACCAATGATTGGCCCAAACTGAGACCCATGGTGCAGAACCAATGATTGGCCCAAACTGAGACCCATGGTGCAGAGCCAATCCCCGACACTACTAATGATACTTTGTCAAACTTGTAGACTGGAGTCTGGCACAACTGCCCTCTGAAAGGCTTTACCCAGCTGCCAACGGAAACAGATTCAGAGACATTAGATGGAGCTCTGGGAGTCTTGTGGAAGAGTTGGGGGAAAGATTGGGGGACCCTAAAAGGACAGAGACTCCACAGGAAGAACAACAGAGTCAACTAACCTAGACCCTTGGGAGCTTCTAGAGAGTGAACCACCAATTAAAGAGGGAGCATGGAACTAGACCCACCCCACCCTACCCCTGCATATGTATAGCAGAGTGCAACTTAGTCTTCATGCCGGTCCCCCAACAACTGAAGGGGGCTGTCTCTGAATCAGATGCCTGCTTGTTGATCCTGTTCCCCTGACTGAGCCGCCTTGTCTGACCTTGGTGGGAGAGGATATGACTAGTCCTGCAGTGATGTCATGCGCAAGGGCAGGCAGGGTGATAGGGATGGGCTCCCACTTCTCAGAGAATGGGGGAGGATCTGTGTGAAGGGAGCACTGGGAGGAAGGGGGCTGTTATTGGGATGTAAAATAAATAAATAAATAAATAAATAAATAAATAAATAAATGCAAGCTAATCTTCTATGCAGGAATGAAGGCAAATGTCTAGAACGGTGGGTCAGTGAGATGTGTAGGACTAGATACTAACCAGAAGTTGATTGTATTGTGAAAGTAAACAAAGGAAAGTTTAGCATGGGCAGCGGTGGTGGATGTCTAAAGATGCAATGACTCAGGGAGTCATTAATGGACGAAAATGAAAGTTACAGCAGTGCAGGGTGGGAATGAGGAAAGCCAGACTGTCATAGAAGGTAAGTCTCAATCAAGCAAGTATCAGGAAACAGACAGAGTTCAGTATCCAGACTCGATGGCTTTCAGGGGGCAAGGAGGAAATTGAAACAGAACTCAAGATCCAAGATGAACCACATGTGAATTCAGAAAACCAAGATGCAAATTCAGTCCTGAAAGGTAAGGTCAAAACAAAGCCGGGTGAGTAGCACTCAGGTTCAAGATTAATAGCAATGCCATCTTCATACTCAAGAATGGCCTTGCCAGTTGTATTTCCCATGGGTCTGATGGAGCTGGGCCAACACACCAGGGGTTAGTGGTTCTGCAGAACTGGTATAGTACTGATTTACAAGAACAAGAACAGTGCTTCACAGAAATAAGCACAGGTAAGGGACTGGGTATGCAGTATTCTTTCTCAACTATACAAAGTTGCAAGCTAATAATCAGCAACTTATCTTAAACAGTGGGATGAAGGCTACTTTTCTTCTTCTTCCCCCCTTCCCCAGGAAGCTTTAAAAATATAACAAAAATCAACTCCATTTCCTAGTTCCACACAAACCACAAGAGCTAAAGCACACTGCAAGTCCTAAAACTCTAAGTAGCACACCAAGGGAGGTGGTAATCATTGCAAGCTTCAACAGTATCTGGTGGAACTGCACCTCTTCTCTAGACATTCTCTTCTCCTGACTTTGTTATTCCCACTCTGCCTGCTCTGCTCACTATTCTAGATCCTTGGCCATAGTCCACTGTTCTTTCCCTTGTGTTTCCCACTCTTGGATATCAGCATACCAGACCTCCCTCTTGAACTTTTTCTCACCTTTGTCTTTGCAATCCTCCCACTGGCTGATTTCATCTAATCTCTGAGCCTTGGAAAGGTGTACATGATATACACCTGCACAGACATGTGAGTGTGTGTGTGTGTGTGTGCGTGTGCGTGCGTGTGTGTCCTAAATTCATTTCTCCAGCCTCAGCTCTCCTTTGACATCCGTATTTTTCTATGTATAATTTTAATGGGTGACAATTTCCACTGGACTAATGACCCCCATAAAACTCAGCTCCTGACTCCATTGCCCAATGCCTCATTATTCATGTGCTCCTCTCTAGCCCCACGTCCACACCCAATCACTGCTAGAGCTATGCATGCACTCCTTCTTTTCCTCAGCTCTCTCCCAAACATTTCTCATGCTCCACTGCAACCAAGCTTCTTCTGAACCTATTCCTCCTCCTTCCTGGACTACTTACATGCATATATACATACATACATACATACATACATACATACATACATATATACACATACATAAATACATACATACATACACACACACATACATACATACATACACATACATAAATACATACATACATACACACATACATAAATACATATATACGTAGGTACGTACACACAAATACTCACACACACATACACATACATATGGAAGACCTAATTATCTTCCTGATCCCAGTCCTGTTCCACTTAATCCATTCAAACCCAACATCTGGAGATCAGGGCCTCTCTCCCAGTTGCTCCTCTTTAAGAATGCTCTTCCTACAGACCTATTCACATATGGTTCCTTACTGTCATTTGTTTCTTATCCAAAATATTAACCCTTTATGCAGGCTTCCCTGGCCTGGATAAATGGAGTCACTACATCACTTTATCCAACTTATCTTCTTGGTACAGTTGGTCATTCTGTGAAGTGGTTTGGTTTGTTTGTCTGTTTGCTTCTACTCAGTGTATTCAGCCACTACAAATATAAGCTCCAAGAGAACTAGAAACATTATCTATTCTCTTCTCCCAGTGAAATGCATCTACGGTGCCATCTGTATATATTTATTGAACTGATAGATAAACACAGTAAATCAGCGGATGAATCAATGAATGAATCAATGATTAATCAAACAATTAACAAATGTGGGACAAAGCTGGAGGTAGTTTTAGATGGAAAAACAGTCCCAAGCGTGGCTTCTGGTATATTGAGACTGAGTTATTTTTGAACTATCCAGGCAGACTTTTAAGTAATCAGTTAGAAATAAGGGCTGACATTTTAGCCCAAGAGCCATGCCTGTGAAAGCCACATGTACTGAAGCCACAGAATGGTAATGGCTGTCAAAGGGAGAATATGAAATTACTCCAGAAAGAGCCTTCGGCAGATGCAGTCTTCAAGGTCAGGTAGAGGATAATGTGTTCACAAAGCTGACAGAGAAGTCGAACGTGAAAACAACCAATGTTTGTCACCATGGGACCCTAAATTTAGAGTAAACTTCAAGAAGAGAATAACCAATAGCACTGGAGGATGCTGCAAAGAGAAGATCAGCTCACATTACTATTGGGATTGACAGAGACTGGGAGGTGGTGTATGGTCTGCGGTAATAACAGACACTATTCCATGTGCATTCTAACCGTCTATTGTTATTTCAATGACTTGTGATAAAATGCTTTACCTAATCCTCTGATTCCCATGTCCTTATGTCTCTTCCCTTGTTGCCAGACTTATAGCCACAGGTTCTTGCATTAAAGAATTACTTATTTTCATTTTCTGTGAATGAGTCATTTACTCACATGTAGGTAAGTGTACCGTGTGCACGCAGTGCCCACAGAGGCCAGAAGAGAACACTGGATCCCTTGGAACTGAAGTTAAAGATCTCAGGCCATCATGTGGGTCCTGGGAACCAAACCGCAGTCCTCTGCAGGAGTAATCAGTGCTCTTAATTATTGAGCCATTCCTCCAGTCATGGTACTTTGATTTTTTTAAAGCCCTATTCCCATTTTAACTGTATTTTACTCTATACTGAGAAAGCTCACACAGGGTGACCTGAGTCTAAAATAAGAGCACTAGAGCACAAAGACCAGCCAGTGCCCCCAAACCCGTGAGGTTTAGACTACGCTGTGTCTGTGTTTCTGTCTCACTATGGGTCTTTTTCCTTCTTCCCAATCATCAGCTAAATTTCAAAACTGAAAGCATCAAGAGGAAGGTTCTGAGGAAGTGATTTATTCCAGGCCTATCCACAAATGACAGAATGTGCAAATCCAGAAGCAGCAAATGATTCAATGCTGCTTCTTTTTTTTTTAAAAAAAAAAAAAAAAAAAAAAAGATTTATTTATTTGTTTCATGTATGTGGGTATACTGTCATTGTCTTCAGACACACCAGAAGACGGTATCGGATGCCCATTACAGATGGTTGTGAGCCACCATATGGTTGCTGGGAATTGAACTCAGGACCTCTGGAAGAGCAGTCAGTCCTCTTAACCGCTGAGCCATCTCTCCAGCCCCCTCAATGCTGCTTCCTAACAATGCAGGAAGTAACCTGTTAGATCTGTAGAGTGATTAAAAGTGAAATAAGACTGTCGTGAAAATAAGCAATCAGATTCTTAGAAAATACAACAGAAGCTATAATGATTGAAAAGTGAAAGCACTACCTCACCAAAATATCTTTAGATGCAAGAAATAAAGTTACTGAGATCACGTAGCAGTCAAACCAGAACAGTTTATACTTGTGTAGTCAAAAATATTTCCAAAGAAAACGAGGTGGAGTGTGCACAGCTGGAATACAGATATGTGATACTGAAATAGAATCTTACTCTGTAGCCCTGGCTGGAAATCTGTCTCTACTCCCTTAGTACTGGAACTAAAGGAATGAACCTCCATGCCTGGAAGTTGCTGGATATATCTTAACTCCTCAGCTATTTTACACACACACACACTCACACACATACACACACACACACACATACACACACTCACACACACACATACACACATACACACACACACATACACACACTCACACACACACATACACACACATTAACATACACACTTCTATTTTTCTATTTTATGCACAACTGACAGTGTTCATCTAAGAAACTAAAGATCTTCAGTATATTTAATAAGACCCTCAAATATCTTCAGGATAAATTTCTGAAAGTTATTATTAGCTGAAAACACAGTCAAGTTGCTTTTTTTTAAATGTTGCAAGATATGAGTGGAAGTTTGTGTGTTTTGAATTGTAAATCCCTTTTTCCAGTATTATTTATTGAAAAATTACCATATCACCACTGAATTGCCTTTGTACCTTCATTGCAAAGAATTTAGCTACATCTGTGTAGGTACATTTTTAACTCCAGTCCTTTAATCTATGTATCATCATGCAAATGCCATGTTACTGATTAATATAGCTTTATTAGTCTTGGAATCAAATGTTGATTCTTTAACTTTACTGTTGTTTCCCAAAGATGTTTCAGTTATTTTGAGGGGTTTTTTTGTTTTTGTATTTCCACATGAATTTTAGAATTACCTCTCAGCTTTTATGAAAAAAATTCATTTTTACCCATAAGAACACTCTGAAAAGGTTTCCTTCTCGCCTAAGCGACACACAGTGGGGGGTTTTTGGGTGGGGAACCATGGTTAGCTAAAAGCAAAGATTTTTGGTAAATATCTTCTCTAAAAGATATATTAAATTAAAAAAAAAACAAAAACTATCCTAGTCTGGGAAAGTAGCTTAGTTGGTTGGGTGTTCATGCTTAGCATGTATCAAGCACTGAATTTAACTGTATTCACCACATAAATGGTGTGGTACACATGCCTGCAATCCCAGAACTTCAAAGGAAGGAGAATCAGAGCATCAAAATTATCTTTTGTTAAATAAATAGTTTGAGGCTAGCCTGGACTACATGAGACCCTGCCTCCAAAAGAAAAGCTAGAGATCCTCATACTTCCTCTCAACTCTGTCTCAGTACCACCACCACTTTGGTGTTGTGGGGACTTGTGAAAGTATATTTCATCAACTGTGCCCCATATACTAGCTAGCCAAGGTAAAATACCTTGATAATGAGAGTACATATTTTTAAAGAAGAGAACACAAATATTTTGTCTTGTAAATTCTTGAGCATATTTGAAATTGTTTGAGTAAAATTAAAATGTAAAGAACCCTTATTTGACAAATGTCTTTGTTTCATAGATGGAAAAATTATCTATGACTCAGACCATAAATGCTACTGAACCGTTTCTTGAAAAGTTTTGTTAAATAAAAGGAAAAGCTAAGTATTGGCCAGGAACGAAAAAGCTCAGTGGGACCTATCAATTCATATATGAAATGTCTAAATAGAAACACATAAATTTATAACGCTTTAACGTCTCCCTTACATGGCCACTGGGGTTTTTATTTAAAGTTCTTATTTTGTTTTTGTTGGTTTTATTGTACTTTTTATTCCAAGAGATTTTTGTAAAAATACCTGATACTCAGAAAAAGCCATATATCATGTAACCTTATGTTACCATTTTCATTTATATGAACACACACACAGAGGGGGGGGAATATATGATATATATATGAACTTATATAACACCAGTGAAGCACCAATAGAGGAAAGCAATATGAAGTCATGATCTGACGTTTAGTGTCACTGTTTCTAAATCAGCTTGCATAGATATTGGTCCTTAGCTACAATAGTCACCAATTTAGTTTTGTTTTTCATGAAAACTTAGTAGAAAAATCTGTAAGTTCTTCCACCTTCTTTAAAGGAGATTCCAGCATAGGAAGTAATCAATAACTTTTGCAAACTACAAAAATTTATAGGAGTTGGAAAAAAGATAAAGAGTAGAAACGAAATGAGAAAAAAAAATTATCTTGTTTGCAATAAGGGCGCTTAACTCAGAGCATGTTTGAAAACTGTGTCTCGGGCTAGCAGGATAGCTCAGTAGTGAAAGCCTGTACCGCTCCTGAGGATGACCCAAATTTGGTGCCCAGCACCCACATTGGCCAGCTCACAAATGCCTCTAATTACAGCTCTGAGGGATCAGACAGGGCCTCCAGCCTCTGCACACACCTGTGCAAAGGCTCACACACTCAGATACATATTCATAATTAAAAATAAAATATTTTAATGTGTATCTTGTGGGTAATAATGAAAAAGGGAAGTGTGATAACACTGTAGTAACTCCCCTGTCATCTAAATACGTCATCATATAAAAATTAATTAGAGATATACTCTATTACTTAATGACTATTATTTTATATTGGTGTTGTATTTCTCCCAAATGTAAGTTAATGAATACATAAACCATTCCTAAACAAAACTATGTTTCCCCTTTCTCAAAGAGTCACTCAAACCTGTACTATGCTTTATAATGGCCAAGGCTCGAGAGTCAACCTCCTGACTGCAGTGCTGTTTCCTCAACACGTAGCTTGTGACTTCATTTTAACTTCTGCAGGCTGCAGCTCTCACTGGGGAAACTGATGTTTCTTTCCTAGGCTGCTGTGAGCACAAGAGAATATCTTTGTCTGCTCCAGTCACCAGAGTTACCCAGTGGCTACCGACAGGACCTCAACAAATTTATACTACATCAAATAATAAACTAATAAAGACCTTTAAAAAGTCCCTCATTTTAAAAGGGAGCTTAAGGGCCAGGCAATGGTGGCTCACATCTTTGATCCCAGCCTGGGGAGGCAGGTAGATCTCCATGAGTTCAAAGTCAACCTGGTCTAAAGTGAGTTCCAGAACAAAGAAACCCTGTCTCAAGAAAACAAAATAAATAAATAGACAAGCAGACAGATAGATAAAAAGGAAGCTTAAAGCACACATGTAAAAATCTAGATAGCAAACCCTTTGATCTCAGAGAAGTTGCAGGAGTCATCTCTGGGCACAGGTCCAAGATTTAAAGGCAAACACTCTGGTTCTCATGGACAAAATGATCTTCCCTGCACCCCCTACTCTTCACTCCTCCTGCATCCCCTGCTCCTCATTTCTCCATGCTCCTCCATCCTTAGCTTCCAATTTTCATCTCCTCTCAGCTCTGTTATCCACTGTTGCTTCTTCTCCTCCACTTCTCCCCCTCAAAACAGAGCATTTGTAGATGTGAAGGAGGCACATGTCCTGGTCTCTATAGAGGAGGCACATGTCCTGGTCTCTATACCATGTCATATTTCTAGGATCACAGATGACTAAGTCAAGACAATGGTGCCTTTCACCACAAAAAAAAAAATGTACAAACATGCATTTACTCAAAATTTCACAAATAATTTGAGGGTCTTCACAGAAAATGCCTTTCCAATGTCTTCCCTGCAAGAACACAATCACTGTCTCACCCATGATCTGTGCTTACCCAAACCTAATGTAGCAAAGACCAATTCACATGCCATCATCATCAAAACCCTTCTGTTGCTCTACTATGGGGAATGCTTTTCTGTTCTTAATCTTTTTTAGAATTTTGCCAATATACCATTTATGTAACTACATAGCTAGAAACAACGTCAAAAATCTTGTTACAGTTAGTGCTCTCATTTTGTATAGATAAGGTAATTAAATCCTAGGAAGCTCAATAACATGTTCGAGAATATTAGACAACATGCTTTTGCACTCCGCAGACGGGTAGCCAATACTATATATGTGTCCAGAGAATCAGATGGACACATTTCAAAGGAGTGCAATCCTTCTGCACTCAGAGTTAATTGAAAGAGCCGATGAGTGGGTGCTACCAAACAAACCCAATCTGCTTGCTGGTTTTCAAAGATTCTGACATCTTAAATATTCCTTCAGGGTGTTCTCCTGGTGCACTGAATTATGTTTTCTTGTGTGTGTAAAACAACACTCTAGAAAAAAAAACAGTTTCTAAAAGCTTCCTTTTAGGAGTGGGTGCTTTCATCTTCCCTTCTGGACTAATTGGTTATAGACTAACTAGAGACAACCATGAGCACATTATGGCTCTCTCTAGTAAAAAGTTTAATATCCACAAAATATTTCCAGTCTTCTAAAACCTGCTCTGCCTTTGTCAACATGGTTTTGCATTTTCTTGGTGAGCAGGGGGCCTTTGATCACACATGCCCCAACTTAAGTTTTCAGAATTCATGCTGTTTTCCATGCTATGATTTAATGTTCTTTTTCATTGAGAACTGAGATTTTTGGCCATATGGAAATTTGTAGCTACTAAGAAGCTACAGCTATGGGAGCACAAACCATTCTGTGACACTGAAGAAATTGGTCAGGTTGGAGTAAGAAAACAAATCTGTGGTGATTGTCAATGGTTTTAAATATAGTTTACAAAAACCAAGCTACCTCTGTAACTGACAGTTGAATCGTATGATATGGTGTTTATGTGGGTTTTCAAAGTGGAGAGGTCACCTGAAGCTGAAATGGTCTTTATGCAGAATTTATGAAAGGGGAGAGTCTGAGCTAGAGGCAAGAGGATATACAGAACAGGGAGAAGCCAAAAGGAGAAGTTGGGGGTAGTAACTTGTGCCTGTAACCCAGCACTTGGGAATCTGAGTCAAAGGATTGGGAGTTCAACACCAGCCTGAGCTGCACAGAAAGTAATCACCATAGTTTACAAAGAAAACCAAGAAGAGAAAAGACAGCATTTGATATTATAAATCAATTATTAATAAAAGCATCTGAGACAAATAGCAAGTGAATTGTGGGCAAACCAAGCAGGCAAACAACAGCATCATTGAAAAGTTGCGTGTATGGGTAAATGCCTAAGATTAAGGCACAAAGCCTGGTGCAGGAGTAGAAGAGGTGATCCCAAGGGTCATTGTTACGACGTGACGCACGTAAACCAGTATCTCTGATTTGTACAAGAATGTGAAATATAGAAGTCACGGTTTCTAATGATCACCATTACAGAAATAGCAGGAGTCTGACCAGCACTTCATTTGATTTCTAGAAGCTGTTATGAAAAAGTTTACTGCGGGAGGGAAATAAAACTGAGTTGTGACAAAAGCTGCTTGATTCTTCTTTGTAAATGTCTTAAAAGAACACACTGAAGAGCTAATTAGGGGTCATTAATAAACAACAATAAGAGAAATCTAGAAGAGATGGTAGTTACATACCCATATATGCTGCATTGCCCTTTATGACCTCAGTGTGAATACTCCTGATTTTAAATGCAGTCATCACATAAGATAGAAAGCACTGCATGCAAAAATTCAAGTCTCTCCTAAACATAATTTAGAGAGTGATTATACAACTTATGAAAAATTGTTCCACTAATTGCATTCAAACAAATATGAATAATTTTATATTTTATTTTATGTACATTTTCTCCTTTCTTTTTTCTTCCTTTTTTTTTTTTTTTTTAAAGATAGGATATCACATTATAGCTCAGCTAGCCTGCAACTCATTATGTAGCCCAGGCTGTTCTTCTCATGGCAATCCTTCTGCATCAGGCTCCTGAGTACTGGGATCACAGGTGTAAGCTACCACGCCTAACTCTCTACACTATTTTAATCTGCATTGGTTTTGGCTGAAGTTATTCCTGTGCTTTCTTTTTGCTCCAGTTTCCTCTGGGGTTATCTTTTTCTCCTGTGCAGCCTCTCCTGCTCCATGAAGAACTGATTCCTTTTTGGAGAGGATCACTCCAGTGTGGCAGGGGAGCTCCTGTGTCTGGTACCCTGACTGTGAGTGCTGTAATCCAGCAGCACATCCTAAGTCTTTGGTTCACTTGTAGATGTGTGTTGACTAGAGACTCCAAGCCCTTAAGATCAACATTACTCTCCACGTTTGTAAGCATGGATAAAAAATTCAGCACTCTTTGGGGGTTCTTCAACCATGCACCCAGCCCCATGGCTTAGCTTGGGCTCACCTACCTGCTACGCTATTGTATCAGCAGAATGATACACATTATGTCCTTAAAGTGATATCGTTCCGTGGCTTTTTGACTATGTGCACTTCGTTTCAAAGGTGCTCTTAAAGTGAACATGAAAATTTGAACTCTTGATATGCATAATCCTGTAAGGTTTTCTGGGTCAAGAGAGTAGCCAATCATTTCAAAGATCACCTAAGGCAACTTTAAAGAAAAGCCCTACGCATACATTCTTAAGGCGTATTTGTTACATAAGCCATGGACTAGCTTGCCATACACTGTCTCATGTTAACATTCACAAAATCCTAGAGTATTCTTATCCCGGCTAAGCTGTAACTTCTGTGTGTCCCAGTTTCCTCCTGTATGAAGTGAGCAAAATAGTAACATCTTAAAAAGCAACAGTGTTTCCCAAAAGCATTGTCTTTGCCTTTGTTTCTTTTTCTGTTCCTACAATAGAAAACTATGACAAAAGCAACTTCCAGGGATAAGGGTTTATTTTATAAGTAGCTCAAGGCACAGTCCATCATGATGGGGCAATCAAGGCTGCAGGAGCTTGAAGCAACCGATCATGTTGCATACATAGTCAAAAGCAGAGAAGAATGGATGCAAGATTGCTCATTCTAAACACACACACACACACACACACACACACACACACACACGTCAGTCAGGTCTCTAGCTGGGTGAATGGAAGCGTCCACAGTGAGAAGTCTTCCCAGCTCACCTAAAGCAATCAAGATAATCTCCAGCAAAGATATGCCAGAGAACCATCTCCCAGTGGACTCTAGACTCTGTCATAACTCTACCCTTTGTCATCTTGACACCTAAACACATCACTTTGAAACCATAACTGTCTATCCTTTGTCCCCACAGGATCATTACCAAAGTATAAGATGAATTAAGACCAACTTTAGAAATCCCCATAATCTTCAACAGTTCCAACACTTGAAAAGTCCAGTTCCCAATGTGAATAGCGCCACCTGTGCAGCCCCACCCGTACATCCGTTTCTCCTGAGCCAGCTAACCTCCATGCCCAAAGCTCCCTTGGCAGGTGTCCCAGGGTCCTGCCATCTCCAATATTCCAGAATCTCAGTGCGACTTAAGCTTCACCTTCAGTGTCTCACACAATGATCTCTCAGAGTCTCTTTGCAAGAACAGCACCACATACAGCTCCATAGCTTTTCCTGCAGCTTCCATGCCTTCTAAACTAGTATCTTAACGCATCACTATCAAGGTGGAGGCCCCTGCCTTAGGCAACAACTGTAGCAGCTTCTAAGTTTTAATGCTGGGGAAATACGTTCCTAAGGAGTTAAGCTCAAGGGAACAGGGAACCCTCCCATCTAGGCTTTCTTTCTTTAGATGAAGTTGGGTCTTCTCCACATGAAGCCTTCAGTGGGCGAGATCTTACCTTTGATGCACATTTCCTAGTGTCCCATTGAAGCACAAGAGATTTATGTTTGGTGGTACTGTTTTCTTTAACAATTAGAGTTGCTTTCACGACACTACATGACTATTATTCTCTTGTCTTGAAATTTCCTATGTCAAAGAAGTTAATCCATTATCTTTAAATTTGGCTTCACTCGTGCTCTCAAGATCTGGGTAGATTAAAGCCACATTCCTGTCTAAACTATCACATAATTAGCCGCTATTGCAGTTTCTGATTAGAATCCGTGCTCCCTTCTGAAACCTTGTAAGCCAAGCCTCCATGATGTGTTCTCTCAGCATTAGTGTCTTCCAAGATCATCCCAGGAACGGCCCATTAACCTCTGCCTCTAACACACTGAAACATTTCCAGCCCAAAATACCAAATGCTTCTACATTTCAGCCAGAAGTGTCTCCAAGGTTTAAGAATCACATGGTCAGGTTTATTGTAGCCAAACCCCTCTACTCCGTGCCCATGTCTGTCCTAGTCTCTGTGACAAAAATCTTCTGACAAAATCAACTCAGGGGAGGAGTTTATCTTAACTCACAGCTCAAGGTAAGGTCAACCATGAGGGGGAAATCAAGGCAGCATGAACTTGCAGCAATTGGTCACATCATAGTCACAATCAGAGACAGAAGGGAATGGATGTGTGCTTGCTGCTGGTTCCCTTTCTCCATTTATACAGCCCAGAACCATAGCCAGAGAATGGCGTAACCCCCAGGACCATAGCCAGAGAATGGTGTAACCCCCAGAACCATA
>JADRCH010000010.1:7974954-8005333 GCA_019843965.1 Rhynchomys soricoides | reverse complement strand
GAGAATAGTGGAACCCCCAGGACCATAGCCAGAGAATGGTGGAACCCACCATAGGCAGGGCTTCCTACCTGAGACCAGTCGTGACAATCCCCTAGCATTGTACCCAGGGACTCATCACTGGGCTGGCTCTCCATTCTGTCATCTGACAATGCACACTAACTAACCACTATAGCTTAGAATGATCATTATGTGTGGTCTCCCCTTTATTGTTCTTTAATAGTCATGAGTTTGCTATTGGATTGTTTAAAAGACACTCTAAGCTATGATTTCTGTTGTGCTTTGAAACAGTTCATATAAAAGTAAAATTAGAAGTATAATGCAAAAATTACTATTTTAAATACATTCCTATTTTTATCTGTTTCTACCCAAATCTGTGATTTTACAAAAGCCATTGACTTCCATAATAACTAACTGTTGAAGTTTACAGTAAAGTTTAAATGACTAAGAATCTGTTAGATGTCAATCTTTTATTCACAGACATGTATTATTTCATAAATAGTTGTTATTATCCTGGGTAAGCTACAAATTTTCTGTTCCTCAGTCTCTTCTATATATTATGAAAATCATCATTATCATCATCATCATCATCATCATGGCCTTGGGACTGTTGTGAGAATTAGGGAAGTCAGCATTAACAAAGAGCTTAGATGAGTACCAAGGAGACACATAAAAGCCAGCTACATGGAGTTAGAGAGGTGACTCAGCAGTTAAGAGCACTGACTACTCTTCCACAGGACCCAGATTTGATTCCCAGCACCCACACTGCTGTTCTTAATCATCTGTAACTCCAGTTTCAGGGGATCTGACACCCTCACACAGACACAAGTGCTGGTAAGACACCAATGCACATGAAATACAAATAAATAAATAAGATCACTATTGTATAAAGCTAACTGTTAAGGATAAAAGCTGTTGCTGCTTTTCTCAAAATAAAGATTCAAATGAAGGCAGACTCTGACATTTCTATTAGCATTAGCTCTAGCTACCATGATTCTCACTTGGGCAACAGGACGCTATCATTTTGCTTGACGTATTTGAGATTTCCTTTGATGTAGTGATTGTTTGTTCTCATGAAAATAAAAGTCAAAACAATAAATGCAATCCTATTTTGTCCACAGCATAGCTCAGAAAATAAATTAACACACGAATGGCCTTCCTTCCGCTCCCACTATAAGAATCATTTGTAACCAACATTTTTAGTAACAGAGGAAAATGTTTCTGTGTTTCTATGACCACAAAATCATGTCTCTTAGAAGCCTCAACAACAGCAACAAAAATTTTGAACTGAGTTTAGCACATGTGTAACATTCAAAATTCATTTGTTTCCATTGTGTGTCAGTGTAGCATCTCTGTGAAAGGCACCCTGACTGAGGCAGCTCTTGTAAAAGAAAGTATTTCACTGGGGACTTGTTTATAGTTTCAGAGAGTTAATCCACTATCATCCTGATGGAAAGCAGGCAGGCATGGTGCTAGAGCAGTAGCTAAGAGCTTTACATCCTGATCTGCAGGTCATGGGCAGAGAGGCACTGGCCATAGCGTGGTCACCTTAAAACTCACCCCCAGTGACATGCCTTCCCCAGTAAGGCTACACTTGCTCATCCTTTCCCAATAATTCATTAGCTGGGAACAACACATGCAAACATATGAGTCTGTGGAGGCCATTTTCATTCCAACCACCACACGCTGTCTTGTTCAAGCTTCAAAACCCTTGCATGGAAAATGACAGGAGGAATAAATGAATTCTTTCTAAAGTCAACAAACTATATACAGGAGAAAACATGAGGCTAAGTCATTTCACCATGCTAAACTACATCTTCCTGGAAGAGCATTGGAGTTACAGGGGACATCTTTCATTTGTGACGAGCACCATATCTAGAAGTAACAGAGCAAATATCTAAGAACCAATTTTCATACCTTTGAAACCCCTGAACTTCTCTGAGATCATAACAATAAAAGGCTCAGAGAAAGTAAAGATTTGGGAAGCCCGAGGGGCTCTGATCATACAGGGGAGGGGCAGGGAGATGCTCAGTGAGTAGCCTTCCAAAGAGCCTCCAGTCCTGCAGCTGAAGAGACAATGTAGCCAGAAAAGGCACTAGCTCACAGTAAGAGCCTGCCCAGCCTGCACACCTACAGCCTCGGGTCACATCATCACACAGTAAAAGAAGTCATCCTAAAGACATTTAAATCTTGTTCAGGAAGTCCACTTGGGAGAACATGAAGACTTCACGGGTAATATCTATGTAGATTGGTCAATCAATGAAATATCCTAAGAAATACACATCAGCCCACAGTTCCTCACATCAATTCTGAAGTCCTTGGTATGCTATGACTCTTGGGAATGAGAGGAATATATGGTGTTTTTCACAGCAATCCCTTGTTATTATATATAAATTTGTGCTGGAGAGGAAACTTTATTAATGAACTTCTATAAATTTCAAGATGGATCTGAAGAATGATCACTAAGGGCCGGTGATTTATCAATAGCACCAATGGAACAGAAGTTCATCATAACTCTAACCAAAGGTGTCAAAAGACTCCAAAATTGGAGGATTCATCCAGGTGGGGGGGGGGGGTGTTGCATGTCAGCTCCACGGGGTCAGTAACTTCTGAGCACTGGCTTGTGAGCCTCCACTTCGCTCTGCTGACCCCAATCATTTGTTGGTTTCCTAATTACCAGTAAACGTAGACAAATTCTTTCCCTGGATTTTATGAACTCTTAAGGAAAAAAATCATTAAGCCAAATCAAGCCACCTGGGACCCAGTCCTGGAGGCTAGCGTCAGAACTGAGGTCAGTCTTGTGAGATAAAGGCCCTAACCTTGGAGTTCGTTGTAACTCCAGATAATGTCAGACTAGAATTAAATTACAGACCACCCAACTGCTGTCCACTGAGAATTGAAAAATGGCTTGAGATGGAAAATATACACATTTGGTGCCAAAAAAGTGTTATAAGCCCATATCTCCCTTTGGGGAGCCCGGAGAAATATTTTGGGATGTATTATCCTTTTCCTACGTATCTTACGTATCTTTTTTTTTTTCTCCCTTGATGACGATGGTTCAATCTGTATTAAAATCTTTTCATACATTTTAACTTTACCTTGTTCAAGAAAGTCATGTGGAAACAGAAATATTTTCCATTCATCAGAATAAACAGAGGTGAATTATGCATAGGGTGCCACAGTGCAGATTCCTGGGGCTGAGAAATCACTGAGGGGCAATTGCAAGAAGGCCTCCCGTTCCTGCTTCTTCTACTCACTGCTCACACTTGAAACATGTTGAAAGTGCAAGGTGCAGTTCATAATTGCTTGGCATAATGTTATGAATCAGAGTATTCTGAATAAAGCAAACAACTTTGAAGAAAATATGTTTTGGGAACATTTCACTATATAATAATATACTATATATGATTTATATGCTTATGGTATTGGCATACTATATGTGCATGATTTATCATTTTGATCATTTTTAGGTCTACAGAAAAATTGAAGGGCAAGTGTAGAGATTTTCCATATAATTCCAACCCTAGCTGCACATCAGCATAGCGGTCGCCTTGCTGAATTGGTGAGCCTACATTGCTACATAGTTATCATTCAGTCCTTGTTTCAATTTGTGGCTTACTCTTGCTACTCTGTCTTCTGAGAGCGACTGAAAAGAAAGCAGAAGAGGGCAACCGAGTTGTTTTTCTGTTTGGTTGTCTGTCTGTGTGTTTGCTTGCTTGCTTGTTTGTCTGTCTGTTTGTAATACATTATTTGGAGAGCACTCCTGATCATACACATCAACTATTCTCTCTTGTACCACTACTTCTTCATTGCACATCCTTTGCTCAACTCTAGATCCACTTTTTCTGACATTAACCCATAACTCTGAAGGCTTCCTGGAGAGATAGTAGCCCCAGTTTTTATACCTATTAACATTTTTCAAACTTGGGAGAGCCCTGCTATTAATTGTCAAGCATATGTGGTCTCTGGTCATTTTCTTGGTCCTTAGAAGATACTCTAAGTCTCCACTCCTTCTAACTCAACTTTCTCCTCACAGTCATCCTCAGTAGAAATTACTTTGTGACTATCCTTTTGTCAAGCATCTAGGATGCTATTTTTTAACTTACTGATTTTTCTCTCATCTACAAATATAACTCATGTCTCACTCAAACTTTCTGTATTTCTTCAGACTACAGTGTTTTTGTTTCCAGTCCAAATAACTGATTTCAGTCTTCGCCCTCTTCTCAATACCTCAGGTATAATGTTGAATCCCTCTCTTAATTCCTTCACTCGGCTGAAAGATACACTGCCTTATCACCCTCTGAAAAATACAGTCCCTTTACCTAATCACATACTAACTATAACTTATTATAACCATTGATAGCATGTGTTTCCCTGGGGCTGAATCACAATCTGAGTGGAGTAAGACTATAGATATTTTTATTTTTTTATTCTTTACAATTCTGTAGTCTAGCAGTCCAAAATTAAGATGTTGGCAAGGCCATCCTTTCTCTGAAGGTTCTGGAAAAGAATATGCCCCGGGCCATCCTCTTAGCCATAGGTAGTTTCCAGCACCTTGATTCCTTGTCTTAAGAATTCGCCACTCCAGTCTCTTCCTCTCCTTCCCATTTGCAGGAGAATTGTTTTATTTATTTACATTCCAAATGCCTTGACCCAGTTCCTTTGTCCCAGTTCTCTCTCCAAGAGTTCTTCACTCCATCTCCCATTCCCTTTGCCTCCGAGAGGGTACTCCCCCACCCACCCCCATCACCCACCCATCCACCTACCCTCACCTCATCCCCCTATCCCCCCAGCCCCCTTCCCTGGGACATCAAGTCTCTACAGGATTAGGCACATCCTTCCCCATGGAGGCCAGACAAGGCAGTTCTCTGCTACCTATGTGTCATGGGTCACAGACCAACCCATGTATGCTCTTTGGTTGGTGGCTTAGTCTCTGGGAGCTTTCAGGGGTCCGAGTTAGTTGACACTGTTGGTCTTCCTATGGGGTTGCCATTCCCTTCAGTTCCTTCAATCCTTCCTCCAGCTCTTCCCTAGGAGTCCCCGACCTCAGTCCAATGGTTAGCTGTAAGTGCCTGCATCTGTCACAACAGGCTGAACCTAGGCTTCCCCTCTCATATGTAGTAGACGTGCAGCTTGACCTTCGTGTGGGTACTGAACAACTGGAGCAGGGGCTATCCCAAAAGTTTTTGCCTGGCATATTACCCAAATATTATCTTGGAGAATGCTATGAAAAATGAAAGCCCCTCATTGCATTGTAAAGACTCATCTTCTTCATCCAGAAGACAGAAATTGTTGGAAATCAAGATAAATTCAACCATGAGGAGCCTAGCATGGCTGTCCTCTGAGTGGCTCTACCAGCAGCTGAGAACAGCGTCTTTGAGAAGACACTATTCCACTCAATGTGCTAACTTCCTGATAACTCTCCGGCCCCTGGACCAAGTGATCCACATCCGTTGCCCCATTTCCACTTCGTTCCTTGGTATCCACTGCTTAGGAACAGAGGTGGCTAACATCAGCACACACCTAACCCCAAGCTTCGCCTTCCTAAGTGTCCTGGCTGCATTTGACATCCTTCACCTCACTACCTCCCAGCTGTCTGCATGCCACTCTCTGGGTTTTCCTTGTCTACATGGGTTGCTCTTGCTTCTTTCACTTCAGTGTGAGTTCACCTCAAGATCTCTCTCCTGCAATGATCGTTTTGAATCATTCTTTGGAGATTTTTTTATCCACTTAAGAGGTTGTATTTATGACTTACAAATCTGAAGGGTGAGTCTAGGTTTGTATTCACTTGCTTGGATGCTCTCCAAGCACCCCATCTATCATGCATCATTAAAAAACAAAACAAAACAAAAAAACCTTTCCTTTTTCTTTATTTGAAGATTATTTTGAAGGTTATTAGATCGGTGATCTAATAATCCAAGCCAGAAGCCTAGTAGCAACTAAGCCTTGTTTCTATTTATACTCTCTTGTCATTTTGGTATATTTAATAATAGAGTAGAATATGTTGACATGCACAACCAATAACAGTAAATCAACCCCAGGAACCCATCATAAGAACCAGGAGTAGCCAATTATTTCATCCCCACTTCTATACCTCTTCCCTTATTCCTTTCTTTGTGAAACTTAATTGTTTTCCATTGTTTTATGACTTCTCTTCCCATATTAGTTGCTTATATGCATAGGTTTATATAAATAGGTATCTCTAAGCCATATGCCATCTCTTTTGCTTCTTTGGAGCCTTATGGAAATGAAGAAATTCACCTGGGACCTACTCTAAGTCAACACTAAACATTATGTTTCAAATATTTGTCCATGTTAATGTATATGGCTACAGTTCATGAGTTTGGATGCTTTTATAATATACTATGATAATTAACTAGAGAAACTATTTTTAAAAATATATATATAGAGAGAGAGAGAAAATAAAAAATATTAGGATAAGCTATATAGTACACAAAGTAAACCTAACAAACAATACATAACTAGGTCTTACTCTCTGACTTTACTTCCTTAAGCTTTCTTGCTTCCCTTCTAAATCACTCTCACAAACACTCATCAAGAAAAGCTCTTGTGTCCTCTCACCTGATCCTCTTATTTCATGGTTGCATCCTGACTAACTCTGTTCAGTCTGTTCTTCCATCACCATCACAGCAGACCATCAGCATGAGCGATGCCTGGGCCAGCCCTTCCCTCCAAAGCTTTGATAGTGGACTTTGCATTGTACCTCCATCTCATGTTCCCCAAGACAGTGTGTACTTCAGAAGTCTCATTGGCTGTCTTCCCTCCGGGTTTTTAACTGCTCTTACTTCCAGGAATATCCTGCCTCTTTTCTTTGTTCCTACAAGTACACAAATACTACTACACACATACATGTTCCCATGCACACATGTATCTTGATATGGCTAGCTTCTGCTCATTGAGACTCAGTCTAGACCCCCTCAACACAAAGTTGTCCACTAATTCCACCCATGCTAATTATTCATGTATCATGTGCGCCTCCAATAAGAGTCCCATCATAGCAGTAACTATGGTTATGGCTGTGGGAAGAGAAACAAGGATGAGTGTATGAACGTAGGTAATCACTTTATGATTTTATTGGCTACACTGAACTGTTCCTGCCTGTGACGTACTTTCCAGTTCATGGGTTCCTATAAGACCAAATTATTTCATATCCATCTGTGACCTCTACCGGCATGGCACTTGAAACAAAGAATATGACTGATATTTATTGGGTGATTATTCTGTATGCCCATGTGGTGGTTCAAATATGCTTGGCCCAGGGGGAGGCACTATTAGGAGGTGTAGCCTTGTTGGAGTGGGTGTGGTCTTATTGGAGGAAGTGTGTCACTGTGGGCATGGGCTTTAAGACCCTTGTCCAATCTGCCTGAAAGTCAGTCTCTGTTTGTCTTTGGAACAAGATGTTGAACTCTCAGTTTCTCCTGCACCATGCCTGCCTGGACACTGCCATGTTCCCACCTTGATGATAATGGACTGAACCTCTGAACCTGTAAGTCAGCCCCAATTAAATGTCCTTATAAGAGTTGCCTTGGTCATGGTGTCTGTTCACAGCAGTAAAACTTTAACTAAGACATCATGAAAGCAAAGTTACTTGTTTTGTAAATATATAGCAGTCAGTCCAATATTATAAAATATAGTGTTGCATAGCTTTAATGTCATTAACCAGTTCTTTATCCAATATATGCATGCAGGCAGTTAGGACGATGCCTAACTCTCTGGCAAAAAGATAACACTTCTCCAACAGCTCACTCAAAAGAGAACAAAAAGAAAGAGCCCACCCATTCAGAGGTGCAAGATAGAAGGGTCTATCATACACTAACACTGTTCTGTGTGCCTCAATTCTTTATGTTAACACACCGAGCCACGCATTTTAAAGTGGGCAAATCAACCTAAGCTGTTCTAACAAGATATCTATCTCTACTTTCACACTATGGTGAAATTTTATTAGGAAGTTAAATGTCCCTAATTTAAACACAACTGCTTAGCATCAAGTCACTATAATTCATTAATTCTCCACTGTGAGTGTATTTTTAGCTTTCTCAGGAAAAATTGCATAACAAAGTGCTGTCCTAGTTTCTCATTTCTCCTTCTACTGAAATGCCACCACGTGAAAGCATGCTTTCATTAAATACTCATCCGCCCTCCGGCAGCACTCCCCACTGCTGTGGTTTGGAATTCTCTGGACCTGATACGAACAACTAGGCTCCTTGTAGAGATGAGGAAGCATCCTAACTGAAACAGAGTGTGATCAGATATAAGATGTCACCACCACCAGGGGGAGCTGCTCATCAGCCTCAAGAGGTAGTCAGTTAAGAGCAGTAAAGTTGACACCTCACCTTCTTAATGGTTTCATTTCAGCATCCCAGGACTGGGTGAGAACGGACAAGTGCCACCCACCACTCCTCCAGAAAATCCACGACCCTATTCTGAGTACTAGTATTTGTCATCCCACCCCAATAATTTGGACGACCATGGTAAGATTGCTAAGACCATAGAGAGGTGCTGCAACCAAGTTGAAAAAGAGAATCAAGGACCAAAGTCACTTCAATGGGCTGGTAAAGTTCAAACGTGAAAAAACAAAATAACTATTTGTTGACTGTAGTTGCTTATAAGCTTGTTATTATTCAACAATAAAATATCACTACCCCAAAACTCATGTAATCTAAGACTGCACTAATGACAGGCTCCTGTCCAGACCCCATGTTTCAACAGTCCTCTGGGCTGTGCTGGGTAAAGACTACACACGCACCCCCGAAATACTGAAAGCACACATTTCAATTGCTTCATTGACAAGTGGCCCTTCTTTGATTCCTGCGTGCCAGTGTATTACTTCTTGATGTGAAAATGGAAATGAAGTCTTGTTAAGATAGCAAAGTAATGATCAACACTCATGAATATTGTCAAGGACAACAATACTGGGGAAATTAGGGCTACATCTCATGTGTTCCTATCACAAATTAAAACAAAAGCATATGTGTTTATCTGTGTTTTTATTGAAGTCTTTGAACATAGTTATAATTCTCCTTTAGAATCCTTTGCCTGGAATTTTGTTTAAGTTGTTCTCATTGGACTTCATCGCTATTGGATTGGTGATCTTTGGATGTGATGGTGACTTGGTTTTCATGATGTCTGTATTTTTACAAAGAGACTTGTGCATCTTTCATTGGCTATACCTTTTGATACATATGTTCTGGACTCATCTGTGTTGTGTGGGCACTGAGGTTTCTGCTTACCATTAACCCAGATGTATTGTTTCAGGGTCAGCTAAATGATGCTTGCAATTCAGTCTTGGGATCACTCAGTCCCGACTCCATATCATTTTTACCATCTTCACAATAGCTAGGAAATGGAATCGGCCTAGCTATCCACCAGCTGATGGATATAAAAAATGATATTTTTACACCAAGGGATCCTATTCAGCTCTGTAAAAAAAATCAAATTACAAAATTCTCAGTAAAACACACGATAGATAGATAGATAGATAGATAGATAGATAGATTTTTAGTAAACACAGACCCAGAAAGACAAATGCCATATGTACACTCTCATATGCAGATTTTGGACTTGGATTTTTAAAGGCTGTGTTTAAGTTTGAACAAGATGTCAATAGAGGCCAGGTAGCAAGAAAGGATCCAGGAGAGGTGAGAGGAGGTGCTCTGAGCCACTCCGTGGCAGAGTAAAACACGTGTGATGTCAAAGTAGAAACAGAGTATACGAGGGGAGGAACCATTGGGGGGCAGGAGTAGGAAAATGGGGAAACTGGGTGGGGGGGTCAACTAAAACAAAGGTGCTCCCTATTGGCTCTATATTTGAACACTTGGTCCTCAGTTGGCGGCACTGTTTGGGGAGATTATGGAGAGACAGATTTGCTGGAGGCAGTAGATGCTGGGGATGGACTTGGAGAGCTTATATCTCACCGCACTTCCTGTTGTAGCTTCAGTGTGCTGATAAACTGTGACCCTGATCAGTTCCCTTCTCTGGCTATCTGCTGCCACATCTTTTTACCATCGTGGATGCTTAGTTTCAGACCAGAAGCCGAACTCAACTCTTTCTTCTGTAAGTCGCTTTTGGTCATGGTATTTTATCACAGCAATTGAAACCTAACAGTGTGTGTCGGGAAGGAGAGTCAGAGCACAACACCATGAAGCCAGTTCTCTCTTTCCCCCTTTACACAGGTCCCAGAGATCAAACTCAGGCTGCCAGTCTTCCACTGCAAACACCTCTACTCACAAATCCATTTCACTCACTGGCCTCCAAAAACTAATTTCTATTAATGCTTCAACTGATATAATAATTATACGTATTTATGAGATACAATATGATTGTTTAATATATGTATACAAAGTGTAATAAGGGTAGCTATCATTCATTTTATTAATCACTAATTAATTATTTATATTAAGAATCCTAAAATTCCTCTTTCCTATTATTTTTAAGAAACATAAGTTGTTGTGAACTACATTTACCGTGAGACACTGTAAGACATTAAAACGTATATTCCTCTAACGTGGCTCTATTTTGGAGCCCATTGTCTGGCCTCCCTCTATACTCTCTCCCACCACATGAGAATTTTTAAGTAGCTAGATTTTAAGCATCATAAAGCTTTGAGGTCCTTCTCGCCCCAGAAAAGACTATTATGTAAACGTCTAGAATTATCATCCATTTCTTACCAAAGTCATGATATAATAACTACCTCTCTGAATTGAGACACTGAAACAGTGTAAGGAGGAGAGAGTTTTATTCAGGTGTTGGCAATGAGATCTGTGCTATTAATGATGAGAAATATAAATTACTGGCTCCTAAGTAAAAGAATCATTCTTTAAAAATATAAATGTGCTTCTTGATCCTCTCACAGATTCCCACAGCAGCAGAGGCAGCTCTGAACGTTACCCAGTGATTCACACTGAGAAACAATGGTGCTAACCACAGCCAAGCAGTTTATTAAGTCTCATATAAATTTTTCACATCATTAAATTTTGTAGAATACAAATTTTGAATCTATTTGTGCTCATGAAAGCTTAACTTGGGAATTTCTGGATAAGATCTCAAATTCAAACTGTGATGGAGATGGGATCCATTCATTGAAGACACATGTACAACAGTGTTTGTTTGTCCCTTCCCAGGAGCCATACCCCAGGACTTGAAACACAAATATAAACAAGGTATGGCCCTTAAACTCAAGAAATGCACTGCAATAAAATAATCAGATGAACCCCTAAACACCAAGTTGTAGAACAGTGGGTGGAAGAGGTGACCAGAGAAACCTGTGCCTAAGTATAGAAGCACAAGACTGGTCAAGGGTAGGAAGCTGGTCCAGAAGACTTACAGGAGAAACAGCACCTGACCAGCAGCTGCCTTGACAAGAAAACATCTGGAAGAAAGGGTGACAGGTGATTGGCTTAGTTGGGGATGCACTTTAGTTGGTAGAGCACTGGTCCAACACACACAGGCTCTGGGTTTGATTCCTAGTATCACATAAACTGGTCATGATGGTGGCACACACCTATCATCTTAGCACTGGGGAGTTAGAGGCAAAAGGATGGAGAAGTTCAAAGTCATCCTCAGTAATACGGTGAGCACCAGGTAAGCCTGGGGCCCATGAGATCCTTTCTCAGGGGAAAAATAAACCAACTAGAAATAAAAAGTTGGCTGTATACTCAATCTGACCAGGAATCAGCAGTGGTTCTCAATATGTGGGTCGTGACCCCTTTCAGGGTCCAATGACCAAAGGGTCACATATCAGATATCCTGCATATCAGATATTGACATTATAATTCATAACAGTATCAAAATTATAGGGATGAAGTAGCAACAAAATTATTCTATGTTGGAGTCACCACAACATGAGGCACTGTATTAAAGGGTCGCAGTGTTAGGAAGGCTGAGAACCACTGGGGTCAAGCATCCTTTGGGAATTTACTGATTCCTGGTTCAAAATGTCAACTTTTTCTTTCGTTATGAGTATACCATCAGCCACACTTCAAAGAAGGAATAAGTAAACACCAACTATGCAATGTACTGGCCAAGGTCACACAATAAATCAGCAAAACCATGTTGATATCCTTATTTGCTGTCTGAGGGGAAAAAAAATCTGCCTCTTCAGAAACATGCTTATGAAGAAGCAGAGTTCTTTACAAATAAATCTTTTAGTGAATAGGGGTGCTTTTGGCAGGCATAAGCACGGAAGGGTAAGTATGTGATAAATACAGTTTTTATAATGCAAAGCACTGACACTTCTACTTGATAACCAAATAGGTGCCAAGTCACATTCATGCAAAGTACTAGGGACAGGAGATCAGCAATATTTTTCTGCCTTGAGATTAAAAAGCATAATCTCTATCAACATAATCTTCCTATTTTAAATGAAGTGTGTAATATCAACCAACAGCACTGTTAGAACTCAGAGTTCAACACTGGCTTCCACTAAGGGGTCAACAAATATAAAGCTGCCTGCTTCACAATGTCAGAAAGCAACATAACTTTAGGAAAATCTGTGTGGGAAGAGACAGATGCATGCACACGTGTGCATGCATGCACACACCCGGACACACACACAAACACACACAGAAAAAGAGAGACAGAGACAGGCAGAGAGGCAGAGAGACAGGGAGACAGAGAGAGACAGAAACAGACAGAGACAGACAGAGAGACAGAGACCAAGCAGAGATTGCCCAGTGTCTCTGGGAAACCCAAAGTTTAGAAATCACAACATGGCTGATGGCACAGCCCATCCCCCTTCCTCCACTCCACTCCTGGGAAAAATAAAGAAAACACAGCAGCAGTAACGGCTTTACTGGGATATGATTGATACAGAACAAAATGCAGGTCTTTATAACATGTACATAGATGTGTATGCCACCACCATGATCAAGACGAAAACCATGCTCGCCACCTCCACAGCTTCCCATATTCCCTGGCAATCCCCTCTTCCATCAGATTGTCTTTCCATGCCACCCCAAACCAGTGATGTGCTTTTTGTCACTATGGCAGTTCTATTTTTGCTTCCTGACCAATATGCCTAAATAAATTACATAATTAGGGAAATCACATAATGACACTTTTCTCAGAACTCCCGAATGTCTGAATACGAGGAAGCAGAATAGGTTTTGTAATTCAGTTGAAGTTTACAAATCTTGACCTTAGGACTTCCTCTACCTGGATTCAGTCTCAACCATGAGAGTTGATCAAGGCTTTCGGTGGACTACAGTTTAGGAGTCTGGCTCCTGCAGGAAACACCTGTTTGAGGAACTATGTCAACAGGGCCCTAGTGACAGGCTGTACCTGTTTTCCTTGGCAACTCTTCTTTCGATTACTGTCTTATCAGTGAAGAACTGCCTTCCTTTTTGTCTCTGACATGATCAGACCTGTCAGAGCTTGTTCATCTGGAAGCTGATCCAAACAGTGTGGGCAGTTTCACCTTGGCATTGCCCATTGATCTGTCATCTCACCCTCTGCACCCAGAATGCTAATAAGGGTGTGTGTGTGTGTGTGTGTGTGTGTGTGTGTGTGTGTATGTGTATCCATGTGTGTATGTATATATAGTGTGTGTAAACATAAATATATGCATATATACACATAAGAATATATGTGTGTACATATGTTTGTGTGTGTATGTGTATATCCACATATGTATGTATGTATACATGTATGTATGTGTGTATATATAGTGTGTGTGTGTGTGTGTGTGTTACATTTTGGCATTCTTATCGCAGCTCACTCTCCCAACACCTCAGCATAAACTTCTCTCCTTATCAATTATAAATTAGTTCCTTGATTAAACATTTAGTAGACTGGCTTAAACTGTCAGATCTTACACAAATTGGCAAAGAATCCTTTGTATTTGCATCACAGACTAATATTTTTCAAAGTGTTTTCAAATGTGTTGACTTCCTGCTCTAAAATGTTTGTTTGTCTCATCAGCTATCAAACAGACTAGATCGTTCTCTGCTCACGGCAGACTGAGTTCTTTAAAGACCAGAAATAATTCATAAGCTGTGCTGCACAGAGAAGAGGTGGAATCACCTTGAGGTGCCAGCCTCAGATGGAAGCAGAGCTGCAGACACCTGGGTGGCATGACTTAAAGAACGTTTTTAAAAGACTTCTACACGTTTAAAAAAAACAGCAGCAATCAAAAAATCAAATCAAAACAAACATGAAACAGTCCTTTCTTTGCTGGGAGCTCCACAGAAAGACATCACTCCCTGTGCTGGGTAACTGGGGGTGGGGAGTTGGGGGGATGGAGGGGGGGGACGTAGGGGGGGGGGATGGGAGGACGGTGGCTCTCCTTTCTTTCTACTGAAATGCAAAGACCATCTCAGTTAGCTGCTTCTGAGTGTGAATAAACTCAGCAGATGTCTTGGAAAGGCTTTCAAGGCAGAAGATGTAAAGCCAGACACTAGAGATAGAGGAAGAGACTGAGTACAAAATGGTAGCAGAGAAGACTGGATGGGGTCCTAGGAAACAAATATAATTTGCTCAATTAACTTAAGGTCTTATTTTACAGAGATCTTGACTTTCTTTATAAATACTAAGGAAATCTATTGTTATTCATAATCCTAAAGTTATTACTAATAAGCTTTTGAGACTAAAGTCAAGTAAAAGAGTGTCGATTTTTTCTATGCAATACTGAATTTTTCTCAACCTTCGTGAAGAGATGTTAAAAAATTTAAACTATGTATAAAATATCTAATTCATATCAACTTAGAACCTCAATGAATGATGTACAATCCCTTCTTTATTGTATATAGACATTAAACCTGCCAAGGGACAGTAAGCAACAGGCAGCATAGCAGATATTGCACATGCATGCCTGAACACACACATACCGAGACACATACTCATATAATTACACATAGATGTCTTGAAGCCAAAGAATTTAAGTGTTAATCAATAGAAACCAGAGAGAAGACCAGAGAAGAAACAGGAGGATTTGAAACCTCTGTCTAACACCAAGAGACATGCTAACATGGAAGGGGTCCTCTCTCAGGGCCCCAGCCCTAGAAAAAGACTCACAGCAGTCCACCTACCTCAGTCTCCTGAGTACTGTGATTCCATACATAAGCCCCAAGTCTAGCTTCTTATCCTACTTCTGATAGCTGCCATTGCCGTCTCCTCATGACTGCTACCAATTAAAGTTACATGTAACAAACTTTCCAACATGGAGCATGTGTGTGTAAGCATCTTTTGACACACACTTCTCACATGCTCACAAAATGACTTTATCATCCTTCCAAAAGCACAGGGAGAGATATTACTCAATCAGCACAGTTTCCAGCCCACAGACAGCTCTTCTGAGGCCTACAGGAACCTTCACTTCCTTCCTCAACTACCACACAACTGCTTCCTTGGTTATTTAAAGGTACTTAACATAATCTAATTCTTAATGTAAAATTATGGATCTAAACCACATTATTTTGTGATGTGTTTATACTTCTAAACGAGTACTCTTGTGGAGTTCTTGGTGGCAGCTTCCTCTAAAAGCCAATGCCCACTTCAATTAGAAAAGTTGAGAGCAAGGCACAGATTTCAGGAGTAAAACTAGCCCGGCCAGGCAGATGAGCTGGTGAGATAGTTCGCCTTTTTTTCCCTACTGCCTCTGCTATTACCGTTAGAAGACTGGTATTTGGGATGGCCTTTGCAACAGCCAACTCCAGTAAAGCAAGCAACAGTCAGCAACTCTGATGAGTTCTCAAGACTGACTGTCCACCTGACAAACATGTGGAAGCAGCCATGCCCATGAACTAGCACAGGTACATTTTTAGGTTGTCTAAGCTTGACAGCCACAAACCCAAGTCCATTCCCAGTTCCAAGGCCCTCCTATCTCATCTCTCTATCCCCTAAATGTGTCTGGGCTCCACATCCTCTGGGTAGCTCAGAAACATCTTGAGATTGTTTTGTGTAAGAGAGGGAGATGGCTCAGTGGGTAAGTGCTTGTTGTACAATCTTTAGAACCCAGTTTGAGTGCCCAGTGCCTACTTTAAAAGCTAGTCACAGCAACACATGCCTGTGACCTAGCACAGGAGACAGAGACAAGAGGATCCTGGTGGTTCACCTGTTGGCCAACTGAGCCAAGCAGTGAGCTTAAAGTCCAGAGAGTCTCTCTCTCTCTCTCTCTCTCTCTCTCTCTCTCTCTCTCTCTCTCTCACACACACACACACACACACCCCTACACATACACATAGTTTTGTTTTGAGTTTGATTTGATTTGGTTTTGGCAATCATGGAGTTTAAAACTTGAATAAAATGCCTCACACATTCAATATTTTGTATGTTTCAGTTGTCTATGAGAGAAGATGGATGAAGAAAAGGAAAAAATCAAAAGGGAGACAGAAACAACTCAAAAACTTTACTGAAGATAACTCTCTGGTTAATGTTACCATCACAGACACAAAACAATGTCAAAACCAATCTTAGCAACATTTTCATGAGCTGACTCATAAAGACAAGTGATCTTTAATGTGAAACAATTAACAAATAAGGTTAAAGGTTAACACAGCCTCACCCCTACTTCCAGCTATGACTGAATATCAGAAATAATATTCACCTTCTCATCCTAAACAACAAAAGAAAAAAAACAGATTTATGAAAGAATTCTTTTCAAACAGGCAACACAGGAGAGAGGCAAGGGAGATGGCAGCTTCAGCTGTTTCTGCATGTTCTAAAGACAATGTCAGTCAATCTCCTGGCAATGGAGGGCGAGCCAAACAGATCTCGGTGATCCTCCAAAGGGGAACTCAGAATTCTGAGCTCAAAAAAGACCAGGAAATCTGACGTTTTGGGAAACAAAGTGCTGAGGAAAAAGGAGCTACTCTGAGAGAAAGTCTAGAGACAGGCATTAAGAAAAGTCTCTAAATGACCCTCAACTAGTGTCTGAGAACTGTTAGAACCAGGCAAAAATCCTCCCGAGAGAGTAGAAGGAATGAAGCCTAGGGTTCACAGCAGGCTCAAGGTAGCCCATGATCCAAAGGACCAAAAAGAAACATCTATGTTACTAGGGTTTCAAATCCATCAGTCAAATTCACCCCACATGCAAGGCTGCTTTAATAAATCTTAAAAGTTTCAAAAAATTAACAACAAAGTCCCAAATTATTAAAACAAACTCCAGAGCAATATAAAACTCATGGTAGTCCAATAGCCAATCAAAATTACCAGGCAGGCCAAAAAGGAAAATATGACCCTATAAACAGAATAAAATACAATCAG
Source organism: Rhynchomys soricoides (assembly GCA_019843965.1). Classification (NCBI taxonomy): domain Eukaryota; kingdom Metazoa; phylum Chordata; class Mammalia; order Rodentia; family Muridae; genus Rhynchomys; species Rhynchomys soricoides. Next base: position 7,988,116 of record JADRCH010000010.1, on the reverse strand, counting down.
TAGGAAACACAAAAATCACAGATGAAAAAATTATTAGTATCTCTATACCCATGTGCACACATTCTCACATACGCAGAAGTGTTACATTTTGTTCAATAACAAACTGCACATGGGATGAACCTCCTCGTAATCATCCTTTTCAAACTGTTCATCAGGCAACATCATCAACACTGCTTTCTTTGGCATCCGTTGCTCAAGGCTAATTACGTTCTTTGGGAAACGTGTTGTCTTGTTTTCTTGTATCTCTTGGGCTCCCATGTTGAGCCTGGCACATCTGCTGGGTCAATTATCTCTACCACAGAAGCACTGATAGACAAGTACACCATGATCTCACTCCTATGTGGAGATTAAAATCAGTGGGTGCATAGAACTTAGAAGAAGGAGGACAGTTACCAGAGGCTGGAAAGAGAAGAGCAGTGGACGGGAGGAACAGACACCAGCACAGGCTGGTATAGTGAGACCAGGGTAGTATAGACATGACTATATATAATATATATATATATATATATATATATATATATATATATATATATATAATATGTATGTGCAGACCGTCCAAAAGAAAGGTAAAAGAAAGGATGTTGAACATGCTCGCCATGGGCAGATGGTAGATGATAGAAGTGATGGACTATGTTTAGCCTGATTTAAACACTATACTACATACATGCCAAAACCTCACATGATACACACTAGTACATAACATTTTCTATAAGTTTAAAGTAAAATGAATTACAATCAAATGACTGAACATACTTTGAGAATATTTCTTAGCATTTGAGAATGGAAAGACATTTAGATTTCACATTCCCTCAAGTTCACTGGAGTGTATCCATAGTTTCCTCACAGTCTACAGATGTGCTCAGGCTATGGCAAGGTTATGTAGTTGTTTGTTGGTTATAAAAACTAAAATCTGGAAAGGTCTTACTGGAAAAGTCTGACAGCACCAATTTTAAACAAATTTTTCTTAACATTTATTAAATTTTTTCCTTTAAAAAAATCAATAATATATTTATGGGACAAATATTTCCTTCTGTTACCCAAAAAGTAGTAATCAACTCAAACACTTTAATTGTCTACTATTACCTATGAGACAGAAAATTTCCTATGATATAGGCCATACTGGTCTCTCTGCACTTTTTTTGTGACCCCGGTACCTTCCCATCTTGGCACTCTGCAATGGCTTTTGCCTCTTTATGAATTTTATTCTTGGTTCCTCAAGATTGTGTCACATTAACAAACTACATAAAAATGCAGTCTGGGCTCTTAAAGACCACCTTTTATTATTCCAAATCATTTAACATTCTGTAACCTACCACACAAATTATTTAATCTTGTTTATGCCAGTCTATCCTAGAGTCAAGATAGACTCCCTTACTTTGCCCATTATGGACCATATATACAAACCACCAATATTTGCAGAGTGAATGAATGCATAAATTAATGAAAGTTTCAGTCAACATCTAATGGTAATAGTTAGCACCATTATTTCTTAATTAAAGTTGTATTGCTTGCACAATTGTATAAATCTTTCATTTTGAGCATTTCCTTGCCCTAAGGTTTGTGTATATCTCTAACATTGCCATTGATGCCTTCATCTTAAGGTGATGATTTCAGATGACAATGTTTGATTTTACTCTATTTTAAATGCATAGTGTGTGTCTTTCTTGACTTCAGATATTGGATCAGAATTTCAAAGCATCTTATTCAGAGGGACTCAAACATCTTAATAAACAGTCATGCCACCTTCAATAGATTCTCTCTCTGTGTGTCAGTGCCATATAAAACATCTTATCCTTCTTCAACTCAAACATATCAATAATATCAATATCTCTGTAACAAATATACGAATAATTCACCCATTCCAATACAAAGAAAAGCAAACTACAAACTACACACCTGTGTGTGTGTGTTTATATATTCAGGCTTTTCTTTAGCCACAGAAACTTAGCTTTATTATATGCATATTTACAAGTCACTATTCCTGGAGATAATTAGAAAAACACACAATGCTGGCATGGAAATAGGAAATGTGTGTTGATTAGCGAGGGGTTCATTCAACAGAACCATTTTCCTTCCTAATTAGTATGATAGAAAAACAAACTGTGTCAAGTGCAGCCTCTGTGAGCAAGGACATTGGTGTTGTGCTCTTGGTCTCAGACACTGGAGACAGACACCTTAGTAGGATGAGACACAGATACTCCAGTTTACAATAGGCCAAGATTAACCCTGTGACATACAGCCACATAAAAGATGGGGCCAGCACACAGGAGAGAAGGGCTGGCTGTCCCTATAGGACTACCATTGTAGAAATATTTAAATCCTGACCAGGGGTTCTACCATTTAGTTCCTGTGTTAAAAAAAAATAATACATTCAGCCTTCATAGTTACAATAAGTCTTAAACAGAATAATAGCTGGGCAAATACCTACTCTCGATGCTATTAGAATCTACTTCCCTATTGATAGCCCCGAAATATTATTTACTACTTATTATGTGTCATCTGAGCTGCGTTTAACTCCAATTGGCCAGCCCTCAGGGTCACAATCTATTGATTCCTAACCCAAGGTGCCTTCTCCTCCCTCTCCTGTGTCTTCTTCCCCCTCCTGGTTCTCCTCTGACCCCAAGCCTGCCAAACCTAAACCCTACCTATATCTCTTCTGCTCAGCTGTTGGTATCTTTATTTACTAATCAGAAATAACTTGGGAGCAGGATCACTTAGTGTCTTAAGTGTGGATTCTCTCACCTTTGGGACAACCAGGTCTTGGAGGTTGCACTTAGCATTACAATAGATAGCAAAAGACCAAACCTCAACAATTCCCCTTTTTAGGCCAATTTCTTTCCTCTCGGATACAAATTAAATACAATTACAGCAGCTAGGTAAATTCTAAGGTATGGTATACATTTATAACACCTAGTCTAATGTATTTGGCAATTTGGATAAAGTATTGCATTGTCTATCATAACTTAATAAGTTTATAATTCTTTACTCCATCATGTTTGATTTTAACTTGTGTTACCATCTGAAAACCATCTTTTTAAATCTGGAACATCTTCTTTAATGCTAAACAACTTAAGTTCAATTGTGAGACTATAACTAATCTTCAACTCTATCAGAGATTTAAGAAAGAATATATATTTGAGTGTGTAGGAACATAGCTTCCAAAATTTTGGAAGAGATGGCTGGATAGTCCCCAGTGAAGCAGGAATTATGAGGGACTAGCTTACCCTATCTCGGTAGAGCTTAGCAGTTGACTATCCTGCATTCATTTATTCTTTTTCGACAATATTCTGTCTGCAGATAAAATTAGGGCATTTCTTGCATAGTGGATAGCTTGCCACCATTGAAGCAACTCCGCATGAAGGTATTGATTCTTATCACCTTCGGTGAAGTGGATGGGGGTACTGTCAGAAGCAGACATGTCTAGTAGTCAAAAGATCTTTTAATAATGAAATAACATTAAATGCCATATTCTGTGGATCTCTGATGCTTTTGAAGAACACACACACATATATGTGTTAAACATTGATTTTTTTTTTTTTTTAGGTATTTACTATTTGAATAACCTTGAAAACATTTTATTGTAATTAATTAAATTAGTATCTAATAAGACCATGAGTTTGACTATTAACTTGCATTACTTAAGTACTATAAACAGTTTGTAATAGCAGATATTTAAGGGACTGGATCTAAGTCTTGTATTCTTAAATGGGTTGTATAGGCACAATGCCTATCTAAGAGTAACAAAATTTTAAATTTTATATCAATGTGAAAAGATTTATACCGATGAAAACTTTAAATCTGTATCAAAATACAAATTCTGTACCAATGTAAGAAAATATAACTCCAATTCTGCATCAAAACATAAAGATTTTTGTCAATGTAAGATTGTGCCTATAAAATGCTTTGTTTAAGAGTAAATTTAATAATCTATCCATATTTGTTTAATTTCTGGAGGAAGCTGCCATGAGGGGAGAGGAACCATGAGCACAAAGCCAGGAGAAACAGCAGGTGTCTGGGGTACACTGCTGAGGAGATAAGCAGGGACGCAGCTAGAAGAGTAGATTAGGTGTAACTCCAGTAACTGTCAAAGCCAAATAAAATAACCATAGTCTGAGTCTCACTTATGTGTAAGCTAGTCGGAGATAAGCTTAAGTTGTTCATACTGCAGACTACACCATAGGCCACGTCACTAAACAGTCACCTCCCTCATTCACTTTGCTGTTTCTGTACACCTGTCTTCCTTGCTCAGGTAACCTCTTCACATTGCCCCTATATATAAAACCTTATTGTCCCAAAGATAAAAATGAATACTCAAGCCATCACTGCTAAACTCAATATCCATTTGTGAATATGTGGCCACCCTTAACTCAAATGTACACTCCTCTGTTGAGCACTACAGGAGTTGGTATAGGGGCTGTCTTATGCACGTATTTATTTGCACCACTCAAGAAATTGCTTTCCCGTGAATATAGGAGATCCATAAGCAATTGCCAAGCACATTAACTTATTTGCCTCTACAAATGCCCAGCTTTAATTGCTTCAGTACAGATACAAAATAATTTAAAAATGTGTTTAAGCAAACACAAATTCAGACTATAATAAAAAGTTTAGGGACTGGAGAGATGACTAGGGCTCGAGAGAGTATAGTGTTCTTGCAGAGGATCTGAGTTCAGATCTCCAATCACATTCAGTTGACTTACAACTACCTTTAACTATAGCTCCAGGTTCACCCAACACCTCTGAAGTCTGCAGTACCCACACTGTACAAATACACATACCCAACATAGAGAGATAGATAGAGAGAGAGAGAGATAATTAAAATAAAATAAATCACAAAATGATAATAAGCAGTGTAGGCAAATTTTCAAGATTATACTTTTGTTTGTTAATTCTTTTATTTATGTATATAACATAAAATATTACACTTCTCCCCTGCCCCCTGTGTGTGTGCGCGCATGCGTGCGCGCGTGCATGCAAATGCGCTTCCTAGGAAACAGGATACAGGCTGTGACAAAGCCAACCCCTTGAGGAATAAAAGACCAAGAAAACACATTTCTTGCTTCCCAATACATCCAGCAAATGAAAACCCAGTGGCATCATGGACTGTGATTTCTGTGACTTGAGACACAAGGAAAGCTAATGAACAGGGGCAGTGTGGAGGAGGTGACAGGGAGTGCAGACGTAGATGTACAAGAGTCTAGGCGCTTGCTCTCTGTAGGAGGAAATCCCACACCTCTTCTCTCATCCTTAAATACTTACAACCTCTTGACAGCATCCCTTTTAGACCTCTGTGCTGCTGATTGTTACAAGACAATCCAGTATTTCAGTGGGAGTAGAAAAGTGAGTAGAAAGAAAAGGAAATTCCTAAAGTTAAGTTGCTTATTCCTCTTCCCCTAAAGCACTTTAAGCTGATGGAGTTCTGGAGTGAACAGTACATGAGCCGGAGAGGTCTCTATAGAAACATAACTTACAGGGTGGAAACTCAAGACAGCTGTAACCCCATCAGTGCTTTCTCCTACAAGAGAACAGGGGGGCAGGAAGAAAGGCATTGTCACCAATTCAAGATGCCTTTCACTTCACAATTGTGGACAGCTAGATTACCAAAGTGGATAATTCCTTTGTTTCCATTAAGGAAAAATACCTTTAGCTTAGTCATTGCTCCCCTAAATGCACTAAGTGTTAAGGGGCAGTCTACTCAGTGTGAAGAAGTGAGATCTGGGCCTGTTCGCTTACAATGGCTCATTGGCTTGTCTGAAAATCTTTACAGTTTGACAGATACGCCATTGACTTTATATTAAAAGGCACATGGCTACTAGAGAGTCCGAGCCTGCTAATGGATAAGCAGTGCAAGCACAAAATAAAAATAAAAATGAATTTCTTGACTTAATGCAAATATTAAAGAGAGTAATGACAAGAAAGACACAGTCAGGCCAGATTTAAGGTACATCCGGATAAGACTCCTAGATAGCACCAGCTCTCATAAACAAGGTTTATAGGATTCGACGGAAGGGTGTGGAGAGATAGCCCAGTGATCAAGAATACTTCCTGTTCTTCTAGAGTTGGGTCCACAGTACTACATCTACCTATAACCCCAGCTCTAGGAGATCCAACACCCTCTTCTGACTTCTAAGGGCACCTGCACACATGCAGCATACGCTCACATAATTATAAATAAAAATAAAGATTTAGAAAATATTCCCTGGAAGAGAATTGTTTTGACAGCAGTGAGGTAGGTTACAAATATAAGAATATTCTGACAAGTGTGCGTATAGCATGCACATTCCTGTGTACTTAGCAAGCATGCTCTCCAATCAAAAACCTTTGGGAATGTATTTATTTTCACAGTACCCAATATTCAAAGAAAATATCCCAAAGCTCTCTCCAAAAGATGAACACCCTTGATTCCTTCTATGCCAATGGGCCTCCATTTCTTTTTGAAAACTCAACCGTTGTTCCCAATTTAATTCCTCCATCATATTTTCTGGTTTATTTTTCCTATTTAAATTTCCCAGAAACAAAGTTTTATACTTGATATCCATGAGATACTCAGGGGCCACTGGAGATTCTGAACATTTAAGAATGAAAGTGGCAAGAGTCCCGCTCAGTGACAGCAAATTAGCTGCAGAGCCCACAGCATGGCTTTCACCTCTTCATTTACTCCTATAAAGTCAATCCGCTCCATGACAACTCCACTTGGGGCTTTTAAGATCTCAACCTCTGATAGACTGTGGAGTCCTTAGACTCTTTAAATGCTGAGTCAGGGTGCCTGTGTCTAAATTGCCCATCCAAGGAGCAGGAGATTCCAGCTCAGTACAGAATAAGTACCTGCCACATCACCACATAGGCATAAATTCCTATGTGGATTCCAGAACCAAACATGGAGACATATTTCAAGAGAACAATACATCATATCCAAAATGATCTTATTAAAGGGGAAAGGGAAAGTCATCTAAATGAAGAGAAGATCAGAACTCAGAGATTGGGCAAAACTACCAGGAGTCTTAGAATATGCTTCTAAACACCCAAAGGTGACTGTTTAAAATACAGCTCCTGAGCCCTACCCAGATCTAGTGAATCAAAGCTCTGAATATCTTGAAGATGCTCTCCAGGGCATCTGTGTGCACTGAATTTTAAAAATAACCACAGTGGAGGGAATTGTAACCTGCACTTCATGTGAAGAGCAACAGAGCCAGCAGGAAGCCCAACAAGGTCAGAGATGCTCTTAAGAGAGAAGGTTCTCAGAAATTCATGGGGTTTTTTTTCCCATGAGGTTTATTTGTTGCTGAGAAAACTAGTGTTCTATCCTTTCTAGAAAGCAGATTGTCTTGCTCCAGAAGGCCGGCTTTGATCAGACTCAGATGTCTGAAAAATGTACTGAGATATGAAGTTTTCAAATGTTATCAGTGCTATCACCCTAGTATTTCTATTTTTCGTATCTAACGTATGAAACTAGAAGAAAAACTCCTGGTCACCGCACACAAATCGGGGCTCAAAGTCAGGCTGGACTAACAATGCCTTCCACACAGCCATGGGAGGCCCAGCGCTGCCTCAGATGTAGTGATTGCAATGACAATCCCCATAAAAAGCACCTCATTCAGTACCATCCCAGCCACAGTGCTCTCTGGCCAAAAGGAGGATTCTCCTTCCCAATGGCAGCCTGCTGTTCCTAGAGCCCTGCTGTACAGTCAGCAGCACATCACCTCTCCATCAGCCTCTAACCCAGACTTCAAACTCCCTTACCAGCTATCTGTCCTTATTAAAATGATTGTGCATAGCAGCTCCAACCCAGAGCACAGAACACTGACTGGCACCCATTCTGTAATAAACTACAAGCCATATGCTTATTGGAACATGGCTGCTGTCCTAGTTTGCTTTCTGTTGCTATGATAAAACACTGACCAAAGCTAGTTTGGAAAAACAAAGAGCTTATTTTATTTAGCTTTAGTTTATGTCTGTCACTCAGGACAGCCATCCCCAGAAACTCAAAGGTGAGACCACAGAGGTCAGGGCTGCAGTTTAAAAAAAAAAAAAAATTGTTCTCAGAAATGCATGTTAACTGCCTTTGTTAACTGGCTTTGTCCCTCTGGCTTGTTCAGCTCTCTCTCTCTCTCTCTCTCTCTCTCTCTCTCTCTCTCTTTCTCTCTCTCTCTCTCACATTCTTCCTTCCTTCCTTCCTTCTTTCTTTCTATCTTTCCATTTTTCTTTCTTTCGTGCATGCACACGTGTGTGTGTGTGTGTGTGTGTGTGTGTGTGTGTTGGTTGATTGGTTGGTTTCTGAGACAGAGGTTATGTTGTGTGATATTTTGAGTAGGTATGGCCCACATAGACTCCTGTTTGTGGATTCTTGGCCCATGGGGAGTGGCACTATTAGGATATGTAGTTTTATTAGAGAAAGTGTGTCACTGTGGTGGAGGGCTTTGAGGTCTCATATGCTCAAGCTATGCCCAGTGTGGCTCGCAGTCTCTTTCTGCAGCCTGCAGATCAACTCTTAGCTCCTCCTCTAGCACCATGTCTGCATGCACACCGCCAAGTTCTCTGCTACAATGACAATAAGCTAAACCTCTTCATTTAAGCCAGCCCCAATTAAATATTGTCCTTTATAAGAGTTGCCATGATCATGGTGTCTCTTCACAGTGAGAGAAACTCTAAGATAGTTTCACTGTGTAGCTCTGGCTGTCCTGGAACACACTCTGTAGATCAGGCTGCCCTAGAAAACTCACAGAGATCTGCCTGCTTCTGTCTCCTAAATGCCAGGATTAAAGGTGTGTGCCACCACCCCCTGGCTCAGCTAGCTTTCTTATATACATCAGGACCACAGGCCTAGGCAAGGCACGGCCCAAAGTGGGTTGGGATCCCTACATTAAAGCAATCAACACAATTCCTCCCATACAGCTCCCTACTCAGGTGATTCTAGTTTGTGGAAAAATATTAAAACCAGATGTCGCAGACACATTTTATACTGTACAGGACCTGAGATTTAAAACTGGTGGGTCAACATTTAATAGGTTTATGTTTAGAGTATATAAAAGCTGAAAGTAGCCAGGGTGCTTCTCAAAAAGGAAAGAGATTTCTATATTGTGAAGAGTAGCTGTCAACTCATCTTTGTAACTGCTGACTTTTAATTTTTTATACTAATATTGAAATAAAGCAAAATAAACTATATAACAGCATTCTGAGAGACATTTTCCATAGAAAGATCCTCAAGCAGTCATTTAGCCCTATGATCAACAGAATTTACTTTTGTAAGGCCTTTACAGGGTCCTTTACCACAGAGTGAGTTAGCTTCTGACATCTTGTAAAAGCTACTTTCTGCTTCAGGTTGGAGCAGAGAATATTAAATTCCAAATGACTCTGTCTGAAATGCAAAGTCACTGGACCATGATCCCTACCCTCAGTTGCTCATCCAAAGCATTTGCTCTTAGGGTTCAACAGTTGAGTGTGCCACAAACAGAAAGGTCGGGCGTTGAGATCGAGTAGAGTAGTAGGGGCTGGCAAATACTAACTGGCTCCCTGCTCTAGGAAAAGCCCTGGCTTGTAGCATTGGCCACTTTCTCTCCAGTTTGCAGGGCTATGAGTAGTGGCCTGTTGTCTCCCTCCCCCTGACATTTCAGGCTTCATCTGGCACTGACCAATGTCTTTCCAGGCTCTCAGCCTCCTGGGTCACATCTTTAAAATACCCCTACAGTGTTTTACAGTGACCTGCCCCTTCACATGTTCACCTTTATTAATAAAGGACAGGTCGTCCTTTTCCTCATTTTTTTCCACACAGTATACGATTTCTTGGAGTGCCCCTCTGTGCTAAGCACTGAGTGTCCTGAAGCAAATGGTGTGCAGTAAAGGTTACATCACTAATTAGTTGTCTGGTGTAGCAACTAGTGCAGCAAGTGGTGGAGACAGGAAGCTGAATGTTACTTAATGATAGCATGTTAAAAACTAGAAGGAACTTATAAATTAGTTAAAATATTTCATATTTACATATTTATGCTTTTCACATAATATATGAAATATATGTTATGTCATATGTGGTTAAGTATGTGGTATGTTCTAGAATATAAAAGCAAGCACTAAAACTCCCTGTGCCTTTAGTTTTGCATTGTATATGATGTTTCATGAAAGCACGTTAGCTAACTGTACATAAGGACTTCATCACGGCATTTGGTAAACACTATGATTGTACTACCCTATGGATACTCACAATCTGCACCCAGCCAGCACTGGGGCTGTGGGGAGACTGTTTCACTTTGCTGAGTCTCCTTTTCCAAAGTGGAAATCAAAGTTCCACCTCAGAAAAACTCTTGCAAAGGTTAGGTGATAAATATCAAAATGTCCAGAGCAGAAAAGGGCTTGGGGGAAAAAAAGAAGAAGAGCTAGTCACTAATAGTTTTCTGCATAGCACCTGCCTGGGGCATGCCAATCCCTTCTAAGAGTTTTCATGGTGGTGGCTTTCTATTCCTGCATTAGGATGGCAAGCACAGATAGGTCAGGATACTCCGATGTGCTCCGGCATTCCACACCATTGGCCATTGTGATCCAAGCACTGACCTTGCCCAGCTTTCTCTACCTGTGCCCGCCAGCTCAGCACCTGAGTCTAAGGCTATGAAAAATAAGGTCAGCTTTGTTCATTACTTAGATACACTAAAATCTATCATTGGACTTTGCAGGATTTTCCCTGTCCAATTCCATTAGGGCAGCGGGAGGCCTGTGATTGGACAGGGAAAAGGGAGGCAGAGCTAAGAGTTTCAGGGGACAGGGAGCATCTCAGGGGAGAGAGAAGAAGGAAGATGGTGGTGGACGTGAACCAGCTTGGCGGTAACCAGCCACAACCAGTTATGATATCATAAGGTTAGAATAATTGGGATAAATCTTTTATCATTATCAATTGGCTCTTAAATTATTGTATTGGCATCTTGTAAATTGAGAATTTATTATACACAAATCTGGTTGGTTCATTATAGCTTTAAGAGTCTTGATTTTACCAGGTTACTGGGTATAGTGATGGCCTACTGTGGGGTGGGCGGTCGTTGTGTGGGCCTGATGGCAGAGATCTGCCAAGGGACTCAGGAGCTCCGGCACAGGGAGACAGCCTAGCTGAGATCACCCGGCAAGAGCCCTTTGGCCAGCAGATGCCGGGACTAGGGCGGGAACGTGCCAATTCTCATTTTTTAATATTTCCCGCAACAATTGGAGTTCTCAGGATTTAAAACCCAATAGAAGAAAGTCAAGAGAGACCAAGGATTCATTTTATCAATCTGTTGTTCATTCAGTGACTTGACAACAATAGATGAATAGAGAAAGAAGTTTAAATAAATCAGTGGAATTCATCAATGGGGCAAAGAGTCCTAACCAGATGTAGGGTATGAAAGGAAAGACGGTGAAACATGACAGGATGGTCATATGCATTATTAAACGGCTGTCACGATGGATGATTAAAAAGAATGCAACACATCGTATGTCTACTCATTGTGTTTAAAATTAGGGATAAAATATTCCCTGCCAGGACAAGCAGTAAATAACACATATATAATTAAACATAAGTGGTGTCTTTGTCACAAATAGGAACAGTGTATGGTTGTAAAGAACGTAAGTCATAACTGAGGGAACTAGGAAGAGAAGATTCTGATTACCAACAAATGCCTAGCATCTTCCTGAAGCCAACAAACGCATGTCAAGATCACTGAAGGAGTCTCTGAATTCAGCCCAAGTACAGGCTTGCCTGCCCCTCTCTCCACACTTCGCTGCCCCCACCCCCACTGCAGAAGTTCCTGCTGCTTGCACACAGGTAGAGAAGCTCTCTCTTAGCCCACCCTCCCTCCCTCAGTCATTCTAGCCCTGGCCTCTGCTTAAAATTCTAATACTCCTGTTGTGCTCTCATGAAAGGCCTCTGGCCGAGGATGTCCATGCCCCCCAGCAGCCTTCCTCTTTCTACTGCAGCAGCACTGTGGTCTTTACTGTATTTCCACCTACCCTTCCCATTTCCTGCACCTCCACACCTACTGACCCCCCCCACACACACACCTGCCAGTTAAACTTCAAGCATAAGCTACGACTGCATGCCCGCTCTCTTTTCCCTTGCTTTCTCATCTGACTCTCCTCCTCCTTCTTTTCCTTCTCCTCTGTCTCCACCTTCTTCTCTTCCTCTTTGACTTTTGTTAGTTGTTTTGTCTTGTTTCTGTTTCTGTTCGTTGATCTAGGGTCTTATTATGTCACCATGGCTGGACTAAAATTCACTACATAGATTAAGCTGGATTCAAGCTTGCCTCTCCCTCCTAAGTGCTAATTGGTCCTCTTTCTTGTTATATTCTGTGGACTTATTTTGACTGGTTGTGACTAGGTGGCTAGTTCTACAATAAGAGTGAAGTTTTTCTGGCGGCACACAGAGTTCTTTAAAAAGTGTTTGTTGAAGGAGGAAGAAGAAGAGGAGGAAGTGTAGTACAATTCCATTCTGAATCCATCTGGACACTGGCTTTTTTAGTTAGGACCATCTGTGTGACCACAGGTTGGGAACTATCCTTCAGAGCCTGGTAAGTTAAACAGTGGGCACCATTTGACAAAATGGCTGTGCTTGCCCAGGGTCCGTCAGTAACCAATAAGCCAGCAGTGAACACTAGGACTCTATGACCCCTTCCAAATCCATGATTGACTGTTGACATTCTCCGTCTTGCACAAGCTCAGTCCTGAAAGCCATCGTTGCTGTGATATCATGATTATGATGGCTGTGTCATGCCCAGAACAAAGCACTTCCTAGCTCTCTCCCCATCTTCTAGCTTCTACATATTTTCTGCTTTCTCTAAATCTTAGAGAGGATGATGCAGATGCCCTAGGGTTTAGGGCTGAGCAATCAACTTCACTAATTCCCCTGGTACTCTGACCAGCCAGGAGTCTCTGCATTCATTATCATTCACTGTGAAGTGAAGTTTCTCTGATTAAGGATGAAAGTAGTGTTTATCTATGGGTACAAACAAATTTATTTAGATACCAGGTTAGCACCATGTCGATTTAAACAGTACTAAGCTCCCTACTAGGGCTTAAGGCTGCCTTAGCCATGGGTTCTAGACTAGGTATACAGTATCAAGTATGAATCCCTCCTATAAGAGTTGGCCTCAAATTCAATCAGGGAGAGAGAGAGAGAGAGAGAGAGAGAGAGAGAGAGAGAGAGAGAGAG